>CM076583.1:3847663-4207458 GCA_034641835.2 Pinus albicaulis | reverse complement strand
CGACATGTCAAATGTGATCATCAGAGAATTCTTTGGATCAACAGCCCCAATGGCAGTGAGAAATGCACTCCTTTTTCCAGGAGACGACTGGAGTACCTCTAACACAGACATGGCGCAAGGAACTTGAGCCAGATCTTCTACAATTGAGTAGTTTTGGGCAGCCTTGGCATTAGGATTGATCTTCGTATGCTTGGTGGACCCTTTCAGAGTTCGAGGTATAGGCTCAACTGCAGGCCTCTCTATATGGAGTGGCTCACTATTACTAGGAGCAACTTTAGCTTTCAAAGACATAGCTTCGCCATAATCACAAGATCTCATAGCAATATCTGCATGAGAACTGATCATGTATATGTGTTATGGATTTTCCCCTTCCTAGTTGCCCTCAGAGGGAGCTCCAATATTCACATTCACGCCAACAAGCAATTGTTGCCCTTGGGGAAAAGGGTTTGTTAGTACAGCCTGGGAGCTAGAAGAACCCTACTGTGCTAACAAGTGCTGAGCATCCTAAATTTTTGGGAAGAGGTGAGTAAGATGGTCTCTAGTGCATAACTTGCATGGAAACTTAATCTTCTTTTTATTATCCATCTTACCCTCTCCAACATGATCGTTGGATCTATTCGTGTTCCCCTTCCCATCCTTATCTTTATTCTTATTATTCTATCCCTTCTTCTTCCCATCAAATTGTTGATTTCCATTGGGGTTAGAAGTTGGAACGACATTAATAGCCAAGGGCTGAGAAGGAGTTGACACTGAAGACGTAACCTGACCAGAATAAGCAGATTGTATAGAAAAATTCTGCAATTGATTTAGCAGGTTAGCCGTATCACTATCGATCGTATCGATAAGTCCGTTACCATGAGGACTAGGTTTGGTTTTGGCTAAATCTATCTTGGAGTAAGGAGCATCCAGAAAGATTTTATTAAGGACCCCAGATTGAGAATAGATCAGTTCTAGCTGTCGAGCCCTAAAAATAGCCTGCTCTTCAGAAAACACCCCTGAAAGGGATACATCCTTTGAGACTTCTGGCTACAGATATTTCAGAAACCATTCGAGAAGGAACTCATTCAGAATTTGGGCTTTGATTAGCCTCTTCCTTCTCCTCCATTCCTGAATATGATAAAAAATGTGAGTTGCTTTGTCTTGTTGGAAATTGGCCAAGAGATCAATCCCGACATCATAATGGACATGAAACTGAAAATCGTTTAAGAACATAGTAGCCAACTCACCAAAATAAGAAAAACTCACCCTTGTTAGCTCAATGTACCATTTCACTCCATTCTTCAGTTATATTTTGTTGAAATAACCTCAACCTAATCGAATCGTCGATAAGGGAGTTCGATGAACACCATAAGTGGAAAGTGGTGACATGGTCCGTCGAATCCTCACCAGTCTTCCCTTCAAAATTTGGATTGTCTGAGGGTATTTTAGTGGGGACCAGAGGCCAACCCGGACTATATCGAATATGATCATTTGTCAATTTTGATAGATATAGCAAGTTTAAAGTTGCCAGGAATGGTAAGCACGGAGCAGCCTGGGAATTCCATCCCCCATAGGAAGGATTCCCCCCATTTTGAAAAGAAAATCCTGGATTTGTTGAGGCACCAGGTTTCCAGATATTGTTCGTTGAAAATGTTGAGCTGTAAGAGAAGCCTTGTGACCCAAAATTCGGAGAAGGACCCCCTCCCATCATAGGGTTACTATAAACAAGGATATTCCCTCCAATCGAAGTGTTAAAAGATGAAGAAATCCCTTGGTAAGGGTTCCAAGCATTAGCGAATGGAGAAAATCCTTGAGAAGCACCTACCGAAGGGAAAGGAATATTCCCTTGCTGACCAGAGAAAATTTGACTCTCATCTCCTAACCCTGTAAAAGCAGGGTTCCATCTCGAAAAAACATTAGAGCCTTGACCTCTGGTGTAAGGATTGAATCCTTGATTTTCAGAGGTGAAAAGAAAAGATCCTAAGGAAGGGTTCGAATGAGGAATATTCTCACTTCCAAAGGGGAAATATTGAGAAGCATATGCTTGGGTGCTTCCACTCAAAGATGGAATAGAAGTAGAGACAAACATAGAAGCACTAGAAGTGATTGTTGAAATGGTAATAGTACCTCCTCCTTCGACTGAAAGAGGAGTATGAACACTTGTAGTGCTCATAGCCAAAACTCTGTTCCCAGCCATGGCCATCGAAAGAAAGGGATATGAAGGAAAAGGGCTAGATGGTCTTTGAGACTTGGGCCCAATGTACAAAAGGACATAAGGAAAACTAGCAGGAAGAGGAGATGAAGGAGTCTCACAAGGTCGAGGAACTTCTTCAACTTCAAATTCTTCTGCCGGAAACAAGACTCTAGAGATGAGTGGAGTACTCCTCACTACAATAGCACTAGCACCAGGACCACCCAAAGAAACAACAAGCCCAAATGGAGGATCACTCTCCATTGCATTCGAAACCACCAGATAAAAATAACCCATTGAATTACTCCTACACCTTCTTGAAGAAGGCTTGACACTTGCAGGGGAAAGACCACGAAGCCCCCTCGATCAACGAGGCGATCAGTCAGCCACTTTATGAGATTAATTAGACTAAAAAAATATAAGAATCTAAGCAATCTAGGAGCAAAGAAAAAACTCTAAAAAGTCCCTAAGATATAGTCAATGAAGCGGCCTTCGGGTATTTTCGCTTTGGGTGATTGGGACCGGACACCAAAATACAAGAAATTGAATAAGAGGACCCTCTGAAAATAGTTTGGGGTAATTACGCCCCATGCCTACTAGAGAAGGTAACATAAATAGTTAGGTTTACCTTCTGACACTATCCTTTTCCGGTGCAAGTCCTCGAGCTTCACAAGGTCACCCTCCAGAAGTACTAATGAAAGTGATGCAACGTCTATCTCAGGTACCACGAGTATTCCCCCCCCACAGTCACCTGTGTGGCCCATAGGAGAGGCAACTAAGGGCACCAATCCGTATCAGTAGCAGGGTGGAACGATCTTAGGTCAAGATTCAGCAAATAGGAGAGGGCGTATCTCTCTTCTCCGCCTTCACTCTCCCTCGCACTTAACTCTCTAGAGGTAGAGCTTTCCCAGTACACTTAATGGAATTGGATTTTGCTCATTAATAAAATTTCTATGTTTGACAGTTTTGAGCGGCCTTGAAGACTTTACTCTCCACTCACCTATTCCAAGGCCCTATGACCTAGCTAGTTGGTGTATGATTAATGACAAATACAAAAACTTCTAGTTCATTTTAATTATAGCGCTTGATTTTAAGTGGTTGTTACTTAATTCAAATGTATACAAAATTGAAAATGATGGTGTTTATCAACGCAAAAGAGATCAATGAAATCCTACTACATGCAAATGAAATACTTTTCTTTCGATGAAAAGAGATTTCTAAATGGGTTCTACGAAACTAAATAAGCAAATTTTTATTTTATTTTATTTATTTTATTTTTTATTTTTATTTATTTATTTCAGTTATCACTCTTCACACACTTTAGAAAACTATCAAAAAGGATTAAAATGCTTTAGTGCAACTAATGCAAAAACTACCAATGATATGCAAATTCTAGGATTACTAACTAAGGAAGAAAAAAGAGATTCTACGGAGAAGTGGTTCAATCACTTTTGACAGACAAGCAAGGAAAGTCCCAACAAGAAATCCTTTGCATACAAAATGCCAAAATATACTTGATATAAAAGAGAGAGAAATCTAGAGAAAGACTCCTTTCAAGACCAAGAAAATGAACCAAAAAAAAGAAGCTAACAAACTGCCTCAAAATATATGAGAACCGTAAAAGGGAAACCAAAGCAAAAGCAACATAAAACAATAATTATTTTTTTTGGCTTTTCACTTTTAAGGAAAACAAAAATATTTCAAAAAGACAAGCACAAAACTACTCAAGAACCAGAATCAAGAAAATGAGCCACAAAGAGACTTTAAAATTGCATAAGCCAACTGTGATACTTTCGTAGCAGGACTCAAACAAGAAATAAGAAGCAAAACACCCAAGAAACTGATTCAGAATAGTAGCACACACTTCCAACGAACAAAAACTCAAAAAACCAAGAAAAATGTTACTTTAAGACTTGCTAAAAGGCTAGTCCCAATAAGTCAAGAAAACCAAAGAAGTCAAAAGAGGCAAAAAGAAAAAGCGAAGAAATACATAAGGCCAAGATGAGCAAACAAGTAGAGACTTACTGTTCTGAATGGTCAGAACAGCTAAGAGCTCCAGAAAGAGGTCTTGGTGCTACAACCGCAATTGCAACTTCACAAAACAGGAAAAACCATAAAATGACTAGGTATTCAAAATAAAATGAGAGAAACTGACATACAACCAGATACAGGAAGGGCTTACAGGGCCTCAAAATTCAGATTTTCAAATTTTCCTAGGCATACGCGGGTTCGCTATGTGCACACGCATGTATATGCAACTGTAACCAAAGTGACAAACATATACATAGGTTCTTTTGGAGAAAACAGAAGGCATACATGACTGTGTACAGCCGAAGTAGCATATATAAACAGAAATAAGGAAAAAAAGAAAGACCTAGGTCTGATCAAGAGATCAGGGCTTCTGTCTGGTTGGGAAAAAGACTTACTAGACTGCAAGTGTGATTAACCTATCATGGAACCTACAAGACGGATAAAACAACCCAAACTAGGAATTACGCAGATGTAATCCCCAGTGGAGTTGTCAGTTTTGTTACGAGAAAAGTTACCCTATGGTCTTGGTTTGAAATATCTAACAGAGCAGGGGCATGTCATCACAAGAAGGACTCAAATTACCAACTTCTATGCTTTAAACTAGAAAGTGAGGATTGCATATATTACCCGTTTATCCTTCGTTTGTAGTAGATCCCGTAGGTTTCAAAGCCCCTGCAACTCCTCGTGCTCCAGAACCTGCAAATTAGTTAAGAAAAAGCACAAAACCTAGTTGTACAACATAGATGTCCTAGATGTTATCAAATTAGCATACATGATATCATAAAGATAATATGAAATAAACTATTCAAGATTATTAAGCATGTACAAGAGACATATAACACATGAATAGCAGGAACATGATGGTACTTCTTTATTGATAACATGTACAGAAAATAATAGTGGAGAAATCACCTCAGATCTGCCATGGCCTTGAGCAAAACCGTCGTCCGAATTCGTCTAGCCCTAGCCTCACAAGGCTTCTTCCATAAATGGTGTGCAAAGGATGTCACATGGAATGAGGGTGATCATCACAAGGAAACAAGGGTTTCGTGAAACCTAGGAAGTGCAGGACTCATAGGGGAAATATCAGACTTGATCAGGGCTATAATAGGCTATAATATCAATAGTATTCTCTCTCTCCTCTCTTAGGCCATTCGCTTGAGGGGTATTTATACTTCCTCAAATTAGTTTTTTTAGTTGGGGAACAATTAGGCCACAGGCTGGGGTAGTTAAGTTACAGGAGAAATCGTAAACCCTGATTTAATAATAGGGAAATTTTATATTTTTTAATATTTTAAATAGCATACACGGGTTAGCTATGGATGGACCTGCTTGTGCACGTGGAAAAAATAGGCAGAGTCGCGTATGGATTTTAAAATATTGTTTTTTGAGAAATGTGACCAATTATGAATGGAAGGGATACCCAAGGCCAATGCATAAGTCATCAAATATATCGAGGTGATAAATGATGCTATAACAAAGTGAGCCAACCATGTTTCCAACTTCTCCACCCTTTTAGTTAGCAGATTTTGACCCCGCTACACCACCACGATCCTTTTTCAGATATGGCATTGAAAGTAATGAAATTGATTTAGCGTAGCAATCAAAACCTCACGTTCTTCCTTTCTAGACCTATCATAAGATTTTAGGTGATCCAGAACAGACTAAAGCAAATCATGATAGATTTCAGAGCGACTCTGTCGGCCAGCAACACTTGCATGCCCTAGCTGACGATTCTGACCCCACACACGTGCTCCATCATCAGGTACCACTCTGCCTTTATTTTCACCACCAGTTGTACGACCGCCTCTTGCACCACCTCTGCCACCATGGAATCCCAACGCCACATAGACCAGACCCCCAGTATCTCGGCCACCCTGCTTTGTATGACCAATAATACGACCCTCTAATGCCACCTTATCCTTTGTGCTACATCCTTCCTTGCTGGATGAAACTCCCATCTGCTTGGGTTGAGAGTGGGAGTTACACATAACAAGTCTCATGGTGAGGGCCAAGGGATACACCTCAAAAATGAGAAACAAGACCACCCAACAAGTTGAGAAATACAACAAGGCAAAATATAGCCCCGACTTATCCAACAAAATTCTACTCCATAGGGTTGAAAACCACCTTTCTCCAATCCAAAGAGTTACAAACAAACCCATAGATAAGAAACACACCAGCCAAACTAAGACCTTTGCTTCTCTTCTACGAGGGGAAGCACTTGAGAACAAAGACACAAACAAAAGAACTTGACACCAAAGTGTGAACACACAATATACAAACCTGAGCCAATTACCAACCACAACAATTGTCTCAAGACCGCCCGTCCACCACTGAACCCCATTATTGCTTACCCAGCGGTGGGTCTCAGGAATCCATGGAGAAGCCATAGAAAGAGGAAGAACAAAAGGACACGTGATGAACAAGAAACATAAAAACATTCGCAAACAAAAATAACACTCAGGGAGAAATTTAGAAAGAAACACAAGAGTAGGCACTAGAATCAACCAAATTACCATGCAAAATTCACTTAAGTTGTTGACGGAGTAGAGAAACCAGGTTGTGGGAGAATAAATTTAACACATTTGTGAATTGTTCATGGAGGAGGAGGTGACAACGACAAAACCTACACCTCTCCGAGATTAACCTAGGGCCTAAGATATCAAAATGACTAACTAAGCTTAGACCACCAGCCTCCAGCTACCATACTACCACAACGATATAACATTCCTAAACTGCGAAGATCACCATAAACCTGCTTACCTCTCCAACACTCAAACCCGAAGAGAATGAATGAGACCGAGACTTCACACACAACACTGTTAAACTCACCGTACACCATCCATAACAGGAGGACATGGAGTCTATCCTCCTTCCCATTTTCCGAATGTACACTCTCATCGCACACGCGTTTTGTGGACCTCAGTGTTTGTCACCCCCATCGGGGAGTAGGCTTCATGTATTTTAATTAATATTCAAATTAAAAAATATATAAATATAATTTGTAAAATGTAAACGAAATCCAAATAATTTCACCTTAAAATGATTTTTCTCGATCATATTAATTTATAAAAAAAATTAACAAGAAAAATCAATAAATTAAATAAATATAAATTACAAAACCATGGGCTCACAAGATTAATATCTTTAATCATAAATTCTTGTAACTTAAAATAATAAGTTTAACCAATCTCTCGATTGGTGATTTGGTTGGATAAAATAAACCATTAAGTTGCTTGTGTCAATGCAAGCTCTATCATATAAAATTATAATAGGAATGTTTTCCATTTAAGTTGTCACTTGATTTGTGTGCATGAACCAGACTATATATATGTATATAGTTGTAACCTATGAGGGTATCTTTATTTGATTAATATACTTAAAATGGTACTTGATTAATATATTTAATTCATTTTAAATGTAAAAATTATATATTTTTATTATTATATATAATAATAAATTATAAATAAATTATTTAAACAATTGGAAATTTTTATTTCAAATTTGATTAATGATGAATACATTAAGATATATAGATAGTGTAATATATATATATATATATATATATATATATATATATATATAATTTAATTAGAAATTAATATAAATTTATTTTAGTTAGAGATTTATTAAGAGAACAAAATTTTTAAAATGTAAATTTATTTTTTATTTCAAAATTTGTGGAAATTTTTACAGTTTAAGATATTTGATTTCTCTTAGCACTTAATATATTTGGAGTTAACATGGATCTATATTGATTCTAAATAATATTATTTATATTTTAATATATAAATTTCACTTTTCTCTATATAAAAATATTCTTATTTTTTATTTTTCTAAATCTCTAATAATTTTCCGTATAGTGGTGCTTATGAAAGGAGGGTGAGAGGATAGGTCATCACATTAAACACCATGGTTCATTCAACGCCATGGTTCCCTAACACTCCAACCCTATGTCTACAACATTCTCATGGTTTTGGAAACACTGTTGCAATTATGTAACATGTTATCCTCCATGCATTTTTATCTTTACAACATGCTATGGAGAGATAAGGCATGAACTCGATTTTTATATTATCCATGTACTATTTTGGACTAAAATCCTACTCTTGGGCCCCTAGCTTGGTTTCCTTAGTAGTAGACCATGTCAAGAAAAAGACTAATATGTATGGATATAGTAGTTTTTTTCTAATCAATAAAATTTCTTAGTTTTAGACCCAAAAAAATATATCACATTTAAAAAAAATAATAAAACCAATTATAATTTTTATAATTTATTTTTTTAATGTGATATATAATTTTTTAACTAGCTCAAAGAAGAAAATTAATATAGTCAAGATTAGAACGAACTCTCATGAGCTCCATAGTGAAACAGGTCATTGGACAGTTCCTAAAACACCATGGATGGAAAGGATTTGCCATCTCTGTGAGAATATGAACATCGAGGATGAAAATCACTTCCTCTTAGAGTGACCCGTGTACAACCACATTAGATCTCAACTTCATAATCCTTGTTGCAATACTGACCTTCCTAGCCTTTTAAGATGTCAAAATTATAGTGAGCAGGGGGGGCTTCTCTCCAATCTTTTTGAGCATAGGAATAAAATCTTAAATCAAATTAAATAACTCTTTTCTTTAGGTCTGATAGACCAAATATTGGTCTCAGTGGACGTTAACCATCATTATCATCATCATGGATATATATATATATATATATATATATATATATTTCTAAAATATGATGGTTATTAATATGAATAATTATTTCAATTTATATGGTCTCTGTTAAGTGTAGACTAGTAGGTTTGAGTGAGATTTAGTTTCTACTAGGTCTAGGTACACACCTTATGGATAAGGGTTGAGAATAGAAGCCATTTTGAAAAAATTAAACTATATTCCAAAGATGTCCAAATTCATCTAAACTTTGCACAATAACTACATTAAATCGTGTCAATTTATAAAATAAAAATATGTAAGTTCTTGTAAGTTAAAATAAGTATTTTAAATTAATATAAGATAGAGAGAATATCAATCCTAATAACTTTTGCATCTTAAAATAGAGTTTAATAATAAAATTTGAATAACAATATCATTTCATTATTTTGAAGCGCTATTATTAATATAATCCGTTATTATTAATATAATCCACATTGAAAATTTAAAGAAAAAATTAAAATTAAAAAATTAAAAATTAAAAAAATAACAATGAAAATTATTATATTATATTGTGTTAGCATTAAAAAAATTAAATGTTGATAAAAATACTTTCAGATAAATCACATGTTATTTTTAATCAATATTTCATAACCATTTAAACTTTTAAAATCTCTCTCATATATATATATATATAGTATTAATACTTCTAAAATCATATATATATATATAGTATTAATACTTCTAAAATCATATCTATATATATATATAGTATTAATTTGAAAAAAAAATCAAACATATCATAATTGATATAAGAGGATACTTTTCCGTGAACAAATAATTATCATATAAATCTAGAATGAAACAATTCAAATTTTAATTTAATAAAAAAAAATCTTTATAAATTGATAATAAAACTCTCAGCCGAGAGTCAACCGAGAGTTTAAAAACTCTCGGCCGAGAATCAACCGAGAGTTTAGAAAACTCTCGGCCGAGAGTTTTATTGAACAAACTCTCGGGGTGCAAACTCTCGTCCGAGAGTTTTTAAACTTTCAGCCGAGAGTTTGCCCGGGCGGTTAAATTTAACTTTAGGCGGGTTAAACTCGTTTCAAATTTCTCGGCCGAGAGTTTTAGAAAACTCTTGGACGAGACATTTTCTCGGCCGAGAGTTTCTGGTCAACAAAAAACTCAGACAATCCTGCAGTTTTAAGAAACCTGCAACTTCGGAGGGACAGAACACCTACAAAAAAAAAATGTTTTATGTCGGATCAAGTACCATTAGATTCATCTCTAAATCTAGTTTTTGATGATGTAAGATTTATGGAGTTTCGTTAAAAAATTCAATTTTTTATTTATTTTTTACTAAACGGTGTCACTATGGAATTTCATTGTTCGAAAAATTGCATTGAATGAAAATTCAATAACTTTCAAGTGAGGACACCAAAAAATTCAAAAAAATCATATTGCACTTCCTCTCCCTGTCTACTTCAAAAGGGTACTCTCATTTTTCTTATTGACGATCACATTGAAAAGAAAATCAAAGGATAATAAAATGTACTGAAACATCACCGTTTTTTTGTCTTCGTCCATTTCAAAAAATAATAAAAAATAGTGATTTGATCCGAAAATTACCAAAAAATAGTCTGTGCACTAGTGCAATATATGCAGATTATGATGCTATGGTTTTTTTCCAAAAAATGAATAACCTTCCCTAAAAAAAGTTAAGGATAATAAAGTGACTACTTCAAAAGGGTACTCTCATTTTTCTTATTGACGATCACATTGAAAAGAAAATCAAAGGATAATAAAATGTACTGAAACATCACTGTTTTTTTGTCTTCGTCCATTTCAAAAAATAATAAAAATAGTGATTTGATCCGAAAATTACCAAAAAATAGTCTGTGCACTAGTGCAATATATGCAGATTATGATGCTATGGTTTTTTTCCAAAAAATGAATAACCTTCCCTAAAAAAAGTAAAGGATAATAAAGTGACTATTTATGTTTGACTGAAAATTTCAAGTATATGCAGTTAGTAAACAACAAATTTACCCCTCCTATGTATACGATATTTTTCTTTAAAAATATTGGTATGGAGGAGGTTAGGCAAATTCTCTACAATTCTTGTTTTTATGTCAAAGCATAATTGCAATAAAAATATGAGTTTAGTGGAGTTGAAGTTGAAAAACATAGAAGATTTTAATTTTCAACGTCAAAAAGAGGGAAACCTTAGTGTTTCCCAACTTCACATTTTCACCCATAAATGAATATTTTAGACCAACAAAAGGGTGAGGAGTACATGTTAATAGAATTAGGGAAAAATACGATTGGGAGTTTGAGGCACACAAGGGTTTGTAGTCTTTTCAGAGTTTTGGATGTCATCGATGTCGTTGGACATGTCTCGATGACCTGTGATTGAATAAGACACAAGGTTTTTGTGCCCAGATGATTTTTGTCCCTCACCAACGGTTGCAGGTGGACTTAATCATTTGGGAATGTATTCCATTCTACCATAGACGTTATGTCAACCTCATGACCAAGTTTAGGCTCCATTCAATGTCCTTCTCTACAATTTGGGCATCGATCCTGCTTGAATCAAAGACAATGTTGACATATAAGTGTTACAAAAATTTCCCTGCAATTAGAGATGAGGCATTGGAGGCCACTAGATGTGGAGTCACTAGGGCTTTTTTCTTGCAGGGTAACGTCGATCTTTTTTTTCTAGGGCTAGGGAAGTGGCCAACATTTTGTGGGTTTTCGTTTAGTTCCTGTGTTAGGGATTCTTAACCCTCCATCTGCGGGATGGAGAATGTGAGGGATAAGGATTATATCAATTTGTTTATTGAAATTTCTAAAATAAATACCCACGAGGGGTATGGTGAAGATCACATAGTGCTCGACGAAAGTCTCCTATTAAGTGATGGAGACATGGATCTTCAAAAAATTTCAATCTTTGTTAGGTCCATGTCAAGAGAGTCTCTTTGCTTCCAGGTCAGGGAAGTGAATGATGTGCTTGCACTAGCTGGCAACATTCAATTATGGAACGGATTTGATGTGGGAGAGATGCAACTTCTCTATGGAGGCAAACAATTAAATATGACAAAATTTCTTGGAGATTATGATATCAATAGAAATGCCATCATCTCTATAGTTTCAGGATTGAAAGGTGGCTCCAAGGGTAATTGGGCTTCCTCAACAATGAAGTTTAGATCTTTCAAGGATGCCCGGATTCCTGACTCCAGTTCCCAAACAACTAAGGATCTCTCTAGACAAGATTTTGTGGTGGAACACTCTCTCAAGTCTCCATTGTTGGAGCTAGATGATGCTATCATTAAGATGAGAGTGGAAGAGTATAAACAACGAGCAATTATATGTAGGTTCAATGGATTTTTCCCTCCCCACCTACCCTCTGGGAGTGACCTAAACTGGTACAAGAACATAGAGTTACTTCTTTGTCCGAAAGGTTTTTCGATTGTTTTACTCAGAAATCTTGAAGATCGTCTAAAGGTTTTTGACAAGGGCCCTTGGTTCTGGGGCAGAGCTAGTATTTCGATCCAGCAATGGTTATCAGAGTTTAACCCTCTCACTATTAAATCTATGTGTGTTCATGTGCGAGTTATACTTTCATAGTTACCCCTTTAATGGATCTTGAAAGAGATCCTAGAAGATATTGAAGATTTTATAGGTTAATTCATCAAAGTGGATAGTGACATATTGGGAAATGGATCGATCACCTTTGTGTGAATCTTTGTTAAAGTGGACTGCAACAAAGTTTTACTAGATAAAATCATCTTCAAGTGCAATAGTAAGGATTTATAACCATTGGATTATGAGAATACAATTTTTAGGTGCAAAAGGTGTGAGCATCCTAGGCACCTTCAGAATGAATTCCCTTTTCTTAAAGAGGCATTCCGTCCCTAGGTGTAGAAGAAAGGTAGTCGAGGGTGGAGATATATGAAGCCATCAACTAGTTCAAAGTGCTATGTTGGCTAGAAAAAAAAGGGGGTTCTTAGCATAAGAATTCACCCCGACATAATTCAACCTCTCCAAATTCAGTTTGCCCCTAGTTGCAATGAATCATCCCTTCATAGAGGAGAAAGGCATGGTGAAGGACATTGAATTAACTTAGTATGAATCATGTGGGCTATTTGTGGTCAAAAGCGTTCCTATGAATCTTACCATTCAGATGGTGAGAAAGACACAACGATCTCGATTGAATCCATAACTATGGATTTGTATTAGAAGAATGAGCAAATGGGTAGATTTTCAGTTGTTACAATTAATGCTCAAGGATGAATTGATGTACTTAAGTGAAAGGGAAACGAAGAAAAACCTTTTCAATAGCCTGCTACGTGAGAAGGAAATGAAAGTTTGTGAGTCTAGTTGTTTCTAGTCTATTGATGTAATGTGTTTTTTTGGAAGTAATAAAATTTAATTTTAAAAAAATAATAATAAATAAATAAATAAATAACTTAGCAAGGTAAGATGTATAATGAAGTAAGTGCTTTGATGTTTATTATGGATTTATATGGCTACAATAGTTATTCTACGTTTTGAATTTTTTAGTCCAAATCCAGAAAAAACAAGTTTTAGTTAGATCATATTTTTTGTTATCCGAAATATATTTTTGAATGCAAAAATAGATTCAAAGCTTTTAAAAATCCCTAAAGTATTTAGATTATGTAAAATTAATAAATCAAATTTATAATTAGAATAAATTCTTATAAAATTTCAAACAAATTTAACTTTAAAAAAATATCATAAAAGACCTCGAAAATATAAAACAAATTACCTAAAATTTGAAATTTGTGCAAAGAAAAATGTGATCATTCAATATTCCTATCTCCAAATGATCTTGGAATGGAACTTTTCATGATTTACTATTCAAGACAAAATCTCCACTTAAAAATCTTCCTTTTATGAACAGGTTGTTTTTAAAAGTGAGTCACAATTGTTTTTAAAAGTGAGTCACAAAATTCATTGCTACTTAAAATACGATTTTTTTTTCAACCATAAATTTATTTTAAATTTTTGCATTTGTAATTAATAATTTTGTTTTCAAAAAATTAAAAAATATATGAACGGGTCTAAGAACTGGTTTTTGAACATTAATTATTGCTCCAAAAGATAGGTCATCTCTAATACAAATTGAAACACTCAAAAATAGCAAAGACACTAATTATAATTATCAAATTTCGGGTGTTTAGAAAATTTTCGTAATTTCGTAATTTAAAAAAAAAAATAATATTATTAACATAATAATATTGTGTTAATATAAGAAGATCAGTTATGGTTAATCATTGTTTACTTTTTTATCTTAGTGTTTATATACTTTAAGTTTATAATATTAATTCCTTGTATTTATAAAATCAAATATGGTCAGCCATGGTCCAACATCGCATTGTGACAAAGATTGTCTTAACTTGAAAATCAACCATAGTCAATCATAGTCTAATGGCAGATTGTGACAAAGATTATTTTGATATGAAAATAAATCATGGTTAAGCATGGTCAACCATGGTGCAATGTTGATGATGATCATCTCAATATGAAAATCAACCATGGTTAATCATGTTTATTTTAGAGTTTAATATTTATCTTAAGGTTTATATATCATGGGTTTATAATATTAATCCCTTGTGTTTAGTATTAGTCCCTTGAGTTTATAATCCCTTGGCATTTTAGTATTAATTCCTCGAGTTTATTATTCCCTTGGGTTTTAATATTAATCCCTTAGGTTTATTATTCTAAGGGTTCATATACCTATGGTATAATATTTTTCATAGGGTTTAATATAAATCTCTTTGGTTTATAATCATGGTCAACCATGGCCCAATGTTACATTATGAAAAATATTGTCTCAATATGAAAATCAACCATGCTCAACCATTTTCAACCACCATCAACCATGCTCAATCATGGTCAAGATTGGTCAAACATGGTCAGTCATGGTCAATTATGGTCAACCATAATTGAATGCTACATTGTGACAAAGATTATCTCATTATGAAAATCAGTCGTGGTCAATCATAGTCCAACGTTGCATTGAGAGAAAGATTGCCTCAATACGAAAATCAATAATGCTCAAACACAGTCAATCATGGTGAACCATGGTCCAACATCACATTGTGACAAAGATTTCCTCAATATGAAATCGTCCATGGTTAGTCCAACGTCTCATTAGGACAAATATTGTCTTGATATGAAATTATATCGTGGTCAACCATGGTCCACCGTCACATTGTGACAAATATTGTCTCAATATGAAAATAAACCATGGTCAACCCTGGTCAACCATGTTTATTTTAGGGTTTATAATATTTTTCTTAAGGTTTATATACCTTGGGTTTATAGTATTCCCTTAGGCTTAATATTATTCCCTTTGGTTTATAATTCTTTGGATTTTTAGTATTAATCCATTGGGTTTATTATTCACTTGGGTTTATAATATCTATCATTGTTAACCATGGTCAACCATGTTCTATAAAATCAATCATGGTCAACCATGGTCCAATGTCGCATTGTGACAAAGGTTGTCTCAATATGAAAATCAACCATGGTCTAATGTCGCATTGTGACAAAGATTGTTTTAATATGAAAATCAATCATGGTCAACCATGGTCAACCATGGTGCAACATCGCATTGTGACAAGGATTGTCTCAATATAAAAATAAACTATGGTCAACCATGTTTTTTTTTTAAATGTGGTTCACGGACACTGATTGGCCGCTACATCCACAGGAAAATCCATGTATTACAATCCCAAGGGATCTACCTACCGACCAAACTAGCAAAGGCCTAACCCGAGGGGCATTGAGGATATTTAACCCCGTGACCTCTCGATAAGCAAGGTACTTAGCAACAAGAACTCAACCAACTGAGCTATCCCTGGGGATCATGGTAAACCATGTTTATTTTAGGGTTTATAATACTTATCTTAGGGTTTATATACCTTGGGTTTATAGTATTAATCTCTTGGGTTTAATGTTACTCCCTTGCGTTTATAATCCCTTTGAATTTTAGTATTAATCCATTGGGTTTATAATATCAATCCCTTGGGTTTATTAATGTAAGGGTTCATATTCCTAGGGTATAATATTATTCATAGGGTTTATAATATTAAACATAGGGTTTAATATAAATCCCTTGGGTTTATAGTCATAGTTAACCATGGTCAACCATTTTCTAATGTCACATTGTGACAAAGATCGTCTCACTAAGAAAATCAACCATGCTCAACCATTGTCAACCATCGTCAAATAGGGTCAATCATGCTCAAAAAATGTCAAACATGGTTGGCCATGGTCAATTATGGCCAACCATGGTCCAATGCCACATTGTGAAAAATATTATCTCAATTTGAAAATCAAATATGGCCAACCATGGTCCAACATCTCATTGTGAGAAACATTCTCTCAATATGAAAACCATTCATGGTCACCCATGGCCATCACGGTTAATCATGGTCCAACGTCACATTGTGACAACCATGGTTAACCATGGTCCAACATCCCATTGCGACAAATATTTTCTCAATATGAAAATAAACCATGGTCTAACATCTGATGGTGACTATGATTGTCTTGATATGAAAATTAATCGTGGTCAACCATGGTTGATCATGGTTCAACATCGTTTTGTTGCAAATATTTATTTTAGGGTTTATAATATTTATATTATGGTTTATATACCTTGAACCATATTTATTTTAGGGTTTATAATATTTATATTATGGTTTATATACCTTGGGTTTATATCAATCCCTTAGGTTTAATATTATTTCCTTGGGTTTAATATTATTCCCCTGGGTTTATAATCCCTTGGGTTTTTATTCTTAATCCCTTGGGTTTATTAGTCCCTTGGGTTTATAACATAAATCATGGTCAACCATGGTCATTCATGTCTAACCATGATCATCAATGTTCAATCATGGTCAACCATGGTCCAATGTCACATTGTTACAAGAATTGTATCAATATGAAAATCAACCATGTTTATTTTAGGGTTTATAATATTTAT
This sequence comes from Pinus albicaulis, assembly GCA_034641835.2. Classification (NCBI taxonomy): domain Eukaryota; kingdom Viridiplantae; phylum Streptophyta; class Pinopsida; order Pinales; family Pinaceae; genus Pinus; species Pinus albicaulis. Next base: position 4,190,581 of record CM076583.1, on the reverse strand, counting down.
CTTATGGTTTAAATACCTTAGGTTTATAATATTAATACCTTGTGTTTAATATTATTTCCTTGGGTACATAATCACTTGGGGTTTTAGTATTAATCATTTGATCTTATTATTCCCTTAGGGTTTAGTTTGAGGGTTTATATTCCTAGGGTTTAATATTAATTCTAGGGTTTAATGTTATTCCCTTTGGTTTACAATCCCTTGGGATTTCAATATTAATCCAATGGATTTACTAATCCATTGGGCTTGTAATATTGATCCTATGGTTTCTAATATCAATCATACGATTTATATTCATAAGGTTTAATATTGAGCCAAGGGTTTATAATATAAAACTTAGGGTGTATATTACTATGGTTTAATATTAATCCTAGAGTTTACTGTTATTCATTTGGGTTTATAATACTTATCGTAATGTTTAAGATATTTATGTTGGGGTTTAAAGTTTATTTTAGGATCTATAATTTTTATCTTAGATTTTATGTTGTGTGGGTTTATAATATTTATCCCTTGTGTTTGTGACAATTATTGTTACATATTAAAATCAACCATGGTCAAACGTCTAATTCAGACAAAGATTCTCTTGATATGAAAATCAATCATGGTCAACCATAGTCGAACATGGTCATACATCACATTGTGACAAATATTGTCTCTATCTGAAAACCAACCATGGTCAACCATGTTTATTTTAGGGCTTATAATATTTATCTTAGGGTTTATATACATTGGGTTTAATATTATTCCCTTGGGTTTTTAGTATTAAACCCTTGGGTTTATAATATCAATCATGGTCAGCCATGGTCAATCATGGTCAACAGTGGTCCAACGTCACATTGTGACAAAGATTGTCTCAATATGAAAATTAATCATGGTTAATCATGGTCCAATGTTGAATTGTGACAAGGATTGTCTCAATATGAAAATCAACCATGTTTATTTTAGCATTTATAATGTTTATCTTAGGGTTTATATACCTTGGGTTTATAAAATAAATCCCTTGGATTTAATATTATTTCCTTGGGTTCATAATCACTTGCTGTTTTAGTATTAATCCATTAGTTTTATTATTCCCTTAGGATTTAATCTTAGGGTTTATATTCTAGAGTTTAATATTAATTATAGGGTTTAATGTTATTCTCTTGGGTCTATAATCCCTTGGGTTTTTAATAATAATCCAATGGGTTTACTAATATGTTTGGTTTCTAATATTTATCTTAGAGTTTATAATATCAATCGTATGTTTTATATTCCTAGGGTTTAATATTGAGCGAAGTATTTATAATTTAAATATTAGGGTTTATATTCCTATGGTTTAATTTAACCCTAGGGTTTAATAGGGTTTCTACTCCTATGGTTTAATATTAATCTTAAGGTTTAATGTTATTCATTTTGGTTTATCATCCCTTGGGTTTTTAATATTAATCACTTGGGTTTACAATACTTATCCTAAGGTTTAAAATATTGATGTTAGGGTTTAATGTTTATTTTAGTGTTTATTATATTTATCTTAGGGTTTTCTATGGGGTCTTGGATAAACGGTGATCTACTTCTTTGTTAAGGCACTCCTTGATGTGAAATCACTTGTTCAATTCCCCGCCCCGATCAAGGTGATATATTGGACATGATGAAGGTGTAGTCCTGCAAGGCTTACAAAAAAAATATTTATCTTAGGGTTTATGTCCCTTTGGTTTATTCTATTTATCCCTTGGTATTGTGACAAGTATTGCCTGAATATGATAATCAACCATAGTCATTCATGGTCAATCATGGTGACAAAGATTGTCTCAATGTGAAAATAAACCATGGTCAACCCTCATCAATAACCATGATCATATTGTGACAAAAATTATCTGTTGGTCCAATGTCACATTGTGATAACCAATGTTATCCATGATAAACCATGGTCAAATGTCGCATTGTGACAAATTTTTCCTCGATATGAAAATCAACCATGGTCAATCATGGCCTAACGTCATAGTATGAGAAATATTGTCTCAATGTGAAAATTAACCATGTTCAATCATGATCCAACGTCGCATTGTGACAAAGATTGTGTTAATATGAAAATCAATCATTTTCAACCATGGTCAATCCCTTCGGTTTAAAATATCAATCCTTTCGATTTATTAATCTAAGGGTTCATATTCCTAGGGTATAATATTAATCATAGGGCTTGTAATATTAATCCTAGGGTTTAATATAAATCCCTTGGATTTATAATCATGGTCAACTATGGTCCATTGTGACATATTGTCTCAATATAAAAATCAACCATATTCAAACATGGTCAACCATGGTCAATCATGTTTAATATTAATATTAATATTAATTAATTAATATGAATATTAATTAATTCATTATTTTTTAATATAGTTAGTTAATTAATTAATATAGATAATAAAAATGAATTAATTAAATATTATTCATATTAATTTATTATTATTATTATTAATTACCCACTTACCCTCCTTTTTTTAAGTTAGGTTAAGTTTTTTTTTTATTACACTATGAATACTTCCCCTCATATTTCTAATCCCCCCTCTAGCAAAGGTAGGCCAAGTAAAATTACCTTAGAGAGTCTTTATGAGTACATTGAATCTTTAGAAAGACGAAGAGAAGAAAGAGAAAACCATTTTAAACTAAAACTAACTACCATGCTTGACAACAACCATAGATCATTAGAAAATAAAATAATCACACTCGAAATTGAATTCCAAGAAATGGAAAGGAAAATTCAAGAAATAAAACATAGTAAAAAAGCGATGGTTAACGAAAACGACACCTTGAAAAATGAGATTAAAAGTCTAAAAGAACAACTACATAATAAATCAGCCCTACATAACACATAAAATAACTTAGATATTAAACCCATCAAAGAGGAAATTAATAAACTAATTGTACTCGACCATGAGCGCCACAAAAGAGCCTTAAATCTTATAATTGTGGGCATATAAGAAAAAAACAATGAAAACACATTAGAAATAGTTAAAGAATAATTAAAATCAAAATATCAAATTGAAACAACTTATCTAATAGAAGCAATAAGGTTCAGATAGATATTTGAGCATAAACGCAGACTCATCCGTGTCAAGGTCAGTTGTAGTGAACAGAAATTAGATATACTCAGGAAATCCACAAACCTAAAAGGAACATGAATATTTATAAACGAAGATCTCATTCCAGAAGACCATGCTGAACTTAGGAAAGAAGTCCAAAAAGTCAAGGAGGCAAGAAATCCAGATAAATGGGCAATCATTAGGAATAAGAAAGCTATTATTAGAGATAAAGCCTCAAGCACGACTGATAAATAGGGATTTGCATCACTCTGGATCCTCTTATGGAACTGTCGTGGCTTTCCATGGCGTAAAGGTCCCATGTTAAGTTGGACCCCGAGTGATATTGACCTTATTCTCTTAGTTGAAACTTGGGAGCATGATGAATCTAGGGTCCCTCACCTTGACAGTTTCACTCTTGGTCTGCTTGGAGTAAAAAATCCTCTCAAAGGGGTTTTGGTGGTATAGCATGCTATATAAGGAACATTGTTTGATCTCACATCCAACTTCATAAAATCGACCCCTTCAATCAATACATTTGGATCAAAATATCTGATTCCACTACCAATAGGATCTTTCTTGCATTATTCTATTTTTCTCCTATCAACTCTTCATCCTATAAGAAGAAAAACTTGGATAAGAACTGTCTTTTCAATACTTTAGAAAAATACGTCTTCAACTTGAGGAATGAAGGTAACATCCTTCTGCCGGGAGAATTTAATGCTATAATTGCTACTAACCAAGCCATTATGTAAAGTAACAACTCTAACCCCGACCACTTGTGGCTTGATAAAGATAGTAACTTAGCTAATAAATTCAAGAGACAATATGAGGAAATTATCAAGAACTTATTCGGCACCGAGCTCCTCAAACTTTGCAGTTCCCAGGACCTAATCATTTATAATGGTACTAGCAAGTGGTCCCTCTCCCGTCAAATAACATATTTCCATGAGCTGGGTAACAGTTTCATGGATTATGTGATTTTTGACACCCCCTTCCTCAACCGTATTACAAACTTTGAGCTACTTAATGGATTCAAGCCTGACTCTGACGACAAACCTCTGTCTCTATCCCTCAATATTTCTATGCATACCACCCACATGCAGGATACGAATTAAAGGAAAAGACACATTCACTTTGATAATAGTAAATCTGACCTCTTCTTATGGGATTTAGAGAGGGATTTAGGCTCCATGAATTATAATAGTAGCATTTATAAAATATATTATAATTTCACTACTATCCATTCCAATACCATTAGCAAGTTCTCTAATGAGACTTTGTTTAAGCAGACTAATATAACATCTAATCCATGGTATGACAAAGATTGTAAAATTGCTAGGAAAACGATCAAAGATGCTCCTAATGAAATCGTTAAGCTTTGGAATATCAATATATACAAAAATCTCATCAAGAGAAAGAAAAGTTCATATATTAATAAAACACATGATTATCTTCCCCACCATTCTAAAGTCGCACGCAGAAAATTTTGGCAGAATGTGCATATTCGTAAAGCCAAAGATAATCATTCTATCCCCTTAGAGAACTGGGACAACCATATTAAGAAGCTGTATGACTCTCCGGACACTATGGGCACCACCTTAATCACTCCAATGAAGGATGTATTCTCTCTAGATGACATTGATTCTGGTATTAATAAGCTCAAAAATGGGAAAGCTAAAGATATTGAAGGATACCAAGCTGAGATCCTTAAAATGGGAAGATCTATCATCATTCCTCATCTCCACAAAATTCTCAATTTGGTTATAATGCATGGCTTCCCTCATCTTTGTACGGAAAAGCCTTATGTGCCTATATTTAAGAATGGGGATAAGACAATTACATATAACTATTTGACAATTATGATTAGCCACATCCTGGCCAAGCTTTATGGGATCATTTTGGAAAAAAAGCTTAGCCTTTGGTTTGAAATCTAGGGCAAGAGAGCTAAAGGACACACTAGTTTTAGGAGACATACTCGGCTATTGACCATCTTGTCACTCTCAGAATCAATGTAGAGGAATGTCACAATAGTAAATTCAATCTCTTATGTTGTTTTGTGGACTTTAGAAAATCTTTCGACATTGTTCCTCGTGATAGAATTTGGGAGAGACTTAAAGAGATCATGGTGCCTCCTGAGTTGAGGACTATTTTGATTCGTCTCTACGAGACTGTCACTGCCAAGGTTAAGACCAATGAGGGGTGGTCTAAAGAAATTAAATGAAATATCAGAGTTAAGCAAGGGTGTCCCCTCTCCCTTAACCTTTTTGGCATATACATCGATAAGCTTGAGGAGTGTCTAGAAACTGTGGGATACAAGGGCACCGAACTGGCTGGTGTTCTCATTACTCTTCTCCTTTATGCTGATGATATTGTTCTTCTTGAAAAAATCCATGATGATCTTGACAAGAAGCTTTAGACTCTTCAGGTCTACTGCTCCAAGATGGGTATGACAATAAATACCGACAAAACTAAAGTCGTGATCATTAAATCCAGAAAGATCACCCAGGGAAGTTTCGTGTATAATAACTAGTGCTTAGAGGAAGTTTCTTCTTATAAATATATTTGCATTGACTTTCCTCATCGCTCATCTAGAATTATAACATCGATAAAAGGATTATTTGTGGGTACACGGAAAGCTTATTATGAGCTTGAAAACAATTTTAAGAAATACAGTATGTTTAGATATTTGATGTATAAGAAGAAGCTTTACAGCAAGGAATCCAAAAGGCTCCCAAGGATGCCCAGTCTTGGCTCAACCATTTGGGAATTAAGGAGGAGCTTAGTATTGGAAGCAAAGATAATGTCAAAAATACTATTATCTCTAAGTTTAAGGACAAGTTGTGGGAGTATCAGGAGATGGAGGGTAAAAGGAAGCTAAGATACTATAAGGAGGTGATCAATCCCACCCTTGACAATCATAATTATCTGTCTGTGTTGACCAACACTAAGAAAAAAATGAACATCGCTAGGATAAGAAATGATTCTCATGAGCTTAAGAGTGATATTGGGTGGTATTCTATTCCCAAGACTCCCTAGAATGATAAGATCCATCAGATATTGCGATACTAAGTAGGTAGAAGATGAAAAGCACTTCCTTTCAGAATACCCGACTCTTGAACATCCACTCTCAATTCCCTAACATCTGCCACACTTCCAATCTTCTTGACCTATTAAGCCAACCCACACATAATTATCTTGAAGCTCTTCTTTCCCTTCTCTTTGATCATAGAAACAAGATTTTGAAGAATCAAACTTAGATTATTTTTCCTTTCCTGAGGTATGATAGGCCGCATTGGTCTTAGCGGACATTAATCATCATCTTCATCATCATCATCATCTTCATATATATATATATATAAGTTTAATGTTAATAAAGTATTTTATTAATAATAATAATAATATTATTATTATTATTATTAAAAAAAAATTGACCCAGAGGAATCGAGCAACCCACTCGACATGGAACTACTAACAAACCTTTAGGGGGCTATGATATGTCCTCCTCCTCGCAATCCGGGTCACAACATGGGGGATTTCAACCTCGGTCTTTCGAGTTACAACAATTTCACATTTCTCGGATTAACCAATTGAGCTTCCCCTTGGGACAATAATAATAATTTTATTATTAACATTAATTTAATTAATATTAGACATCATTTTTGGGGTTCAACTGCGTTAAGTAAGTCATTCATCTATGACCATTTCCATGAGAGGTAGTCGTAACTGACTAATTTCTCATGATTTTTGAATAGTCCACTTAGCACTCATTCCATCGAGTGATGCTCACAGGGGTGAAGATTAATTTATTTATAATGATATTAAATTTAATTTTTTTAATATTATTTATTTATATTAATTAATATTAATATTAATAAAATACTAATGATATTAAATTTATTTATTATTTATTAATATTAATTTATTAATATTATTTAATAATGAAATGAATTTTAATTAAAAATAAAAGTAATAATATTTATTAATAATATTAGTAATATTAATTAATAATAATAGGGAATAATGATTATTAATAATAATTAATTTAAAATAATTTTAATAATTAATGAGTAATAATAATAATTAATTTCAAATGATTCTAATAATTAATTAATAATTTGAATTAACAATAATTAAGATAAATTAATTATTATTATTATTTTTAATTATAATAAAAATAAATATATTATTAAAATAGTTTTATTATTATTATTATTATTATTAAAATTTATTAATATTTTCTAACTATATTAGTTAATATAATTATATATTTGATTGACGTACACCTATCAATGTATATCAACCACATTTATTAATATAATTATGTAAATTTTATGATATATAAAAAAAAAATAAAAAAAAAAACAAAAAATATAAAATATTTAATAATAAACTACTTATAATATATAATAAATATTAATATTTTATAATCTAATTAATAACAAAACATTAACCTTTAAACAAATTTTGAATATGCCATCAAATTCAAACTCTTTAAATGATAAATGTTTTATTGCTAAGCCTTTTTTAAAAACAAATAAGTATTTAAAATATATACAAACAAACTATATATTATATAATGTAAATTATAATAAATACTCACATTACATCATATGATCTCAGTATAATAAAAATTGCAAAAATGTCTAAAATATTTGATAATTAAACTATTTGTAATATATAATAAATATTAATTCTTTGTAATCTAATAACAAAACATAAAATTTATTAAATAAATTTAGACTTTGTCATTCTTTAAATGATAAATGTTTGATTGTTATGTCTTTTTCAAAAAAAAAAAATTAATTAAAAATATATATAAACAAACTATATAATATATATTAAAATTATATAATATAATTATAATATATAATATATATTAACATTATATAATCTAATTATAATAAATATCCTATATGGTCTCAGTATAATAAAAATTATCGTTTTAAATAAGTTAGGAATAAATCATCTAATTATTTTTTTAAGTTTTGGATTTATTTTATATTATATTAAAATCTAAAAGGAAAATATAATATGGTTAATATTAAATAAAAAATAATACTAATATTAATAATTTTTTTAACTCAAAATTTGTGTAAGTTTTTTTTTCAATATAAATCATTATATTTCTCTGTTTAAAGGTTATAGTCATTACATTAATATTTCTCATTATCTATAATTGAATCTATGTGAGAAAATAACATCCATTCTTGTCACATACTTCTAAGGACTGCTTCAACAATCAACTTAGAGACTAATAAAAACAAGTAATCTAATGTTCAATGCTACATACCACAAACAAACATTTATATTTTTCTGTTGAAAAACATAAGTCAACATACATGGAGTTCATGAGTTTTACATTCAAAACCTTGTACCTTAGGTGTACTATATTACCCAAGGTCAAAATTGTGTTTTAAATATCAAGTGATAATATACACACTTCATATAGACTCCATTTATGGTTTAGGATTATGGTGAGTGTATCATTAAACATGTTTAATGCACCTTAGATTTTCCGACAAGTTGTACTCAAACCATTTAGATGTTGTATCTTGTCCATCCACTTGGAAATTTCTACTTCGAGATTTTTCATCGATCAATGATTCAACAGATCTATGATCAATGGACGGTTTTGATTGTCCGGAGATGTTAGAGAGAAACCAACCCACCCCTCTCTCATTGTTCGGTCTCATTCGCATGCTTATTAGTCTAATTTCTTGCCCGGTAATACCACTAAGGGTTTCATGCCCGAAAAGATGCCCCATTCCAATCTCTACAATGGTATTCCATGACTCGAAGTCCTTCAAGCAATGCAAAATTTTCAGAGTTGTCTGGTAAGTTATTTGAGGCCATGTAACCGAGGGTTTTCTTCAGTATTTTTATGTATTCATTATATGTTCGCTTCTCTTTAGATTTTAACCCTCAATTATGGCCATTATAGTTGCAGGAGTGTACACTTCTCGGTTTCATCTTCAACGTTTTACACAACTAATCAAAACTCTACTTAAGTATCCCTTTTCACTTGGTTGACTAGGGTTTTTACCATTTCCATTTCACTATTTTCTCTCTTTAAGCTTGTACTCCTTGTGGGGTTTTCTATTCTAAGGTTCATGTTCCTGGTGTGGTTTCTTCCTGAGGGATTTATATACCAGGTGGGTATTCTTTTTAATATTCGCCAGTATTTTTCCATTAACTTTTATAATCTTTACATAGGTTGGCATTTTAATTCATTTTGGAATTGTGTTATAGTTAATCTCTTCAGATTCAGTCCTCGTATTGAATGTCACGAAAATGAACGACACTTTTCCCATTTGGTTTCAGGTGTGGTCTAATTCACAATTTCCAGTTTATGCAGAGAACCCTACATTTTGAAAACTCTAACAGGGTTAGAGTAGTTTATTGTTTTCATCTTTATAGTTATATAATTTAGAATGGATAAGGGATACAAAGGATTCGGTCGGCCCTAACTGTAGTCTTGAATTTTTAAGAATGCCACATTGTCTCGGCGGGTACCTATGAACATTTATTTCCATAATGTACTGAATTGTGCATCTTTTATTTGAATGGTTTTGTTCTCAAAGAGGCTGCATCCCCACTTCTATGATTATGTCAAGATTATTTTATGTAATCGTTATTTTATGATTTTGGTTTACTTCTTTACATATTTTACTTGGCTTATAAATTCACTAGTTATGAGTAATGTTTGTCTCTCTGCGCTTATATACACCATGTGATAGTATTTTCCTAAATCTGGAACTAAGTCACTATGTTTTTTAATTTCTTGTTTTATTATACTTGTAACATACAAAGGTTTACATTACTCGGCTCTAGGTAGATTTTGGGACTGTTTCTCAAGTTTCCAACTCCCTAGATGGGCCGAGAACCTAACCCAAACTCTACCTATTAGTTCATTCAATTATATTTTTATATTATGTTTCATGGCTCAAATTAAACTGAGTCATTTTTTCCCCAAATCACTTCTTTTTATTGTGCTCAGTTTTGGGTCTATCCCTATAAGTAAGGGGATCATTTACCAAGTTGCTGCTCTTTCAACAACTAGGCTAGGAAACTAACCCATTTCTCGTCAAAGTTCTCTCATAGTTTTATATATCCCAAAACACTTTATTCACTCATGTTCCACCAAGTGGAATATTCTAATTTAGTTGATTCACTTATCGAGACTTTTACTGAGTCGATCATAGATAAAAATAATTCTACTCTTAACCTACGAATGAAAGCATATCTACTATTTATATATAGATCATAACTATTTATTTTGGATAACACCATTCCATTATAAAACAACTGCAAGACCCTTTGTTAACAATTATCTGAGTTTTTGTTTGTTTCGTCCAGCCATTAACCACTGGGAATGCAACACTCCACCCAACCATGAGATCAATCTCTAACACTGCATCTCCTCCTAATCTTGCTACACACCTCGAGGAATTTTCAAGGACAGTGGATAGTACAAGAATGTTATTCTTAGAGACTATATGATCATAACTAAACTTAGCCACAATTAAAAGTGTGAGCACCTAAGCTTCATACAGACTCCACTCACCAACCAACTCTAGATTCTCTTTTATTCAAGTCCTTTCAACCTATATTTTCCTTACTCTCTTCTTGCCTCTGGTTCCCAATACCCTCTCGGCCTTCTTTTGGAAATTTTTTTCTTTCCAATGGAGGATCTTGGGTAGGTAATTACCTACCCATAACTTTACAACTAAGATTTCTCTATTATTTCTTCCCAATCATGGTCCACACACAAACATTATGCAAATAAATAAAATCAAAACATGTATTCATGTATGCCTACTGATAGTTTTTAGCCTTCTCAACCCATAATTAAAACAACATTATTTTAACTGTAGTAAATAGTAAATCAATATTTATGGGGTTATCAGGGGATATTACATCTCCCCCCCTTGAGTAAAACATCATCTTGGTGTTTCTAAATATTCAAAATAGGTTAGGGTAAGCTTCTTTCATGACTATGTTCATCCTTCCAAGTAGCCTCCTCCTGGCTAAAGTTCCTCGACTTCACCTTAACCTGGGTGATAGTTCGCTTCCATAGAATTGCTTCTCTCTGATCTATGATGCATAGTGGTTTTACCAGAAAATCTTCATCCGGCTCGACATATATCCACAACCATTATGTCTCTGTTAGTCTTTATTGCTAACATTCTATAATACATGTATACAAATATGCATTTATAGATTAGTTACCTATATATCTTGTCAATTAAGGATATGTCTAGGATCATAAATATAGTTTTTTAATAATGAAACAAGAAATACATTATGAACCCATATGTGGCTAGGCAAAAAAAACCAAAAAATATTTTGACTAGAAATACGAGTTCATAATGTATTTCATACGAGTTCAAAATGTATTTCTAGCCACCGACCCAACTCAGGCTAAGATATGGAGATGATCGTAGAATCGGGAGGGACAACTTAGTGCAACTTCCCTACCACAAGGTACTCTTCTTAGGTTTTACTCTCACATACACATGGTCTCCTACTTGAAATTCCTCATAGCTTCACTTTTTATCAGTATATATTTTCTATGTGTCTTGGGAAACTTTCAAATCCATCCTTAGCCTCTTCATTGCGTCTTTTGTTTCTTTCAAATATCGGGTCCTAACATCAATTTTTCCTCTACACCACTCTAGTTAATAGTTTTTCTTCACCTACTTCTATATAACACTTCAAATGGACTCATTTTTAGGGAGATGTGGTACCTATTACTGTAGGAGAACTCCACCAAGTGGATGCAATCTTCCCACTTGGTCGGTTGTTGCATTACGTACATTTACAAATTTATTGACAAATGAGAACTATTACATAAAAATGAGAACTCTAGCCAAAAATCACCAAAAAAACACGAAAAAAAAAATGTTGAAAACGAAAATTGTTGATGCTCAAATAATTTTTTTTTTCAGGGTAAATTTTCAACATTTTTTAAAAATGGTAATAAAAAACTATTTTTTTGTGCAAAAAACACCCTGAAAAGGAAAATTGTTGATGTTGGAATAACGCATTTTTTTAAGGGTAAATTTTCAACAAATACACCCTAAAAACGAAAGGTGTTGATGTTGGAATAACGCTTTTTTTTCGGTAAATTTTCAACATTTTTTTTAAATGATAGTAAAAACCAATTTTGTGTGCAAAAGGCACCCTGAAAACGAAAAACGTTGATGCTAGAATAACGTCATTCCTTTGTCAGGGTAAATTTTCAACATTTTTAATAATGATGTTCAAGATAACATAACATGACTCCGAAAAAATTTAAAGTTCCAACAATTTTCAAGCATGCCATTAAAGACAAAATATCACGTCTTTGAAAAGTCTTCAAATTTCAATGATTTCTAGACATGACATTAAATATAAAATATCACGTCTTTGAAAAACCTAATTCCAACAAATTTTCAGTCATGGTGCTAAAAAAGAATAAGTATTGATGCAGGTAAACCCTGCAAGCCTAGAATCTTCCCATTACTATGCATATATAAATGCATCTCCAAATATTTACCCAAATAAGAGCCAGTCTAGGCAATTTCACATGAAAAATTGCGGAAGCTCAATGGTTTTATTTAAACACTCACCTTTTAATTAAGCCCAAGGCTTAACTCACACAAAAGTTGAGATTCAATTTATTAAATCCCCACAACCTTCACGCCTTAATTAAATGCATAGCATACTTGACCAACACCCATATATGAATTCCAATCTTGATAAAAACCAAGTACCAAGATAAAACCATGTTTAAAGTTCAACTGGAAAATTAATTCCACTGCATATCAATTTTATGCATTCCAATATAAATGAGTTTTATATGAAACTTCACACTGCTACCATCATTTAAAATAACATTTGACCATAATTTAATTCGATCCTTGGATTACCCATTCCATTCAATACCACAGTAGACCAAGCCACGGTTTTTATATATGTTTGATCGATACAAAGGTGACTTACCTCACGTTCTCTAAATACAGACTTTCTTTGTCATACCACTTATCAAACACTTCGGCGTTCTCGCTGTTGACTCAACCTCATTTTCCTTTGGCTCTACAGCCGCTTCAACTTGCTCAGCACCCTCCTTCGCATTCTGTTCAATCAACTGCTCTCCACTTCAAACTTCACTACGCACCTCCGGCATTTCAATTATTCACAGGTCGGCTTTAGAACTTCATTATGGCGCCTCTACCATTGATTTTTTCACTGTTCCATCGACTCTAAAAAAAATTCTGCGCCTCTTATGTAAGAGACTTCATCACACGTTTTGTTCAGAACCTGCGTTCGACAACCTTTGACAACCCAACTGATTTGTGCGTTGCTGAATGTCTTCTTAGCACAATGGCTCGCTTCACCTGCAGCATGTCAACACAATTAACTTGGATTCTATTTCAAAATTCAATTCGTGTGTCTATTGATTAATCAATCCTCATGTAACATCGTTGGGCCATTAACAATCAGTAACGACAATCCCATCATACACTTTTCATATTGAGAATACAGCTCTTCAACGTTAAACTCGAAACTCTCTTGGTCCCTTATGAAGCTCTACGGCTTCACATTCACTGGGCGCTCCCTTTTTTCCATCGCTGTCAATAAAAACTATAGATCGATATAAAATAATAGATTCACTCGACAGACATAGTCTCTTACATGGATTTATCAATACAATTTAACAATTTCCATATTAATATCGATCCTTCCAACTTATGTGCATAAATCGATCTTACAAATTCTTTTATTGCGGAACACCCTTCAATCGATCTCTCCAATGATCGATACATCAATTCATATACAACTTTTCGGTGTTTCAATTCACGAAATTGGCATCTCAATTCCCCCAATTACATGCATAATATCGCTTCAGAATCCGACTTAAAAAATTAAGTATACAATTTCTCAATCAATCAACCAATATATATATATAATTCTGAAACAATGTTTTCATATAAATAAAATGAGATCACTTACAACCTTTTTCTTTGGCCAGATATTCAAAATTCATGGCCCTTTCAATTGCCCGGAGGCTTACAAACTTGCTGTCCAAACCACACCTCTCTCTCTATTTTTCCTGACCTTTTTGGCCTTTGAGGCTCATTAATTTATACAAATTGAATTGAACCAATTTAGGTTCAAATCCCTTTAATCACTCAACAAGTCCTCAAATATCTCAACACCCCGACAATCTAGAATCTTATCCCTAAAATCTTGAAACTAAATCTAACTTAGGCTCATAATTAATTCTTAAATATCTCAAGTCTAATTTCTCTCATGTTTTCCAATTATTTGGAAACATTAACAAATCCTCACATATAATTAATTAAAAACTTCTCAAAAATCCCATTAATATTTACATAAAATTAATATTTCCTCACAAACATAAGACCCCTTAGTTTAAATAAAATACAAAGTATTTTCCCAAATCTAATGCTCCTGCATCAATTATAATTGTTTTCAACAATAACATTAAAATTAAAATATCATGATTTAGAAAAACATTAAAATCTTAATAATTTTTCAATGATGGAATTAAACCCAAAAATTATGACTATAAAAAAACAAGTTTTCAAAATATCTCAAGCATGACATTATGGAAAAAATTAATGACTAATTTTATTTATTTATTTTTAAATGAACACCTGAATGAAAGAGTTACTATATCAAGAGTGATTTATTTTTTAAATGTTAAATGAGCCTAAGACAACTTGATACATTGCAACAAAAATTTAAAAATCAATCATCAAATTGACATGCAATTTAGGTGAACTCGACCCATTGTAATGAAAACTTAAAGACCAATGATGAAATTGACACATTGTGGGGGAAGACTCGATTCACTATAATGAAAATTTTAAAATCAAATATCAAATTGTGCATAATGGGATTGAGTTGCTAATCAAGAATCGACACAGATACTGTAGGAAAAACAATAAAATAAAATAAAAACCAAAATAATAAAAAATATATAAATAAATAAAAATGAAAAATACAAAAATAAACAAAAATTCAAACATTAAAAAAAATAATAACACAAAAAAATAATAACAGGTAATAAAATATGAAAAATAAAAAATAAAAAAAGACAAAATAAATCAAATATAAAAAGACAAAAATAGATGACCATAAAAATATTATAAAAAAAAAAAAACTTGTAAAAACAAAAAACAAAAATACAAATATTAAAAAAAACTAAAAAAGAACATGACATATATATATATATCAAAAATTATATAAATTTTTTTTTTCCCAAAAAACACATATTTTAAGGAAAAAAAATAAAAATTAACCCAAAAAAACATTAAAAATATGTTTTATAAAGTTTTAAAAAAATCGCATAATTAAAAATAAAATGAAATTAATAATTTAGTTTTTTTTAAACAATTAGTTTAAAATTTAAAATTAAAATACAAAATAGTTAAAAAATAATTAAATAATTAAAATTTAAAAAAAAAATCTAAAAAATTAAAATTAAAAAAAAAAAAAAAAATTAAATGAAATAATTAAAAAAAATATTCAAAATAATATATATATATATATATATATATATGGTTTTTTTCAAAATTGACCCCACTGCCCATTGGTCATTGGGGCTAGGGTTGGGCGGGCAGTAGAGTTGCACACAAGTTCGCCACCCGCCCAGCCCATGGTCCGGGGGGGGTGGTTGTGGGGGGTGCGGCAGTTGACTGTCAATTTTGAATTTTGAATTTTGATTTGTTTTTTTTGTTAGTTGGGTAGGATGACATCTTCATCATTGTGTCCAAATACATCACATCGTTCAGGGTAGGGAATTGAACCAGTGACTTCACATCAAGGAGCGCCTTAACATCTCACATAATCACTATCTATCCAAAACCTAGTAGACCATTGTTTTATTTTTTTATTAAATCATTTTTTTAAATTTTAATTATATTAAATAGTTTTTTTTTAATTATTTTATTTTCTTTTTAATTTTTTTTAGTTTTTTTTTTCAATTTTTAAACTTTCATTCTTTTAATTTTTTTATTTTTTTTCAATTATATATATATATATATATATTTATTTATTTATTTTTAAATTTATTTTAATTATTTTTTTTAATTGTGCATTTTTTTGGTAACTTAAAAAAAATTATGTTTTTTTTTTGTTAATTTTTAATTTTATTTCCTTAAATTATGTATTTTTTTAAATTATTTCCCCTTTTATTTATTTATTTTTTGATATTTTTATTTTATTTTTTGTTTTTTTTCTTTTTGTTTAATTTTTTTTTACAAGGTAATTTTGATTTTTTTTAACATTTTTATTGTTTTTTTCCCCTTTTTATATATTTTTTATATTTGATTTCTTTTTGGTCATTTTTTTTGATGTTTTATTACAAACATGAAAATCACCAACATTTAAAAAAAAATTATCCACAATTAATACATTACAAATCTAAAGTGTAAAAAATAAATCCTCTAAACAAAAGGGGCTTATGTTGCATCAACACTTTTCAAAACCAACAAGAAAATCACTAACATTTTAAAACAAATGTTCATACTTCATACAAAAAAAACTTAAAGTGTCAAAAATCAACCCTTTAAAAAAAGGGGTTGATTCCGCATCACCGCTTCTCAAAATCGACGTGAAAATCAATAACGTTAAAAAAAAATGTTCATAAGAAAATTTAAATGTCAAAATATGCTCCAAACAAAAAAAAAAATTATTCTAAATAACCACTTTTCAAAATTAGGTGTTTTTTTTTCTACCTCAAAAAACGGGTAATCGTTCATTTTCTCGTTTGATCGGTAATTATGTTCATTCCTAATATGTATTTGAGTACTTGATTTACTCCCTTAGTCTATCCATCTATTTGAGGGTGATATGAAATACTAAATTGTATTTGAGTATCCAATCCATCAAACATATATTTTCAAAATGCAAATGTAATCTTGACATCTCAATCAAAGATTACCACTTTTGGTATTTCGTGCAACTTGAAAATTTCTTTCCTAAATATATTATCTATTTGAATAATTTTATAAGTAGATTTCACTGGAATAAAATGTGTAGACTTACTCAATTTATCCACTACCACCATTATTGAATATTTTTGTTTCGTAGTCTTAGGTAGACCAGTAATGAAATCAAGCGTGATAATCTCCCATTTCCATTCAGGAGTGGGTAATGGGTGAAGAAATCCAGCTAGACGTTGGTGTCCAGTATTCACCTATTGACATTCTAAACATTTAGATATATATTCAACCACTTCTTTCTTCATTCCCCACAAGAAGTATTCCTTTCTCAAAGAAGTGATCAACTTCTAATGCCCAGATGGCCTACATAAGGGATTTTATGGTATTCATTTAAGATTAATTGTTTGATACCTACTTGATTTGGCACATACACTCTGCTTCGATAAATCAACAAGTTTTCTTCATTTACCTCGTATCCAAGCTGTTGGTCACTTCTATTTAGATCTTTTGCTTTCTACCACAACAGCTGATATTCATGATCTTTTTTAGCAGCTTCTCTAATATGCTCCTTAAAAGCAGTTTCTACTTCACTAAACAAAATATCATAAACAAAGTTCACTTTTATGCTCAAGGCATCTACCACATAGTTATACCTACCTTTTAAATGTTTAATTTCAAATTCAAACTCACTTAAACATGCAACTTAGCGTGCATGTTGATCATTTAAGGTAGGATGCTTAAATTAATTAGTCAAACTACTATGATATGTCATCAATATGAATATTTTTCCAAGAAAATAATTCCATCACATTTTTAAGGCATGGATTACAATTTTCAACACTAAACCATAAGTTGAATATTTTTTTTATGGTCTTTTAGTTTCTGAGATTCATAGGTTATAACTTTTCCCTCATGCATTAATACTCCCCCTATGCCCTCCTTACATGCATTTGTACAAACAATAAATTATTTATTTGGGCCAGTGATCCTTAAAATAGGAGCAATGGTCAGTAAGTGTTTTAATTGATCAAAGTTGTTTTGACACGCAACTTTCCACTTCAACATTCTTCCCTTCTTTTCCAAAGAGGCAATGGGATAGGCCAATTTCAAAAATCCTTCGATAAATCACCTATAATATCCATAAAAACCCATAAACAACCTTATGTCAACCACATTCTTAGGCACATGCCATTTCATTATGGTCTTTATCTTCTCTTGATATATAGTTATCTCGTCTTTAGTGATAAAATGCCCTAAGTATCGAATTTTTTCTTCAAAAAAATCGTATTTATTGTATTTTGCATATAGCTAATGCTCCTTCAAGGTTTGCAAAACAATATTCATATGCTTCTTATGCTCCTCCATATTCCTTGAGTATAATATAATATCATCTATAAAAATCAACACAAATTTATCTAAATATTGATGAAATATGTTGTTAATGAGATAGATGAATATTGTGAATTCTAAAAGTTGTTTTCGTATATATCCTCCTCCTTTATTCTGGTGGCAGCCAAATCATAGGTCAATATTAGAAAATATAGTTTCCCCCTTTACTTGATCGGACAAATCATCAATCTGGGGTGAGGGGTATTTATGCTTGACTGTTAATTTATTTAATTATCTATAGTCAACATACAATCTTAAGGTGCCATCCTTATTTCCAACGAAAAGCACTGGAGCTCCCCAAGATGACACACTTGGGCGAATGTATTTCTTGTCCAGTAATTCCTGTAGTTGCATTTTAAGTTCAGTTAGTTCTGGAACGCTCATCCAATATGGTTCCCTAGACATGGGAGTAGCTCCCGAAAAATTTCAATGATAAAATATATATCTCTTTTAGGAGGTAGTCCAAGTATTTCCTCAGGAAAAGCATCAGTAAAGTCTTGCCCAATAGGTAGATTACCTAAGGTGTGATTCTTCTCTTTAGAGTTTGTATACCCCACTTGCACTGCATAAAATTGACATCCCTTCCTAAAACATTTTTCCTGTTGTGATGATGTAATGGGCCTTAGCTTCAGAGGTCTTTTCACCCCCTGTACCTCTTTTCTCACTCCTTCCTCATTCAAATAACTAATTTTTTTATTGTTACAATTAATAGCAGACCATGATAATTAAAATTTCATATGATCCTAGGGGTAGAACATTTAAATCTTCAATTATTAACCAATATTCCAGCACTACTGGACAACTAACTAATTTAGTTGTCACCCTTCTTTTAGCTCTCGTGGCTAGTTGTACTAGCAATGGGTTCTTAAATACGATTAATTGCAAATGACATTTGTCCACTATCTTGGAGCTGATATAACTTAAGCTAGCCCTTGGATTAATTAAAATAGACACAACATTGTTCAATATTTTACCTTCAAATTCTATCATGGTTGGTTGATACTCCGCTTGATGGTCTTCCAACGCAACATTAATTATAAGAACACTTCTTGCCACATGGCCCATTGTATACACTTCTTGCATCGGAGCTATTGGTTATGCTCCTTTTTGATAAGGGCAGTTTTTGACATAATGTGGTCCCCCACATCCCCAACAGTGCAATGGAGGTATGGCTACTGTTTCAAGTTCATATTTATTATAATGATCAGTGGCCTTTAATTCATTTTGTGACTTGAATTTTTATTGGATCTTTCCTGAGTTCCTATTTTGCAATTTTTGTAGGAACTTTTAAATTTTGAGGATTTAAACTCTTTAGCATTATGCACTTATTTCTTCCTTTTCTTATGCATCCAATTTTTACTATTGTATCCTTTAACAACTTCTTCTTGCTCACCATCAAACATAGAGGGTTTAATTTTTTTAAATTCCCACTGCAATTCAACTTTATGCCTTTTAGGTCCTTTATGTCCAAAAAAATTATCATATTCTTCCTCATTGTTTTCTTGATCTCCTTCAAATTATAAATTATCATCTCTTTGTCTATTTGTCCCAACCTTGTTTCCATGGTTAGGTGATGCAAGAGCATATGATCCTCAAGGATAAGCATTTTTTTCATTTCTAAGGGATTCGGGTCCATAGCTTATGTAATTATATTTATTAATGTATATCCTAATATTTTGAAGAATATGAGAGAAAATGTAATGAAGAGAAGAAATTGTAATGAGATCAGAAATATTGATAATTTTTTAAGGTTAGAGATATCTAGGGGAAGTTAGATCTCATAGAGAGATTTGAGTATCTATGAATCCTAAATTAGTGGTTTTGGTGAGATATTTATGGATATGAAATAATTCAGTTCAATATCCTTTTTCTCTTGTAAATAAGAATATAAAATTAATTAGAGAGAGAGGAAAGGTATGGGTGGACAAGCAAGAGGCTTTAGAACCAAGAAATGGATTATATCCAGAATGGAAAACTAATGTGAACTAGGACAAGAGGGCCTTCATAAATCTATATGTTATTGATATGCTGATGAATTGAGTAACGAATTATAGTGGACTATTTGTGCTAGTTCCTCTATGAATATGAGAATAATGGACAAATTTTTAATTATTGAAGGATGATTAACAAGTTTTCTCTGTGTTCCATTTAATCGCTTGTTATATTGAATTGTCAAATTTTGAATAAGGGATATGTAATAGTGTTGGAAACTCAGGTAAAATGACACCAAGTCTTGGAATTTGAATCGGTGTGGAAGGCTTATAAAAGAGGGCGTTGATGGATATTGAGTCTCCTCTATGTCACATAGAAGATGTATTGATAATCAGTTGGTTTTACCAAATAATTCCTTAGATCAAGCCATGCAATCTAGAGAAAATTATTTTGGAAGTCGTGATGAATAACCATCTACAAGAATTGTGTGTAGAGATTTGAGCTCTTGAATCGAACCTTTGGTTCATCCGATCACTACAGGTAACTATACATCATCGACTAGAGGATGATTCTGAGGTAAATAACTATTCAATTTCCTAGTTATCTCTTGAGAGTCAAAGTAGTGATTTTGGGAATATGAATGTGAATTAAATTGAATAAACTAGCATTTAGGAAGCATTGATGTCCTTAAATAAACGGGTTGGAGGAACTATCAAAAGGGTTCGACTCTTTGAAATGATGTATGTCTCTAATATTGAACTATGATCTAAATCAATTCAAACATTGATGAGAAGTGATAGGTCACTAGTAGAAAATGATGAAATTAGTGACCAGGTGACCAAAAAAGTTAGTCACCACATTTATTTCAAGTGAATTAATACTAAATTTGAGAAATTTTAAGTGACCAAACTAAAAATGACTAACTTAAACGACTAATTTAGTCTAGGAATAAAATATATGACTATATAATATGTGACTAAACTAAAAACGACTAACTTAAATAACTAATTTAGTCTAGGACTAAAATATATGACTAGATAATAAGTGACTAAACTGAAAGTGACTAAATTAAATTACTAATTTAATCAAGGACTAAAATATATGAGTAGATAATAAGTGACAAAATTAATAGTGATTAACATAAATGACTATTATAGTCAAAGAATAAAAATATGACCAAATAGGAATTACAACAAGTATATGAATTAGTCATTTATGTTAGTAATTTTTAATTGTGTCACTCCATAAATGAAAAATTCAATTTTGATACTGAAGTGTCACATTTCACTACAGGGGTCTCTGAATCCATCTACAATGTTAAAATTTAGAGATAAAGGGATCTTTGAATCCATCTACAATTTTAAATTTTTGAATACCCTTTTGTCTCTAAAGTTTAACACTAGAGGGTTATTTCTACTGTCACCTAAGCAATGAATCCTCTCACTTTGGATTATGTATTGAATCTTTTGGATATCCCAAAGCACAAATTTATGGGGTCCTTTGTGTGACTAGATCACTAGCACTGAAAACCATTTTCCCCCTCATATACATTATTATACATATAAAATGTACCCTCAAACATGGTTAAATGTGCTCTTTATACACTTGTAAGCAACATACGTGATTCGAAAGCCTTCTAATTTGTTCAGTGTATATATAAACACACACAATTCTTCTTAACGACTATCACCACCACCACATTTTCACCCTAATTTAGTTTTCAACAATTAAATATACAAGTATACACAAAATTAGAAGAGATGTGTATTAATCCAAAATAAATACTTGAACATAGGGAAGTGGTTCGTTTTCGCAATTAACATTTATCAATCTGGAAGAACATAATAAAATAAAATTAAACAAATCAAATAATTCCATCTAGTTATATGAAATTAACAATTTACAAGGTGCAAGGGATATAAATCTTCCACCATGCATGCTAGTATCTTAAGGTCCACTCTTCATGTTACAATATCACTTGTGATCTTTTCTTCCTCTTATAATTGTCTACGAATTTATTTCCATATCTCTATATCAACATCTATTAGCCTTCTGTGTTTTTAATTATTTTAGTTTAGACAGATTTTTTTGACTATTTACCTAAATTTTCTTAACAATATAGAAAATAAAAAGAATTATAAAAATCAATAAAAAAAAAACATTGTTTTTTTTAAATTATTTTAGTTTAGAGAGATTTTTTTTTTACTATTTGCTTAAATTTTCTTAACAACATAGAAAATAAAAAGAATTATAAAATTCAATAAAAAACATAAAAAATGGAATAAAAAATGAAAAAAATATTTAAAAAAAATTAATAGGCTTCATTCAAACAACCTATACCATAATTTTGTCAAAACAAAGAACTAAAAAAATAAATAAAGAAAAGAAAGACTATCTAAAAGTCATACAATGTGTGAAATCTTCCTTTTATTATAAGCTATAGCGTTCTCTTCATTACCCCTTTGTCAACAATTTAAGAGTGTGCTCGCTCTATCTATCCCATTTTTCATCAAATTAAGAGTTCAGAGGGCACTATTTATTTCCCTCTTTTTTTTAAGTGATCTCGATTTTTTATTTCCCTCCAAGAATTTAATAATTTGGTGGGAGTTTAAAATTTGATGGTTTCAAAGTCTGTTTCGAGCCCTGCTGGACCCGTAAGGTAATCATCTTAGACTCTGTCCTTCTGGACCGTAAGGTATTCATATAAATGTTGAATCAAGCTTTGTCCTTCTGGACCGTAAGGTATTCATATAAATGTTGAATCAAGCTCTGTCCTTCCAGATCACAAGGTATTCATCTCAAATGTTGAATCCCAAACGCTAAATGCATTTTCTAGATTTTAATTAATCCCAGACCCTGAATGCTGCTAGATTTTGATTAATCCCAAGGCTGGATGCATTTGCCGATATTTTATAGTGGCACTAATGGCATGATTTCCTCAATTTACAGTGGTTTGAATCTCACATGGAAGGGCGGTTTGAGTATTTAGTGGAAGTCACCCATCTTTTTTGCTATTGGACAAGATTAAATTGCTTTCTGCCTGCGTACTAGTGGTTGGGTTGTGCATGGTACTTGGAGGATCTCAGACACAGTTACATCCAAGACATATTATCTCCTAGATGAGTGTGAGGCTGGATATTTTACTCAACCGAAGCTTGAATCTCTATTTTTTGTTGGCCGTGGGTTCTGAAGTTTATAGTAATGGGTGACCAATCACTCTTATATACTTTATCATTGCAGTAGATTCATTTTGGGCTACGTGCTACCAAGAAGACCAGTTCTGCATGCGATTTCAAGGCTATCATTAAGGCTAGACCTGTGTATTCATCATTGGACATCGTATATTATAAACTAGTGCTGGAACGATGCTTCAGGAGAACCACTATTGAAGTTTGTACACTCGCCAAATCGATGCCACTAAAGATCAGTATGCTACCAAATATGCACGTTTTGAGCAAGTATGGAAGAGCCATAAAGGAATTGTTGAAACAGCGAATGAAAATGCTATCCGTGAGTTATGTCATCTTTATGATGTTGTTTGGGTTGATATGGAGGAAGAAATGGAGGCGAAGTCGGCAAGGAAAGATAAAGCTAAAAGTGAAGCTGTGTCAAATCATGAAAATCGATTTTTGTGTAATTTCCTACCTATGGTGAGAGAATATCTTTTGAATGTGGTGTTTTCTGATAAATTTTGGGTGAGGTTCGGGAGGATAACCATGCATTTTTTTTTTCTTCATTTTGGTAAAACAATGTTGTGAAGTGGAAAAGTATGGAAAAATGGGTGTGTTGAAGAAAACTGGGGGCGTTTAAGAGTGGAATGGGTCCAACGATGGCAGGGACAGAATCTCAATTCACTCAGCCTCTTCACTATCAAATAGTGAATGATAGTGAATGTTGGAAGATAGTAGGGGATGTTGCAGGCAAAAATGGGCACTCACAGAGGACATTATCTTTCGAATGTCGATGAAGTAGTGAGTCGTTATTCAATGAAACATCATTCAATGAGAAGCACTTCTATTACCAGCCCTAATTCTACTTCTTCTCTTCTTCCTATCTCCTCCCCTTCGTCCTCATTGCTAAGAAGGTTTCAAGTAAGGATGCATTGTCATATGTTAATATACTATAATGGAGGAATAATTTTTCGGATGCACTTGGTCTCTATGAATTTTTCTTGGAAACAGAGCCTATCACCATCGGAGGTCACATTGGAAATGTAATATGTCTCATGCCAAAGGCGTTTGAATCTTTTAATGTAGAAGCTCTTGCGCCTGATCCCCAGAATTCGTGTGGTCTCACGCACTATGGAGTTTTGTACAAAGATGAAGTACACTTCTAGATGCAGTAAAGGATTGTTCTCTCACACACTGTGGAGTTTTGTACAAAGATGAAGGACACTTCCAGATGCAATAGAGGTTTGTTTCTCACATATGATACTATTTGTGGTTTTTTTTTGTTTTTTTGTACTTATTTTTGTGTTACTTGTTTGTTTGAGCTTCTTTATAGTACTAGGTTTTTATATTGTATTTTGAAACCGAATGCATTTGAATATTACTAAGATAACCACAATATATCTACAGTAACTATGGTATATGTTGCCCATCGCTTCTCAAGGATGTATATAAAAACATTGTGACTGTTTCTAATGGTTTGAATGGTTTTCAAGTTGAGAAGAATAGGATTTGTTGTTTATTGGAAAAAAATCCACTGAAATGTAGTAGTATTTTAGAAAATCTAATACTTTTGGCAAGTATCGGTTGCCCTTGGGATGAGATTAGCAAGTTATACCATTCAAAGCCTCAACTTTTTATGGACAGTTCAGAGACAACACTGTATTCTACAATGGATGCTCTATCAAACCTGGGACTAAGAAAGGTAAATATAGGTAGCATTATTTTAAATTATCTTGAGATTCTTAGATGGGACCCAAGAAAATCCATGGTAGACAATATAGATTTTACAAGCGTTGTTTTGGATCAAAAGGAGATGACAAAGACAACTTTGAGTAATCCTTGCTATTTGCATGAGAAAATGTTCAAGTTGATTGAAGATATTAATTTCACTAGGCTTGAGAAGCAGCGAATTTTTCTGTCTATCAAAGAACATCTAAAGAACACAATGCTCATGACTCCATTGTCTAAGGTTTCTTCAAAAACATTTCAGAATATCCCTTCTGTACAATTAGGACTTGTCCATAAAAGAGATGATCTAGTTTTTTGTGGCTCTAAAAGAGAATATTTGAAAAGCACAATGCATGTGACTCATTTGTCTAAAGTTTCTTAAAAAAAAAAAATCAGAATACACTTTCTCGAGGGTTATCTGCAAGGAATACAACAATATATTACCATTCAAACCTCCTCAATAACTCTATACTAAAGATGGAAATAGGATGTTGAGATCCCCTTTCTACTCCAAGAAAAATCATGAAAATATTTTAGAAAAATACTACAATAATACAATAAAATATTACCATTCAAACTTCCTCAAAAACTCTATACTAAAGAGAGAAATAGGATTTTTAGATCCCCTTTCTACTCCAAGAAAAATCATGAAAATATTTTAGAAAAAGACTACAATAATTCTCTCAATCAATTAGCTCCATGATACAAGTCAACGATAACATGATAATGGAGTTAGTTTTGCAATAATCCTCCAAAAATGGCACCACAAAGTATGGTTCCTCATCCAAGTGGTTTACCATGTATCTACCTTCACGAACAATGAATGAATCCTCCTTAGAAGCATGTGTGGCCTCCTCCAAAGTGGATTCCTTCTTCAAACCTTGACTGAATGCACAAATACCATGCAAAACTCCAATAAAGTGGCACTTGTGGCATCATGCGCAGAAATTTCCATCAATGTTATATGTGGAAGATGTTTGGCTGCACCTGAGCACTGCTCAGCTATCTATCAAACGAACTGGGTATGATGGAGACATCTAGTAGAGGTTTTGAGGGTGAAATCTAGTAGAGGTGTAACTTCTTCAAGGAATTGGCAGTAGTGCAATGTTACTATTTAGCATTAAAGGTTTAGTTGTTGACACATTTAAGCCCTGTGGCTTGTTACCCAATTTCCATAGTGTATGCTATAATTTCAATCCATGTATATCAGTGCATAGGTGAGGACAAGCCCAAGCAAGAAGAGAAATCAATACAACTAAGAAGTGAGATATTCTACCTTGAAGGCATGACTCATTAGGTATGTAGCTAAAATGAGAGATAGCACAAGAGATCTTTTTCCTCTGAGATCCTTACATTGGCTATGAATTTTTTTAGTAAACGTTGAGGTTTCATAGTGACATGATTTTGCATAGGAGTCTAACAGTTATTTGTATGTCATAATAAGAGGTGGCTCGAAATTTTTAACAAGAATTGAGTTCATCGAAGTTTGGCCTAATAAAACAAGAGGCATAGTATTTAATTGATTCTTATACTCTGAAAAACAAGGAGTATTGTTGTAGTACCACTATAATAATGAAATGCTAAACTTGCCCGCAGTCCTGAAGCATTCATTCAGACCTCCTTAAGGACAAAAGGTTTTGTTTGATCTTGGATTCTTCACTTTGTATGCCTGTCACTTCAAGTGCGTATGCTCTGAAATATTTTGACCTTTGGAGAAGTGATAGTCCTATTGTGGTGTGGGATTCATTGGATACATGAAGGTGTATTAAAGACTCTAGGGCCCAGTCTACAGGCATTTCTTGACAGCTATTTGACACCTAGCTATATGAGTCATACCTATACGTTGATGAGACTTCATTCCTGTCCGAGTTGCAAGAATGACTTCAGCTCATGTTGATCCAAGTTTCAAATATTGCAAGCCATTATTATCTGAGTTTTCATGGAAGATTACATATCTAGGCAAAAAGGTTCTTCTGTCCAAGTTTGAGGATTTATTTAATCACTCTCTTCTTCCCTAGAACAAAACAACCTGTCTTGCAGATTGTTCACTTGAAACAAACTCAATACAGACCGAGATTTATCTGGCCTGAATTCTCTTAAATTTGAGTTGAAGTTCTTAACCATATTACAATTTGTTGTTGTTTACGGTTCTCATAAGAATTTTTTGGAAAGTTGTGACCTCTCCTCTACTCTTTTAACAAGACTATTGAACATAAGTATGATAAATATTTGTTATCCGAACTAGGGCCTAAAGAACAAAAGTGTCATTGGTGTAACTCACTTAATTTTCATGCATGAATATTTTAATTTTTGAAAGGCTAGTTGTCTAAGTATACATCTAATGTAGAATGAGTTCAAACTTGCAAGAAGACTTCTCTAGTCCAAGGGTTTACAACATAAGTCTTGATCAAGACTCAATTCCCAGTAAGACCATCTCAAATATTAGCTCTCCAAGGACTTGAATTGTGAGTAGTAACCAATTGTGACATCTCCAAAATTTTGATCTTCATAATGACAAGGAAGACAACATACATCTTCAGGACATCAGAGGTACATCAACTTAGTTTGGTTTCTGTCTTTTCTCGTTTGAAGGAATTGTCATCAGTTGAAGTGTGTTGTCACCTACAAAAGTAAAATCTTCATTATCATCAATTTCTTCATTTGATGGTAAAATGAATTTATTGCAACAATTGATATAGTGTAAGGCTGGGTACAGGTCAGATTAGCGACATCCAATTCACATATCCTTTCAAGAATAGAAGTTTCACCTTTCTTCACATTACAAGACATTCGTCCTATAAAAGGTAGAAAAGCTAAGATATTAAACAACGTTCAAAAACCATCATGACTATCATGATCTAGTCAAGGACCTCTCCTTCATAACTTGTAGGGTCTGTGAAGCAGATTGCTTGATTCTGAAAAGCACAACATGCAAAGTAGTGATAGAAGCACCTTGAGGCATCATGGGTACTGTTACAATAAGATAATGAAGATTGTGTAAGTCTATAACATAAACACCCTTATTCAAGATTGACTATGAATCAAAAATTCTTGATCCTTAAAGAAAATAAGAGGCAGAAACACCTTATGATTTGAAACAATATTTGTTGTGGCTAGTTAGCATAGGAGTTCAGAATGATGGTACTAACGGTTCTTTATAGTAGTCGGTTTTTTATATTGTATTTTGAAACTGAATGCATTTGAATATTACTAGGATAACCATAATATATCTACAGTAACTATGCTACATGTTTCCCATCGCTTCTCAAGGATGAAGTATATAAAAATTTTGTGACTGTTTCTAATGGTTTGAATGGTTTTCAAGTTGATAAGAACATGATTTTATGTTTATTGGAAAAAAAATCCACTAAAATGTAGTAGTATTTTAGAAAATAAATACTTTTGGTAAGTATCGGTTGCCCTTAGGATGCCCTTGGGATGAGATTAGAAAACTATACTATACAAAACCTCAAACTTTTATGGATAGTTTAGAGACAACACTGTATTCTATAGTGGATGTTCTGTCAAACCTGGGACTAAGATAGGAAAATATAGGTAACATTATTTTAAATTATCCTGAGATTCTTAGATGGGACCCAAGAAAATCCATGGCAGACAATCAAGATTTTTCAAGCATTGGTTTGGATCAAAAGGAGATGGCAAATACATATTTGATTCATCCTCGCTATTTGCATGAGAAATTGATAAATTTGATTAAAGATATTAATTGCACTGGGCTTGAGAAGTAGGGAATTGTTGTGTCTATCAGAGAACATCTAAAAAGCACAATGATCATGACACCATTGTCTAAGGTTTCTTTAGAAACATTTCAGAATATCCCTTCTGTACAATCAAAACTTGTCCATAAAAGAGATGATGTAGTTATCTGTGGCTCTAAAAGAGAATATTTGAAAAGCACAATGCACGTGACTCGATTGTCTAAAGTTTCTTCAAAAAAAAATCAGAATACCCTTTCTCGAGGATTGTCTGCAAGGAATAAAATAATATATTAGCATCCAAACCTCCTCAACAACTCTATGCTAAAGATAGCAATAGGATGTTGAGATCCCCTTTCTACTCCAAGAAAAATCATGAAAATATTTTAGAAAAAGACTACAATAATACAATAAAATATTACTATTCAAACCTCCTTAACAACTCTATACTAAAGATATCAATAGGATCTTGAGAGCCCTTTCTACTCAAAGAAAAAATCATGAAAATATTTTAGAAAAAGACTACAATAATGTCTCAATCAACCAGCTCCATGATACAAATTAACGATAACATGATAATGGAACTGGTTTTCAACAAAAATCCTCCAAAAATGGCACCACAAAGTACAGTTCCTCCTCCAATTGGTTGACCATGTATCTAACTTCACAAACAATGAATGAATCCTCCTTAGAAGCATGTGTGGCCTCCTCCAAAGTAGATTCCTTCTTCAAACCTTGAATGAATGCACAAAGACCATCCAAAAGTCCAATAAAGTGGCACTTGTGGCATCATGAGTAGAACTTTCCATCAATATTCAATGCAGAAGATGTCTGGATGCACCTGATCATTGCTCAGCTATCTATCAAATGAACTGGGTATGATGGAGACATCTAGTAGAGGTATTGAGGGTGAAATCTAGTAGAGGTGTAACTCCTTCAAGGCATTAGCAGTAGTGCAATGTTAATATTTAGCATTAAATGTTTAGTTTTTGACACATTTAATCCCTGTGGCTTGTTACCCAATTTCAATAATGTATGCTATAATTGAAATCCATGTATACCAGTGCACAGTTGAGGATGAACCCAAGCAAGAAGAGAATGCAATACAACTAAGAAGTGTGATATTCTACCTTGAAGGCATGATTCATTAGGTATGTAGCTGAAATGAGAGATAGCACATGAGATCTTTTTCCTATTAGATCCTTACATTGACTATGAAATTTTTTAGTAAACGTTGAGGTTTCATAGTGACATGATTTTGCATAGGAGTCTAGCAATTATTTGTATGTTAGAATAAGAGGCAACTCGAAATTTTTAACAGGAATTGAGTGCATCAAAGTCTGGCCTAATCAAACAAGAGGCCTAGTATTGACTTGATTCTTATACTCTGAAAAACAAGGAGTATTTTTGTACTACCACTATAAGAATGAAATGCTAAACTTTCCCGCAGTCCTGAAGCAATCATTCGGATCTCCTTAAGGACAAAAGTTTTTGTTTGATCTTTGATTCTTCATTTTGTATGCCTGTCACTTCAAGTCGGTATGCTCCAAAATATTTCGACCTTTGGAGAAGTAATAGCCCTATTGTTGTGTGGGATTCGGTGGATACATGAAGATGTATTAAATACTCTAAGGGCTCAGTCTACAGGCATTTATCGACAACTATTTGACACCTGGCTATATGAGTAATAACTATACGTTGACGAGACTTCATTCCTGTCCGAGTTTCAAGAATGACTTCAGCTCATGTTGATCCAAGTATCAAAGATTGCAAGTCATTCTTATTTTCATTTTAATGGAATATTACAGATCTAGGTACAAAGGTTCTTATTTCTGAGTTTGAGGATTTATTCAATCACTCTCTTCTGCCCTAGAACAAAACGACCTATCTTGTGGATTGTTCACTTGAAACAACCTCAATACAAACCGAGATTTATCTGGCCTGAATTCTATTAAATTTGATTTGAAGTTCTGAACCAATTTATAGTTTGTTGTTGTTTAAGGTTCTCACAAGCAGTTGTTGGAAATTTGTGGCCTCTCCTATACTCTTTGAAAAACACTATTGAACATAAGTATGATAAATATTTGTTATCAGAACTAGGGCCTAAACAACAAAAGTGTCATTGGCATAACTCACTTAAGTTTCATGCATGAATATTTTACTGTTTGAAAGGCTAGTTGTCTAAGTATACATCTGATGTAGAATGAGTTCAAACTTGCAATAAGACTTCTCTAGTCCAAGGGTTTACAATAGAAGTCTTGATCAAGACTCAGTTCCCAGTAAGACCATCTCAAACATTAGCTCTCTAAGGACTTGAATTGTGAGCAATAACCTATTGTGACATCTCCAAAATTATAATCTTCATAATGACAAGGCAGACAACATACATCTTCAAGACATCAGAGGTACATAAAATTAGATTTATTTCTCTCTTTTCTCATTCGAAGGAATTGTCATCAGTTGAATTAAGTGTGTTGTCACCTACAAAAGTAAAAGCTTCATTATCATCAATTTATTCATTTGATGGTAGAATGACTTTATCTCAATAGTTAAGATAGTGTAAGGTTGGGTATAGGTCATATTAGTAGCATCCAATTCACAGATCCTTTCAAGAATAGAAGTTTCACATTTCTTCACATTACAGGACATTCGTCCTATAAAAGGTAGAAAAGCTAAGATATTGAACAATGTTCAAAACCCATCACGACCTTCATGATATAGTAAATGACCCCTCCTTCATAATTTGTAGGGTGTCTGAAGCAAATCATTTGATTCTGAAAAGCGCATCATGAAAAGTAGTGATAGCAGCACCTTCAGGCATCATGGGTATTGTTACAATAAGAGAATTAAGATTGTGTAAGTCTATAATG
The DNA here is from genome assembly GCA_034641835.2 of Pinus albicaulis. Lineage (NCBI taxonomy): Eukaryota > Viridiplantae > Streptophyta > Pinopsida > Pinales > Pinaceae > Pinus > Pinus albicaulis. Next base: position 4,158,765 of record CM076583.1, on the reverse strand, counting down.
AAAACACCCTTATTTGAGATTGACTATGAATCAAGCATTCTTGATCCTTAAAGAAAATGAGAGGCAGAAACACCTTATGATTTGAAACAATATTTGTTATGGCTAGTTAGGAGAGGAGTTTAAAATGATGGCACTAACGGTTCTTTATTGTAGTAGATTTTTTATATTGTATTTTGAAACCAAATGCATTTTAATATTACTAGGATAACCATAATATATCTACAGTAACTATGGTACATGTTGCCCATCACTTCTCAATGATGAATTATATAAAAAAAATTGTGATTGTTTCTAATGGTTTGAATGGTTTTCAAGTTGAGAAGAGGATTTGTTGTTTATTGGAAAAAAAATCCATTGAAATGTAGTATTATTTTAGAAAATATAATACTTTTGGCAAGTATCAGTTGCCCTTGGGATGCCCTTGGGATGAGATTAGCAAGCTATATCATACAAAGCCTCAAATTGTCTATGGACAGTTCAAAGATATAACTGTCTTCTACAGTTGATGTTTTGTCAAACCTGGGACTAAGAAAGGAAAATATAGGTAACATTATTTTAAATTATTCTGATATTCTTAGATGGGACTGCTGTACCTTAGGAGACAATCCCTTAGCTATGATAAGGAATCGGTGCTTAAGACATTTGTATAATTACGTCAGAGATATATTTGTCTTTATTTTATCACCCTCAAATATTTATCATTAAACCCTTAATGATCAAATACAATGAATGTTCCACAATGCTATTATCTATTGATATAGAATGGAATGATCATAAGAACATGAAAGAAAGAAGCCCAAACTGATATGTTGTTGTATAGAATATATCACCTCAAACTCCAGAAGAATTATAAGAAAAAGAACAGTTAAAATGAAGGAGCGCCTATTAAGGGTTTTAACTCTTATTTACATGAGTAAAAAGAGACCTGCAGCTTCATGACTTCATTTTATTCAGGAATAGAAAACACATAATGTAAACTTGAAGACATATCAACATCACCAAATTCCAGAAACTTGATTCTCATTCATTTATCATTTGAAATCTAAGTACAAAAATTGATGTTTGAAGGTTCAAAACTCTGTACCTTTCTCTTTCTTCTCTATCTCTTTAAATACACTAGAAAACAGTTTGAAACTGCTGTAACAGATCTTAACTACTTTAACTACTTAGGACTTCATACACTATCTATTAAATGTCCTCAAAATGTCTTATTACAAATACATTCTCTCTTTTAAAATATGAAATAACATGAAATTAAAATCCTAATCTATATGTTGAATATGAACTGATGACGATGCTGCTACATTTCCTTGACTGTTTGATTTATCCTTCTTTGAAGTCGACGTATCCTTTGGTAAATCTGTCATCCAGGCTTTACACTTCTTCCATATTTCGACGTTTGTCTTTGGTGAATGAACTAGCTTGTGAAAATTCAATCTGAAAGCAATGATTCTATTGAAATATTGTATTTCCACAAACATAGTTTTCACTAACCACAATAGTTGAAAATGTCTCTGAAGGAAATTGATAATTGTTGCTCCTTTAAGAACCTGAGTTTTCTCATGAGTGTTGTCTACCTTACTTTTTGCTAAAACTAGCAAGGGCTCATAATAATTCCATGACATAAGACCACCTCCAAGCTCCCAACATGATGGAAAACCTGCTCTTGTTATTTTATCAAGTAATTTATCAAATTGACACACTACTTCCTTTAACTCAATCAACTTCTTTTCTGCAGACTTCCTACAATCATTTTTGAAAATCATTTTGTTAATTTCTATTGCATATAAAATTATGTCTTTAATTTCATTTTCTTCTAATTCCTGATCTGTTTTAGAATCAATAAAATTAATGAACTTCCTTGCCCAAATAGCCCTATTGATTGTCTTTTGTTTGTCTGTCATGACTTGCTCTTCAAATTCCCAGATAATTCTTTTTTCTTCTACAATAACAATAAGAAAATCCCAGATTGTTTTCATTTCTTCGATAATATCATTCCAGATGATATCCTTAGCCTGTATTTGGATATATTTCCCTTCAGTCTTTCTTTGAGATTTTTAATCTCAACATTAGCAGTTTGGCATTCCATTTTGCATTTATTGACTTCTCCCTCAGTAGCTTTTATAAAATTTGTTGTTGTTTCCAAATCAGATTTTTCCTTTTTCCGATCTATTTCTGCCATCTTCAATTCAGTGGTTAATTGAGATATTTGTGTTGTCGGGTCTCCACTACCATCTAGAAAAAAAAAAAATACAAATGTGAGTTTCAATGTGATTTTGCAATGATAATGCAGTTTGCTTCAATTTGGAAATTTCTTCTTCCTTTTGCATGAGCTGCTAAAAAAGTTTTTCTTTCTCATTTTCCACCTCTGCAACCTCTCCTGCCATGGAATGTTCTCCTGTGGGCAATTTCAATTTTTTCTTCAGAAAAGATATTTCTGATTCAGCACTTTGCAGAAGCTTCTGCACAGCAAACCTATCATTGGGGTCTACTCCAATCTTTACTATAATCTTCTTAAGTTATTCGTTTTTGATTGTCAAAGCCCTGGAATTGGCTTTCTCTAACTTCAACTGCTTTATTACCTTTCCAAGCATATTCTCTTCCTTCAGTGTTGTTGCATTAGTTTTTGTTAGGTCATTTACAATCAGCTGACCTGTTTGCATGTGTAGATTCATTTTGTCCAGCAATGGAATTTTTTTCACATCTACAGTCAAGTTTAAAGTATTGAAATTGTTAGAAGAACCAATTGACATGTCAGAAGGATGTGAAAGGGAAATTTTGAATTGATCTTTTTCAATATCCATTGCAGTTAGAAGTATTGTTTGGTTTAGAGCTATCTGGTACTCAGATTGAGCTTCCATACTTGCCTTCATCTTCTGATTTCGCTATTCAATCTGGGAAAACATTTGTTTAATTAGAGGCACTTGATATTGAGTGTTCTCATGCCTCCTTGGTGAAGCAGGGACATTTTGTTCATCTCCCAACTGTAATGAAAAACTAGGTTGAGTATCTGCAGACTCTTCATTGAACTTTTCTCTCTTCTCAGCTCGTTGTTCCTCGTCTTCTAAATCAACAACTATCCCTTTACCTCCTTTATTTGACTTTTTTTGATATAACAGGAGTCTGAACATTTGAACTTACTGAACTCACAACACCTTTACTTGCCATTTTTTCTAGATCTGGTCTACTCTCATGAATGAAGGTTGAATATCCATTATCAATTCTTCTACTAGAAATGACATTATGAGGGTCATAAGCCCACTTCTCTCCTAACAGTAAGTTCATTCCATCTAACATCTAAGTGACTTCGTCAAATGCTTTTCCCATATTAACTATAAAGGGACCCACAGTCATTGGAAATTTGAACATATGACCCTTCTTCATAGGCACAAAGTGAATTTGGTCAACATTTAGACTTTGCCTAATAAAATCCAGAGCAAATAATCTCATAGGCACAAATACGAGAAGCCTATAAGGTTCTACACTAGCTCCATAAAGTCTAATTTCAGAATAATCATAAAAAACAAACCAATCACCAAATTTACAACTTCTCCCCAAATGCAAAAACTCTTGAGCTTTGGGAAAAAAAACAGGGGGGAGAACTTCCATTCAAAACTTTATATGCAGAAGACATAAACTGACCAGAAAAATCAAACAAACCATTCTCATTCTGTTCTTTTCTCACTATATCTTTCCAAAATATTACTGATTGCTTCTTCTTATTCATATCCATAATGTTTAACCCCATATGCATGAATTCTTCTGCATTTTGATACAAGAATAAGTGAGGGAAACCTGAATGAACCCCTTAATGATAAGCTCATGAGCTGAGAGTTAACAGCTTTTTTCCAATAGGATGGAATATCCAGCACCACTCTTGGCTTCATCATCATGGTGAACATCCCCAAAATTGACTTGTCCGCTACATTGTCGTTGTATTTTCCCAAAATCTTTGCAATGCAGCTCAGCACTGGTTTGACTTCAGTATCAAAAACCTCCATAGGGAACTCTTTACTGTCAGGTTCAAACTGTCGTGTATTTGGCTTCATAAAATGAATGAAATGATTAAAATCTTGACCTGCAAGACTGTCATAATACTCTATCAAGGAATCATCAGAAAATTGGATATATGACTCCGACTCAGGGAAAGAAAGGGCTTGGCGAATTAACTGAGCTGACACTTGCAGAATGTTCTCCCCTTAACAATTCATTACAAAACATTTCCCAAGGTACATAACAGACACTAGCCAGTGGATAAATTTGGGAAAAAGGTGACTTTTTGGGATACATGCAGACAGCACACCAGGTTTTTCCATGGCGGTGTAAATTGGAGAATTATTATCGTTTAAGAGGACTTGCTAGTAAAAAGAAAGGTGGTCAAGAGAACAATTTGTATCTTGGATATCCCTCTCGGTATCCATGAGAGGGATGTGACTAGAAGAACCTAAAAAGGATGAGTGTTTAGCCATAATTTAACTTTGGGAGGGTATACAACTTACAGGGTGACATAAAATTGAAAAAGACGTAGCACAGACAAACTTTAACACCAACTAACCAATGATAATTTCAGAAAGAATGAGAATTTCCCTTAAATAGGTGGCGCGACTTTGAACTTAAATTTTGATAAGACATGCCAACAAACCGTTAAGAAACCTTGATGTGGATGACAACTATGACCAACTTGGCAGCAAACGTCACTGCGGGGGGCCTTGAGGTACGAAAAACTTATTTGGCTTGTGCTCCCGCAGTAGATCTTGACCGCTCATCTGGATAACCCCACAATCAACAGGGTCAACTGCGGAGGCACCCTCTGTGTTAAACCCCACGCTAAAAGTGCTTGTGGGTTTAGCCCTTTGCTTATTGATTGATCAATCAATGAATCCCACTCAATAATCTGCTCGATAATTAATCTTATAATTGGGACCCGCTTATATAAGGACTTTAAATTATTAAAACTTTAGACTTTATCATAACGAGAAGATATATTTTTATGCTAAAGTACATGAATTTTGATACTCTAACATATCTTTTGATAGTTTTCTATTTTTTTGTATTTTTTAAAATTAAAATAAAGGATATTGTGAATGAGCCACAACAGTGTCTATCAGTCATTTTCTCGCCAACATTGTGCTTTGATCTTGTGGAGAGATAGAGTTGTTAGTCAAGGCCTTCCTATGTGACAACGTTGGTTGGTAAGATGAGATGTAATGAGATAAGTTGAATTAATAGCTTATGAGATGGCTTACCAATTTGACTCTTCTTATGAGAATTCTTCAGCATGAGAATGTCCAAGTACCTTGTATAGATTATGAATACTGTTAGAAAATCAGAAAGGTAGAAATATTTTCTTTTGTTGATATACTTGTGATATCTTAGAGTTCTTATTAACAAAACACGAAGATCAAAAACAAAACATGAAGATCAAATACACCAGATGGAGGCACTCTACCAGTGCTGAAGCCCCTCTATAGGGGAAAACCCAACCAAAACTCTTCCTTAAGTAGATTCAAATTGAGATATACCAAGACCTTAGCCCAATAGACATTCCTCCTCCACCAATTCAACCTTCCAATTAGATTTAGAAAATTTTAGTAGTATCTTCTTGTCTAGCAACTTCAGCCCAGCAACAACCCAAAATTTCGGCCCCCCGTCAACTTGGAATTTCTGCTCGGCTTCAACACTGCAGTTTCAGCCCTTCCAGCAACTCAGCAGCTTCACACGTGAGAGAGAGAGAGAGAGAGAGAGAGAATTTCGACTTCTTGTGCTTGATATATACCTCCTTCTGCTTCCCTATCCAAAGCTTATAGTTTAATACATACCTTGAGTTGTTTCTTAACAAACCTTGTTGGACATCAATTATTGAAGGGTTTCCTTTGCAACAAAAATTCTTCCATGTTTCAAGTCTCTCCTTTGAAGTCTCCTCCATAACCTTTGTGTATTTTGCAATCTTTTCCTACCAAGGAAAATACAAAGAAAAGATTATTAGCATACAATACAAACAAATCTTGATGTGGGGAGGAAAACAAACATGAAAAGATGAAACCAAGAACAAAGTACTTATCTTTTGGTGTAATGGTGGAAGCTCCCTCTTAATTCAATCTTTCTGAGTGACACCTACAACCTATCAAAATAATTCAAAAATGTCCTAACAAGACATGTTAGACCTACAAACTCTAGAAATCAAAACATGAATGAAAACAATACAAAACTACGAATGATATGTAGGAGAGGACTTAGTAGTATAAGTCCTTGACTTTTGATTCCCCAGTCTTGTTCTTCTTCGGTGGAGCTTCATCGGCAACATTTGTTTGTTCCCTATCTCTCTTCTTATTCCTTGGATTCTTAGGAGATTGATTCTTGTAATGACCCATCTTATGACAGTTGTCACATTCAATTTTGGATAGGTCGGCTTTCTTCTTTGGTCCTTTGAACTTCTTGAAGAATCTCTTTTTCTTGTGATGAGCATAATAAGCATTAGAGGTATTTTCTTATTCATCTTCCTTCTTGTTGTTTACTAATGATATTTGGGTTTCTTCTAAACTGCATGCATTCCATATTTGTTCAAATGTTGGAGTATCCTTCCAACTATTAATTCCTAACGCAAAAGCACTCCAATATTTTGGTAATCCTAGAAGCGCAGTAATTACAACCTTTTTTGATGTTACTACTTCATCTATTGCTTGGAGTTCATCTCTGATTCTAGATATCCTTATAAAGTGGGATGATACAATATCATCTTTAGTCATCTTAATAGTTCTTAACTCATTCTTGAAGCTTGATATTTGACCATTGTTCTTGATGGTGGATAATTTGAAGAGAGCCTCATACATTTCTTGAGCATAATCAATGTTGGATACGTATGGAATTAGGTTTTCATTTACTCCATCCACTATTAGGTTCATGGACAAGATTTTGGTTTCTCTGAACTTCTCTTTTCTGCTTCATCAAAAGGCTTCTTGACTTTTCCTTGAACAAGATTCAAAACTTTGTGCTTTTCGAGGATAAGATCTATCCTATGTTTCCATGCACTGTAATTGGAGGCTCCTTATAACTTATTTTCTCCCTTCATTGAAGTTGTCATAGTTCATGTAGAAAGTGGGCTTCTCTTCTTATATAATCCTTTCCCTTACCTTTGATTGATCCCATTTTCTTCAATAGATCTTCAATCTTCCTTTTTCCTTCTTCTTCACCTTAGCTCGGATACTATGTTAGAAAATAGACAAGGTAGAAAGATTTTCTTTCGTTGTTAATTACTTGTTATATATTTGCGTTCTTATTATATTTCTTATGTTCCATTTTTTATCTTAGTTTCATCAAGCAATTATCAAAAACAAACACGAAGATCAAATACACCAGATGTAGGCACTCTGCTAGGGCTAAAACCCCTCTATACGGGAAAACCCAGTCAACTCTTCCTTCAATAGATTCAAATTGAGATAGACCAAGACCTTAGACCAACATACCTTCCTCCTCCACCAAGTCAGCCTTCCAATTAGATTCGACAAATTTTAGTAGTATCTTCTTGTCCAGCAGCTTCAGCCTAGCAACAACCCAGAATTTCGGCCCCCCAGCGACAATTATGTTAGGTCCCTATATTACTAGTGTAGTCCCTTATTGTTGTTACTGTAGCCCCCTTATTGTTATTGTTGTACCCTTGTAGTCCCCATATTGTTATTATTGTACCCCATAAAAGCCCACTATTATTATTGTTGTGCCCTTACGTTATTATTGTTAGGTCGGCTATGATTATATTGTGACCCCATGGACTCCTATATATAGAAAAGAGGTTTTTTCATTTGTATCATCCAAGAATTGTTCATTTATGTAATGTAAAGAAGGTTTCCCCCTCGAAGTGGCTAATTTCTAAGGCGTTGATCTCTCTTTTCTTCTATTTTGGGAACTAGTTTCATAACATTTGGTATCAGAGCTTTGGATTCTAGGGTTTCGCTGCTTCAAATAGGTCATCATGGCATTTTCGCTATAAATTTCTTTCTACGAAGTTGCAGAAGCTAAAAAAAAACCCATTTGCAAAGAAATCCTGAGGAACTTCATGTAAAAATTTCTGATCTTGGTTCACAATATTTTTGGAGATATGATCTGTGGAAGTTAGGGTTTTTGCAAGCTCCCAAATTTCATCTCCTTGGGAAAATCATCATAACTCTCTCTCTGAGCATCAGATTGAAATTTTGTAAAATGTGGCTGAAATTACATGGACTGTAGTTTCTTGTGTATCAATTTCAGAGCCGAAGGAGGAAACAGTGACACGTGGCACTCCGTACAAGTTCACTCCACTGAACCAGTGCATAATTAGGTCATTGTGGGAGATTGGGCATAACTTTCCCTTGAAGAATCCAAATCAGGTCAGACTTATGGCATTGGAAAGAAGATTCAGAGGGCTACTTTAAGGACCGAAGATAAAATCTTGGGGATCCGAAATTACAAAGATACATCAGTTTCAATATCAAGCTCCTCAAAAGCAAGAAAAAGGTGTGCATTTTTTTTTCAAACTGCATAAGTCTTGTTTGAAAAATCAGTTTGAAGCGATTCCAAGGTTATATTGAAGCATAGATATCACTACTGGGTTCTAAAATGCCCCCCAAAAATAATTCAACACCCATTAAGCCCTCATAATACTCTACTATGACTCATGAAGAGGAAGAAGTGCAACATGATATATCAAAATTACAAGACCAAGTGCACCAAATTTTGCTCTCGCAAAGAGTAACAAAAACTGAAATAAAAGTTTTGAAAAAATGCGTGGAAGCTAAGATGGATGATTTGAAGAAAGTCGTGCAAGCTAAGATGGATGGTTTGAAGAATAGCATGGAAGCTAAAATGGATGGCATGGAAGCTAAGATCGACAAAAAAATGAAAGGCAACATGGAAGACATGAAGAATGATCTAAAAGCGAACATGGAAGGTTTGAAGGAAGGTTTGACAAAGTTGATACAAAAAATGATTCCTAATGGCGAAAAGTTAGTAGAGGAAACTCATGATGAGAACAAAATAAATGTTAATCGTGGTTTCATAAACTCTAATGTGGGATTGAAGACCCACAATATTTCAAAGATCGATATGAGGAAGTTTGATGGCAAGGATCTCGTAACATGGATACTACAGATGGAACAATATTTTGATCTCCATAATGTGCAAAACACAAAAAAAGGTACGCATTGCAACTTTATATTTAGAAAAAAATACATTTGTATGGTATCGATTGCTTTGCTCTCGTAAAAAAATTGTCTGTGACTGCTTCAGGTTCCAATATTATTTTTCCTTCCTCATCATGTTCTGGCAATATTGTTTGAACTGGAAGTTTGTCACCTATAAACTTCTTTAAGCATGAAACATGGAAAATTGGGTGCACTCGAGAAGAAGCAGGAAGCTCCAATCTTTTGCAACACCTTGTAAGGACCATAGTACTTTGGTGATAATTTATTATCCTTCTTAGCTTGCTTGAGGGCCTAAAGCAGTCATGGATAACTTTCTCAGAATTTCGGCCCAACTTTAGCACTTCAGTTTCAGCCCTTCCATCGACTCAACAGCTTCACACGTGTGTGTGTGTGTGTGTGTGTGTGTGTGAGAGAGAGAATTTTGACTTCTTGTGCTTGATCGAGACCTCCCTCTCCTTTGTTATCCATTTCCTTCTTATCCCTTGAATTTCACACTTTTTCTGGCCCCAAAAGTTGCAGATCGAACTTGATGAGTGAGTGTATCAATTGAGGTCGAGTTGTTGCCATTATATAGGAGTTTTTTCCCCTCGGTTACGCTGACTTGGTGGATGAGGCTTAATTGACCTATTTTACATTAAAATAAATTCTTTTCTTAACAAATGAAGCCCAAGAAGGGTCTTTTACATTATGACATGGACAACAACAGTTGACATAAACCCTAGAAGCTTTGAATGGAGTCTTTCACCTAAAAACAATCGACCTAAGCATGAAACTTGTGCTTTCATAACTCGGTTTCTTTAATAATAAAATTAATTTTTATTTTGTTTTGACAAATACATTACATCATGACTCAAATATAATTATGAAAACCGACACTAGTTACGTTCTTCAACAAATACCTTCCTAGTTAAGAGGGACTGTTGAAATATGTAACTAGGTTTGATCTTCAATCTGACATATTTAATCATGATTTTATGTACTTGATGTAAAGAGAAAAAGAAATTTATTATTGTCATTCTTGATGCATGGGTTTCATGCTCAAGGTTATTTTATTTTATGATTAGGTCAAGCACCCATTGAGTGCTTATAGGGCTTGTCATTAAGTCAACAAGTCAATTGAATCATTATCATGTATGGAAGTCCCTCATGGGCTAATTGTATCAAGTCAAAGAAAATTTATGTAAAGTCAAAAGTGTCATAAAGACCCTCCAAGACCTTGTCAACGAACAAAGATCAAGTCAACCTTCATGAGTAGACAAGTCAGCCTCCACGAAGCCATTCGAACTAGAAAGAGAAGCCTATATATAGGAGACTTCGACCTCACTTGAAGAGCCCTCACTCATTACACAAGATATTCGATCAAGGAAAAGAAAGAGACCAAAAAGTGCGAAGAAGGGGAGGACTAGAAGAGGAAGAAGAAAGCGAACTTTTTGAACTGTCTTTGGGCCATTATCCTTCACACGTGTGAGAAAATTAGGGCACCTATTGCAACAGCTGAACCGAAATGCAAACTTGCTATTAGGCCCCTAGATTACTAGTGTAGTCCCTCATTGTTGTTAGTGTGACCCCCTTATTGTTATTGTTGTACCCCTGTAACCTCCATATTGTTATTATTGTGCTCTTACATTATTATTGTTAGGTCGGCTAGGATTATATTGTAACCCCATGGACTCCTATATATAGAAGGAGTTTTTGTCATTTGTATCATCCAAGAATTATTCATTTATGTAATGTAAAGGAGGTTGCCCCCTCTAAGTGGCTTATTCTTAAGGCCTTGATCTATCTTTTCTTCTATTTTTTGCGCTGGTTTCATAACATTTGGTATCAGAGCTTTGGATTCTAGGGTTTCGCTACTCCAAACAGGTCATCGTGGCATTTTCGCTATAATTTTTTTCTACGAAGGTTCAGAAGCTGAAATTTTTATCACGTGAAGCCGAAATCCTGAGGAATTTCATGTAAAAATTTCAGATCTTGGTTCGCAAAATTGTCGGAGATATGATCTGTGGAAGTTAGGGTTTTTGCAGGCTCCCAAATTTCATCTAAAAGAGGTGACCTTGGGAAAATCGTCATAACTCTCTCTCTGAGCATCGGATTGGAATTATGTAAAATGTGGTCAAAAGTACACGGACTGTAGTTTCCTGTGTATCAATTTCATATCCAAAAAAGGAAACAGTGAAATGTGGCACGTTGTACAAGTTCGCTCTCCTGAACCAGTCCATAATTAGGTCATTGTGGGAGAATGGGCATAACTTTGCCTTGAAGCATCCAAATCAGGTCAGACATGTGGCATTCGAAAGAAGATTCAGAGGGCTACTACAAGACCGAATTTCAAATATTAAAGATCTGAAATCACAGAGATAATTCAGTTTCAATATCGAGCTCCTCAAAAGCAAGAAAAATGTGTTTGTGTTTTTTTTTCAAATTGCATAATTCTTGTTTGAAAAATTAGTTTGAAGTGATTCCAAGGGCATATTGAAGCATAGATATCAGTATTGGGTTCTAAAACGCCCTTAAAAAGAATTCAACACCCATCAAGCCCTCGGAATACTCTACTATGACTCATGAAAATGAAGAAGTGCAACATGATATATCAAAATTACAAGAGCAAGTGCACCAAATTTCGCTCTCGCAAAGAGCAACAAAAAATGAAATGGAAGTTTTGAAGAAAGGCGTGGAAGCTAAGATGGATGGTTTGAAGAATGGTATCGAAGAAAAAATGGAAGGTTTGAAGGAAAAGATGGAAGGTTTGACAAAGTTGATACAAGAAATGATTTCTAATGGCGAAAAAATAGTAGAGAAAACTCATGATAAGAGAAAAAATAAATGTTAATAGTGATTTCATAAACTCAAATGTTGGATGGAAGACCCACCATATTCCAAAGATCGATATGAGTAAGTTTGATGGCAAGGATCCCGTAACATGGATACTACAAATGGAGCAATAATTTTATCTCAATAATGTTCAAAACACACAAAAGGTACGCATTGCAACTTTATATTTAGAACAAAATACATTTGTATGGTATCGATGGCTTTGCTCCCGTAAAAAAATTGTCACTTGGTCAATTTTTACGGAGGAAATGATAGCACAATATGAGGATACAAAGAGCAACACTTCTTTTAGCCAATTGATAAATCTCAAACAAAAGGGTTCAATGGTGGAGCACATTGAGGACTTCCAAAAATTGAATATAAGGGTAAATGATATTCCAGAGGAACACATGATTGATGTCTTCATAGGGACTTTAAAGGATAACATCCAACATGAGGTTCGTGTTTGGGAACCCGATTCATTGGAGAAGGCATTCAAGTTGGCAAGAAAAATTGAATGTAAAATTATGGCGACACGAAAGACTACCACTCACATCTATAAAGATGGAAAATGTTGCTACTCCTAGACTTCCACAACCTACAAGGTTGACACCACAACAATTGGAAGAAAAAAGAGCAAAAAGGTTTTGCTACAGTTGTGATAGCAAATACACTAAAGGTCATAAGTGTGCTGAGAAGAAATTATTTTACATAGATTGTGAAAAGTAAGAAAATGAGCAAGAAACTTCAAAAGAAGAGGATATACACCAGGAACCAACCCTAGAGAAAGAAGAAATGAGTCTGACCATATCGTGTAATGCACTGGCAGGCATTACCACTCCTCAAACTCTCAAGATAGAAGGACATATCAAGAAGAAAAAGGTAATAGTGTTGATTAATTCGGGTAGTAACCATAATTTTATTCATTGTAAGGTAGCCAAGGAATTGAATTGCTTCCTATACCCAACACCAAAATATCAAGTGATGGTTGCAAATGGAGGAACTATAAATTGCTCTGGAAATGCCATAATATCAAGCTAACCATGGGGGAATATGTATTGAATAGTCCAATGCTTTCCATTCCAATGGGAGGTGTTGATGTTGTACTAGGAGTACAATGGTTACAATCTTTGGGGACGGTAGCATTTAATTTTCCAGAACTTTTCTTGAATTTTTTTCGGAAGGAAAGGAAGTTGAATTACGAGGTATCGAAAGCCCGAAAAGATAATAAGTTCTAATGTCATGACAAAGCTTCTAAAGAAAAAACAACGATGCATAATTGCACAATTATGCTCACTAGAAGTTCCAACATCAGAATCAACTATTTCTCCAGATCTCTAAAAATTCTTGGACAATCATTCTAAGGTGTTTGAAACTCCTAAAGGACTCCCACCTATTCGTGATCATGATCATGATATTCATTTGATTCCAGGCAGTGTTCATCCAAACATCAGACCTTACAGATATCCTTATGTCCAAAAGAGCGAAATTGAACGTATAATTGCAAAAATGTTAGAGACTGGTATAATTCAACCTAGTCAAAGTTTTTTCTCTGCTCTAGTAGAATTGGTGCACAAGAAGGGTGGATCATGGCGCATGTCTCCGAATTATAGGGAGTTCAATAAGGTCACTATTATTGGATGAGTTACATAAGGTCGAATTCCGGTGATTGATGAATTATTGGATGAGTTACATGGAGCAATTTATTTTACCAAGTTGGATCTTCGTTCAGGATATCATCAAATTAGAATGAAGATTGAAGATATTCTGAAAACAGCATTTCGAACTCATGAGGGTCATTATGAATTGTTGGTCATGCCTTTTGGCCTTACCAATGCACCTTCTACATTTCAAGGGTTGATGAATTCCATTTTCAAACGCTTCCTTATAAAATTTGTGTTAGTGTTTTTTTATGATATACTAATCTACAGCAGGTCTTGGAAGGATCATGTTCAACATGTTGACAGGGTGCTCAAACTATTGGAGGAGAAACAATTACATGCAAAAACCTCCAAATGTTTCTTTGGAGTACAAGAGGTGGAACATCTGGGTCATATTGTATCTCACGGGGGTGTTAAGGTAGACCCTAACAAAATTAAAGCCATTAAAGAATGGAAGGTCCCACAACCATAAAGCAGTTGCGAGGATTTCTCAGGTTAACTGGGTATTATCGCAAGTTTGTTAAGAATTATGGGAGAATAGCAGCGCCTCTAACAACATTATTGAAGAAAGATGCATTTTCATGGACTCTTGAAGCAATTCAGGCCTTTGAACATCTTAAAGAGTCAATGTGCCTAGCACCGGTCTTAGCTATGCCAGACTTCACAAAAACCTTTATTGTGGAATGTGATGCCTCAGGTAATGGAATTGGTGTTGTTTTAATGCAAGAAGGAAGACCCATTGCTTTTGAAAGTTGTCCAATCAAAGGAAAGTATTTACAGAAATATATTTATGAGAAGAAAATGTTGGCAATACTACATGCACTAAAGAAATGGCGACCTTACCTAATGGGAAGACACTTCAAGGTAAAAATTGATCATGATAGTCTTAAACACTTTTTGGAACAATGATTATCTTAATGTAGCAATGAAGTTGTAGATTTGGTTACTATATCAGCAAGACTTGTAGATTTGTAGACTTAATAGCAAAAGCATCTTTAAATTATAAAAATACACAAGAGGTATTTATAATAATAAATATTTATTGATATGATATAAGACAAGATGATTTGAAGGTTACAATGAGGTCCCGCTTTTATACCTATGCAGGTACCTTTTCACGAATGGGCCTGTCTTTTAGACATGCCTTTTATTAACCTAATGACTATTTTACATAATCCCTATTTGATTAATTAATAATTATATTTATTCTATTTATTCTATTAATGACTATATTTATTACTTTAGTTATGAATTAGGTTCATAACATTGCCTCCTCCTTCGAAAAGCTTTGTCCTCAAAGCTTAATTTGCTAATAATTCCTTCTTCTTGTGCATATCATTTCGACATATGTAATCTAACATCTTATCTTAAATCTCGACCATTTTGCTCACGTTTTACATTGGTTTCTTTTCTTCTTCTTCTTCATTTTTTTTTTCTTTTTCTTTTTTTTTTAAATAATAATAATTTTTCTATATATATATAATTAATTTTTAATTATAATCATAATTAAATCGAAACAGTGTTTAAATGTCACACCGTTTTAATTTTAGCGAACTATTAACTTTCCTGTTTACTTCATTGTCGAGCGTAATGAAAGGGCTACACTATTTCCCAGCACGAACTTAAGGACTGCTAATAGCCGAGTAATTGCAGAAATAGCTCTGGATGTCAAATTCAATTTGGTGGTGATTTTAAAATTAAGACTTGTGCTCAGTAATCTGTAATATCTGTAATAGTATAAGTCTGTTCATACTATTATAGAGAATTTTTAGCGCAAGTGGAACACGAATTTAGTGCACTCGGAGACCTTAATGAACGCCTGGGTCCTATTTCTGAACAGAGACTCACTGAAATACGCGAGATTGATAGAGAGTTTGTTGAACGATGGCGTGAAAGAGCGATTTGGTGGCTTATCCATGCGTCGACCACAGACTTCTTCTCGAAATGGAGGCCTACGTGACGCAGTCTGCGGCACGTCTCGAGGAGTTGCATTATCTAAATAGCTACTATACCCATGACTTGGATAACCATCTCTATAACTATCTCGTCTTCCATAATCGACCAGCTCTCTATGTTTATGTCGAGGGACAACATTGGCGCCTACCTTCTCCAGCAGAACCCAACAACACTATCAGTCGATTCCCAAGTATTTCCTTTGAAATCCAAGAAACAGAACCGCGCTGGAGTTATGGAACTGGGAAATCTTCCAAAGCCCGAAAATCCCTACCGAAATTATGCTCATCGGGGTGTCCACAGTTGGTTTCTAACGGCGGCCAGTGCGGAAAAGTTAACGCCCTGAACTCGTGATGAGGGAAGGGTGACATCCCCTTGTCTCGTATCGCACAATCAATAAATTTGATTTCATCCACACCTACAATCGTCACTTTAGGAATGAGACGGAACAGAAGACTGTATTTTCTGAGCGACGGAGGCGGCGCTAAGACAACTAAATGTCGAATTCTATCTGCAATAAGTCCCGGCCTGGCATTGGCAATGGAGATCCGCAGACGGGTGTCAAGAGCTTGCTCGGATGAGTGAGGAGCTTGCTGCCCCTTGACCATTCTCTTCAACTTTCTCATGTCATAATCATCTTCCAAAAATGGATTTTCCAGTTCTTTTACAGAGCCGACTACCAATAATGGCCTTGCCTACATAACTAGGCTTTCTTGCCCACATAACCGATATGACTGTGTTCCAATTACCGCTCGACATTCATCCTCAAACTTCACATTGTCATTCCCTTGCAGGATAACATTCTTACAAGAGGCGAGGTCATCGGCACTATAACAACTTAAAGTGTTTTGATTTGCTAAAAACTTGCGTGAAATCTCAGCAGCAAAAACAACTGAGACTGCATATCGATCTTTATTTGTGCTGACGGATAACAATTTTGGTTGTGTTGTTGGATCTGGGAGCTCATTTCTAAATCTTAGTTTACATAAGAATGTGGTCGGTTTCTTGAGTTTATTATCGATCTTCTCAGCACCTACATACTAAGGTTTCCTTTCCACCCTGCCATCTCCTCTTGGTGTTCCTTCGGCTGTAACTTTTGCTGGCTGTAAATAAGATCCCAACTGGTTTTTTGGTAAGAGAGCAGCATTGGCCTCTTTTTCACACCGTTTCTTTTCTTCTTGGTCAGATACAGCTAATAGATCCTTTTCGACAGCTGTCACATCTCCCATAATCTGCACCCCTTCATCTGTGGGTAAACTAGAATCACATCCTTGCAATGATGTAGAATTTGAACCCGAACCAGCGGAGGATTTTGTCATAGCAGAATGAGAATGAGATTGAATAACAGTGGAAGCCTTTTCTTGCCTCACATCTTCAAATCTGGAGCATGTGCTCAAAAATCCATTTTCCTCAAGGTGCCAAGCTTTTCTTTCATGAATTGTAGAGAATGCAAAAGCATCTTGAAGTTTCTTGGCTGAGAGCCAAGTTCTTGCAGCACTTTGCATATGTATAGCAGCTGCTTTAATCTTGAGGAATCACCGTCTTTGAGTCCAAGCTCTATGCCAAGATTGAATCAAAATAACTTCCTTTTCTTGGGCTTCCGTACAACATAATTGTTTTGTTGCAAAAGCATGGTTATTTTCAACCAATGGTGGTGTGCGGCCATTAAGAGGGCTGGATACACGAGCATCTTTTTCTGTTTCCTTACTGTTGCTGGCAATGGTATTTCTTGTATAAAATGCACATTCATGTCCCGCGAAATAATTGTTTCCACTTTTCCAACATTTCCCTTCTTCTTTACTTTCAATATTAGTTGGTTGTTTTCCTTTATTATGCATTGGTGGGGAAATGTATTTACTTGAATTTTCCATGGATGTTCTACTTGATTTTCCCTTGACATAACTAACTGCCTTCTCATTTTTACAGCATTTTTCATTTTTTTGTTTTTCTTGATTTTATTTTTTTCCTTTTTTCACATTTTTATGAAATTGTTCATCTTCTCTCTTATGGATTACTGCAGAAATTTTTTTAAGACCTGCAGAAATTTTTTTACATGAATCCTCTTCTAATTGTTGAAGCTTTTCTTGAATTTTTCTAATCTGCTCAATTTTTTGAGATCTTCACGTAATGACACATAGTGTGGTAGTTTATGTCCATAGGCTTGTAAACTACGTTCGTAGGCTTGTAAAACAATGTTATGTGCCATTGCTTCAACTTGTCCTCAATAAGGCTCTAATACCACTGTAGCAACGGAAGTTCGTAGATTTGGTTACTGTAGCAGCAAGATTTGTAGATTTGTAGGCTTAATAGCAAAAGCAACTTTAATTATAAAAATACACGAGGTATTTATAATAATAAATATTTTATTAATATGATATAAGACGACTGAATGATTACAATGAGGCCCTTACTTTTATACCTATGCGGGTGACCTTTCATGAACAGACATGTCTTTTAGACATGCCTTTTCAGTTAACTAATGACTACTTAACATAATCCTGATTGATTATTTGGCAATTACATTTATTTCTATTTTATTCTATTAATGACTATATTTAATACTTAAGTTATGAATTAGGTTCATAACAGAAGAGCAGCAAAAATGGGTCACAAAGATGTTGGGTTATGACTTTGAAATAATCTACAAAAAAGGGAAGCTAAATGTTGTTGCGGATGCACTCTCAAGAAAGAATGAAGAGGTGGAAGCATTGCTTTGTGCCATTTCTATTATCCAACCAGATTGGATAACCGAAGCAAGAGATGAATGGAAGAAGGATGAAGAAGTGTGGACATTCATTCAAAAGTTGCAGCAAGATCCTAGTACATCTGATACATTTAGTTGGAAAATGATTCCTTATGGTACAAGTGTAATATCCCCAAGGAAATAACCGTAATAAACGAAATGCACCAATACAAATACAAGCTGAACCAGATCACTGAATCATGAGACATGTAACACCAAAATCTGAGCCATTTTATTAATCAGAAAGTACATAGAGAGGAGTACAAGTAAATCAGAAGCAGTGCACCTATCCTTGCTCTAGGCAAGGGGAGACCCTCTCAACAGAAAAAGGGCTGCATCAAGGACAGCGTCCTGGCTACTCTGCAAGCTGAAGATGAACTGCGCTGGAGCTGGGCTGAAGACTGAAAACCCTCCACAATAGAAAACGCTGCCTCATGAGTGACGGCGAGCCCCGAGACAATAGATCGACCCCTTTGAGGGAAGAAAGCCGTGATGAGCTGCTGGGATCAAGTGCGCTCCTCGGATCGGCGTTCTACCAAGTGGATGCAGCTCCCCGAACATCGGATACGACGGTGCGAAACCTCCAAACCAGATCGCGTCCTTCTCTCCCCGTCTGCGTCCTCCACTATCGGATCGCACCAAAGGATCCTATCGTCTGTTGGATACGACAATATCTTTTTATCTACGACCTCAGGTGAATCGATGTTAACCATGAGATGCGGACTAGATGCGCCAATTTTTCTTCAGATCTGCAACTCTCCAAGCTGGATCTAGTGCAAAACCCCCAGATCTGCAACATGCAAGACTAGAATCCGCAACATACAAGACCAGATCCGCAAGACCATCCTCCCCCCGGCCAGATCTAACAACAAACCTTCGTATCCCAACCCTATCCTTCGTAAATGGACAGCTGCTTCTTGCCGAATCGAAATCGGCGTCTTCCCGACGTCGTCTCACCTCTCGAAATAAACCCATGTCTCTCTCCCCGGATGTGGAGACAAAATGCCGTCTTCCCTCAATGAACCGCGGGCAGCTCACTAGAGGGCTTTTCTCCCTCGCATTTAAGCTTCTAAATCGGCCGTCGCTCGGCTACCGGAACCGCAAGACAGAACTCGAAAACTCACTAGGGCGGGCACTCGAAGTCCCCCGAAGCCAAGGGTGAAACCGCAAAACCTTACTGTGTGGCCTACATCGAAGTCCCCCGAGGTTAAGGGTGAGATTCTCCGACCGAGACACTGTGGCACTAAACAAAGGCCGGCAGCACCTACCAACAATCCCAAGGTACGAAGCACAGAAACCAACAATAAATAATAATATCAAACCATGAATATCCAAATGAGGTGAGAACCCTCCTTTATAATGCCAAACTCCTCCAAAACTTAACTCTCCTTTGACCTCGCGTTAGCTTACCTTTGGGTCGCCCCGATGCCTCCCCATCATACCTTATGTGGACCCCTGCGTCCCTCTCTAAGTTACAACGTCAATCTACTTAGAAAAAGAACACTTTATTATAAAGTGAGGTGACTAAAGTGAGGTGACCTCTTATTTCTCACTTTATTTATTATTTCTAGCCAAAGCGGCAAATAAAAGCAACAATATTCCAATTAGCAAGGCTAATTGGGAATATTGCGTCTCGGGGTGAAAACGTTGCTTGTCCTCAAGCAATCGAAGTGATGGATGCCGAAACCGGCCGCTCTCCCCAAGTGGCATCCTCATCCGGGCAAAAATTAAGCTTGTTCTCAAGCAATGCTTGGAATGCTTCACTTAGCCGATGCCCCCCCCCCCCCCCCCCCCACGACCGAAACCTCTCTGCCTCCCATCACCCCGACATGAAGGGATATCTCAATGCCAGGATCCCAAACTTGCCTCTATGGTACCACTATCCAATAGTCCTCCCGATCCCATCGCCACCGTGGCCAATAATCGTACAAGTTCTGCGGCTCGATCGCCACCGCTCTAGCCAGTGACTGCATCATGACCGCCGGGCCGCTTCTCCGCATCTATGGCCGTGCTGTCCCATCGATCGGGTACCGCCTCATCATCTCTCCCATCAAGGCATGGAGTCGAAAACAATATACGTAGGAATATCTCCCTCCCGGTGATCCTCCATCTCCAAGCAATCATCTGCACCAAATGAGCCACCTCCCAACAAGGCAACTCCCAAAAAATCTCCTTCCACCTCAAGCTCGTGTAATGAAGGTGGGCTGAAAACATGAACTTGGCATACCATAGCTACCCTATGCTGTCCTTCTCTCCACTCATGGAAAGTGTAGAGTCTATGCCGATCTCCGGGGTCGCCAAATCATTGCCCTCCAATGGCAAAGTGAAAAACAATCCAATTACAGAAGGTTCCTCCATCAATGAAGAACAAACTCGCCCAAAATAAAACCATCCCCTCGAAGAATATGACACATCATCATGGATCACCCTAATGGAGATGCGCTATCAAGGTTCTACATGAGGATACATAGTGCAAACAATATCTCACAAGGATACAACGCAGCCTCATCCACCTAACCTCGTAAAATCACATGGCAAGCAATGTACAAGATCCATCACATCACTTAATGGATAGCAATGGCTGAATATGTCAACAACATAGGTCCAAACACTTGCCCATGGCCGTACAATGGATGAAATTATCTATCTCATGGCCCACATCAAAAGAGAACGCATACATAGTAGTGGTGGCCATGCCTCCTCCCATGCTCCCATTAGAACATGTAGTGCGTAAAATACTCAAAGGCACATTCGGGCCTCATGTGTCTCTCTCATAATCAAGCCTCCCATACAAATCGACCATATGCCGGAAGTAAGATGGCACATGGATCCATAAATGAGTCCTCCATAGTGTTTTGGCATGTTATGAAGAAGAATGAACCATGTGCCGCAAGAAGATAACCTCCTGCGTTTGGAAACCCAAGTCAAGAAGAATATGCCATAGATGTCTCTATCATCATTACCTCCTCTTTGTGCAACAAATATGAAGTGATCCCGGGACCTATGGGTTATAGATCCACCATATCCGCCGCGCATACCCCTCCATAATGTTCCTCGCCTTCCAAGGTGACAACGCCGTGAGCTCATGCTCCTTGTCAAAGACCCCTCTAATAATGCCGCAATAAATATGAATACCTTCCAAGATGGAAGTGCTTCCCACTCATCATCAAAGACCAGGGAGACAGTGCCATCTCCTCCTCCCGCAACATCATACAAAGTGTGAGCAAATCGCCCTTGCTCTCCTAGAAACAAACCAAGCAACAAGACATTGTGTTGCCTCTCCATACCTCCATCAACCAACTCATATGATGAAGACACAATGAATGATATGAGTAACACATCAACACCATGCATCCATACTCTATGATGCTCAATGATGCAAGTATCCATCCATCTTTTTCCCCCATCCTCCTACTTCTTAGGAAGAGAGTTTACAAGTGATGGCCAAACTCTTTCAAGAGTAATCCGGGCCAGCCCAAGCCTCCCGCCGCCCGGGTGTCATAGATCCTGCAGTCAGCCTCCTAGCCCTTGCTCATCAACCACATCCACTCAATACATTGCATGCTCTTCTCATCCCGGTACTCCTCCCATGAGGGTTACCATCCTCCCAAATCAAATTTCCGATTTTGCACCGCATGGGATCTTTGAATATAAACTCCTCAAGGATCAATGAGACCCTATCAAGACTCAACAGGTGGTGTGTAAACCTCCCATCATGGTGTGATATGGCTCAAGGGATGCCCAACACAAGCATGAGAGACGTTATCCATCCGAAGATGTCCCCATCTTCTATCTCGCTCTCGTGAGAAGGAACCAAATCATTGTGTTCCATAGCCCGTCGACCGAGTACCAACTCAAATCTCTCTCCATCCAATTCCCACACATATGGATGCCGTACCCTATACAACTCGATCGTCTCATACCGTTATCCAAATCAACACATGAGATCCGACTAGGTGGCTCGCCTTTCTCTCCAACGGAAGAGATGACTCAACAAAGACCGCCATCCATCCATGCATACCGAAGGGGAATGATCTCGACGCTTGACTGTGTTCTCCGGGTTGTACTATCGTGAATCCACTGCTCTCAATGTGGACCAACTTGGCCGCCGACTTGGCACAAGTCGCTCTCATACCCTCCAGCCTCCCGGTCCCGTAACAAAATGGTCTCCCGTACCGACGCGGCCTTCTCCTCAAGACTCGAAAGTCCGTCCTCGGCCGATGACACCGCTCGTCCGCACCATCATCCAATATCTCCGTACCGCCATTACCTCATCGAGGGTGATACATCTCCGACACCTCACCCATCCGTTGTGTGTCGCGCTCACCCGAAGACTCCTGGACACATCGCTCCACTATCACCTCACTAGATGGCTCTCACGGGTAGGCTCTATCTCCTCCACTACGATATCAACCGGCACCTGGCCAAGGAGGGCTTCTAATGATGGGGAGTCCTGTGGTCACACTAGGTGTATCCCCGAACTCCCCGCAACTCGTGTGTCCTCATCTCTCCAAGTGCGAGGTAACCATTTTAATGGTTTTCCTCCGATACTCTCATTGCCGGGAAAGAGGTATCCAACTTTGGCTCCACCCAAGCTCTTCTCCTCAGCGCCCGGATGACCCGTCAAATGCTCAGAAATGGAATCAAGCCGATGCACTCGTGACTATCACGCTGGGAGCCACGTCCCTTGTGTCGCTCCCGCTCATAAGTCTTGCCGCCACATCTCGAACTGGATATATTGATCGGGGCGTAGCATCCACACTCCCCGTCCCATGCTCCGCTCAATCCGGTGCATCATTTCCATGTTGAGCTAGATTCACCTCTCCGGTTCCGTTCGCTTCTCTTCCTCTGCACGGAAAGTAGGCATGGTAGGTCGTGTGTCCATGGAATCGACCTTCTCGCGTCCCCTCTCGCAACCTTTCGGTTAACTCCTCGCATGAACGTACTCATCTTTGCGCCCATCTTTCTCGCTCAATTTCCTTACTAATCTCTCGCAAACACCGCCCATTGATCCCGCTGACTCGTCTCCCTAAATTTCCTCTTATCCACATCACTCGCCACCGCCGCTATATGTCTACGGTGCTCCTCGTAAACCGCACTACCGTCGCAAAACCATACCGTGCTTAACTTCGACCTCCGATTTATCCACTGAAAACTATTCAGAAAATTCCTGTGAATCTGGGAAAGTGATCCTCGCTTCAAAACCCGTAAAAAACCCGTAAAACGTTTTTCCTAATTCCAAACTCCAAAATTTGACCCTTTTTATTTTGGCTCCTTTTTCCAACTCGTTGCTTCGGAATTGCAACTCCGTTATCGTTTCTCCGTATGATTTTTTCGATGTCATAAATTGCGGTGTCGAGCGTAATTATGTTCGATACCACCGTAATATCCCCAAAGGGAAATAAACGTAATAAACCTAAATGCACCAATACAAACATAAACTGAACCGCATCACCGAATCATGACACATGTGTAATACCAAAATCTCGAGCCATTTTATTAATCGTAAGGTAATATAGAGAGGAGTACAACAAATCGTAATCGTTGCACCTATCCTTGCCCTAGGCAAGTGATGACCTCTCACCGTACAAATGGCCGCAACAAGGACAAATACCCCACGCTTCGCAAGCCGAAGATGAACCTGCTACCAGGCCGGGCCGAAGACCGCAAACCCTCCACAACAGAAAACGCCGTTCGCTAGTGACAACAAGTAGAAACCCTCCGTACAATAGACTTCCACCGAAGGCTAGAAAACGTCGATGAGCCTCGCTCTCCCAAGTCTGCTCCTCGCACGGGCTCTACCAAGTGGATCTCGCTTTCCCGAACACTCGCACCGACAGACCAACCTAAACCAGACCGCGTCCTCTCTCCCCCGATCCCCCGTCCTCCACCACCGGGACCGCCACCAAACCTTCGCATCTATGTTGATCCGACAATATCTCTTCGTATCACAGCCTCTAGGGCCGGATCTGAGCAAGTTAACCCTTCAGATCCGGGACTAGATCCGCCAACATTTCACCGGACCGGAACTTCTCCAAGCCGGATCTGGGCAGCAAAACCCCCGTATCCGCAACATGCAAGACTAGATCTCGCAACATACAAGACTAGATCCGCAAGATCTATCCCTCCCCCGAAGCTAGATCTAACAATAAACCTTCGTAGACCGCAACCCTATCCTTCGCCGTAAATGGATGAATATTTCCTCCTTGGCCAGAATCGAACCGCGTCCCTTTCCTGGACAGTCATTCCCTACCCTCCTCTCTCGAAATAAACTCGCGTCCCTCTCTCCCCGGATGAGAGCGTCGTCCTCTCCTCAATGAACCCGTTGCACCACCAGAGGGCTTTCTCCTCCCTCGTGACGGTCGAAACCGCCGCCTGGCTCGCCACCGGAACCCAAGATGTAACTCGTAAAAACCTTACTAGGGCGGGCACTCGAAGTCCCCCGAAGCCAAGGGTGAAACCGCGTAAACCTTACCGAGGTCGTACCGAAGTCCCCGAGGCTAAGGGTGAGATTCCGACCGGAGACACTCGTGCACTAAATGGGTTGGGTCGCGTAATCGACTAAACAACCGGCGTGGCCGGGCGTACGTGTCCGCCCATCAATAATATCAAACCATGAATGATCCAAAATGAGGTGGAGAATCCCCCTCTCTTTATAATGCCAAACTCCCCTCCAAAACTTAACTCTCCTTTGACCTCGCGTTAGCTTTTACCTTGGGCCGCCTCGATGCCCTCCCCATCATACTCATGTGGACCCCCAAGGCCCCTCTCTAAGTTACAACGTCAATCTACTAGGAAAAGAACACTTTTATTATAAAGTGAGGTGACTAAAGTGAGGTGACCCTCTTTATTTCTCACTTTATTTATTATTTCTAGCCAAAGCGGCAAAATAAAGCAAAAATGTAATATTCCAATTAGCAAGGCTAATTGGGAATATTACACAAAGATTCCTTAATCATAAATCGAATTGCCTTATACAGCACGTTAGCGGCTCACCGTGTCACCCTCACTATGGGATCTTCCCGCCTCTTGAAAATGCGCTCGTTGATTCGGGAAATTCTTCCTCTGCCTCACTATCCCCTCGCCCTCACTCACCGCTTCGATCTATGGCTCTCCAGGAACTATTGTTTCTCTCTAGAAATCGATCTATCAAGGAAATAAAACTTCTAGTGTTTCTAGTGTATCTTCTCCAAGTGTCCATCACTTTCTTTATAATCCTCTATTAAGACTTCAATAGCCAAGATAAAAACTTAATCAATGGCTAGGATCATCCGGGTGTTCATTTTTGTGTGCATCAAAAAGTGCTCTAAATCTCAAATTTGGTGTAGATGTTGAGACACTATTATTTTAAAAAACCCAAAAAGTATTTTAATGGTGACCCTAAGTCTAAACTTGGGGAAATTAAATAATTAAAGGGTATTAAACAAAACAGAGTGTGAATATTCTTAGAGGACATGGATCAAGTCATGTTATAATCTTAGTTGTTGATTAGACATCTAATCCGGGTCGTTGATATGTCAACAAGAAGACTATACAAGGAAGAAGTTTGAGGTCATTTGGGAAAATACATCGAGACACGGGACTGATCTAAGATCGAAATTTCAAGTGCTTGAATAGGAAAGAAATTCGAGCTAGAGATCCGAGCCGAGGGGCGTAGATAGCATCCGCAGAGGAAGAGATTTTCTCACCATGAGCATCAAAAGAGAGTGCGTAAGAGATCTAGCCAAAGCAAAGGCGAAAAGGAAAAGGGCTAACACAATGGACTGTAGGCTCACGCAAAAGCAGCCGCAAAGGCAGAGGAAGGGTTTTCGGAATTTTGGGCGAGGGATTCGCCGAGGCTCTGGATCCTAAAAGCGACACCGGGAGGTTGTTCCTCGTGTCCACAAGAGGGCAAAACAACTTGGTTGAGGGCCAATCGCTGAGCTTGAAGGTGACTTCAGCGATCAGATGTTCCAATGCCGGGATTTGTGCACAAAATGCATAGAGTTTCTCCGGCGTGTTTTCTTATCCGAATCCCACCGGAAATTCGGAAATCCTCACAAATTATTCGCCGCATTTCTCTCTATAATTCGAATCACCCTAGGGGTATTCGCAGATGTTTTCAAACCTTGAAAAATACTTAATAACAAAACCCTCGTATCCGCCGCACCAAATTTCTCACATACTGGGTTTTTCCGGACTTAGTCCAAAATAAAGGTGTTATATGTGTGAATGATTTCCTTGTTCGCCTTCCTTGTTTCATAATCATAATTATTGTAGTGTAGGTTGCTTCTGGGTGATTGCTTCAGCATTTCATGAATGTATTCGAAACACCGTGTAAAGTAAATTACATAATAGATGAAGTAATCTTGATGTACTTCGTAGGATTCCTTAGATTGATTGAGATTTAGGAATTTTCACACTTGAGTCGATTCGTTTTTGAGTTTTCTGTGATGATTCGCACTTTGACTTAATATTTTTATTAATTAGAAATATTCTCTAAATTTAGACTTAAGGAAATATTTAAAAATCAACTAATAATCTAATTAAGATATCTCTAGGTGGAATTTCCAAAACGATTTCTCGGATTTTGGAGATCTCCGTATTCTAGCCTCTTCACCAAGTTTCATGACTAGAACACATCCGATGTTGCTGCAAACTAACAACCCCTATTAGCGAGAATTGTGTTCTCTCTGTTGCACATTTAACACGCACCGCTCTACATCACCTCGTTGTAACACTACTAACAACCGGCCACCGTGATCGGCCGCCACTAACCGCCAACCACTACGCAACTATGATGTTGCATCCGTGTTGTTGTTGACCCCGTTGGTATTGTTGCCAACACCGCATTTGCACTTCGAACTCCCTCATATGCCGTTGCTACAACCGCAACATTTGCAACCGAGAAACATCCAAAATATTGAATCAATTGTGTTTAGCATGATGCATTTGTCACCCGAGTCTCCGACCGTTACCAGCTCATGACTGCCTCTAAAGAATTTGCGTTGTTGTTGACTCGCACTATTGCCAACTCTGCATTGCGCTCTCCAACATCCGATCGCTACTAGTTTGTAAATCGACACTCTAGTTTTGTCTCGGCATCCCCTAACATTGATCCATCCCCGCTACCGAAGATTGTGGCCCCATGTAGCCAAGTAATGATCCATGAAGTGGATTCTAAGGACCTCGCCCAATCGTAGTCACATAACTTCAAGTCACCCCACCTCATTCTCAGAGGTATGGTTGCCATCATAGCGAAGTTCTGCTCCAACATGGAGGACAACCTATCTTCTCTGCATGTGTTGTCGCTCGGTTCTCGCTTTGTCCTTCTTCCCGAGCAAGACATTGCGTGTTGTAGTGACCGAACTCACACACTCAAGCACTTTGACCCCAGATAGGTCCTTCTTCTTCTTCACCTCCTTGTGCTCGACTAGGACTTTGGATGCAAGGGCCACATTCTCCACACTCTTCACGCCTACTACTATTACCACCTATGGTGCTCTTCACCGAACCCGCCCAAACTCTTCCTCGCTATAGATCGTACCTCATCTTGTCCCACCTGGCAAGGTATCTTCTCGCCTTGAAGATATCCTGGACATATACCCGCCAATCCTTCCGAGACACCACGAGCCAATTGTACAAGCTTCGTGAGTTGAGGTGTCGACTCAATAGCTAACAATTGATCTCGGTACTCCCCGAACCGAGTGAGAAGGGCACCTATGTTCTCGCCCGTTTAGTGCCAATTGTACAAGTTTTTGTGAGTTGGAGGTGTCGACCCAATAGCCAACAATTGATCTCGTACCCCCCCGAACCGAGTGAGAAGGGCATCTACGTTCTCGCCCTCTCGCATCCTCATGTTCCCTCAACTTTTCTCTTCATGAAGATACATCTTTTGCTACTCGTAAGAACTCTCAGTCAGCCGCGTACAAGGCATCCCACATCTCCTTGGTCGTCTTCCTCGGCACATGTGAGACGAGATGATCCCGTACTCCATCCAAAATCAACCCCTTGGCTCGTTTACTTCCTTTTTGGTACCTATTTTGTTGACCCGCATCCTCGGGTTATTGCTACCACACACTCGCATAAGGCTTCGTACCATATTCATTCGTAAGGAATAGCATCCTCGCCTTCCATATGACATAGTTGGTGTACCCCTCCAATCCGTCTTGGTCCCGAGCTCGCCTTTAGCCATCTCTCGATTTGGTCTAGAAACTTCATCTTCCTTCCGTCTCTATTGTTGCTTGGTTGTCGCTCTACAACTCGCACTCCTCCTAGAATGTGTTGTTCGCTAATCGCGAGCTAATATTAATATGACAAATCGGGAAAATTGGAATTTTCGTTAGAAACCCACCAAGAGAAATCTCCCTCCGTGTGTGCTTTCTCTTCCACCCAACGTTGGCCCCCGTCGTTGCAAAACCCTCTACGTCCAACCAAGGAATTTGCTCGTAAAAATATGTTTCAGCTTGCTCCCTCTTACCTAAGCAGAATCACTCTCCGGGCAACTCGACTCTTCGCAACTTCGCAACCGAAAAACGAATTCTTTGCCCAAGAATTTGACCCGTTTGTCCGAGCACTACGTTGCCTCTAAGAATCTTAACATGTTGCTTCCTTCCGAGCAATGAAATTCTCTCTCTTCTACTTTTTGAGTTTCCTGTTGATCACTTACGCTAAATACCATGTGAAATGAAAACCTAAATCTTATAGCAAGAATCGGATTTTATTTTTCTAATTGTTAATTATTTTAACAATTTATTTGCTACGCAAATATCAAATAAATCACATCGCGGCCTTTCACAAATAAAACTACCAAAATAATAAAGACCGGAAACCGAGAAAATACTAGCACACACCATAAAATGACGCTTATTTCCTTTAAGCAAATGTCGCCGAAAACCTAACTTGGAAAAACTAGTGTATACGGAGCTTTATTATTAAAGCAGGAGTGAGAAATTATGACTACAATAAACTAAATGTCGAATCCGGCAATCCTACAAGAGAAAAAAATAGCAAAAATCTAGTGTGAATTTTCCTCACCCCACGAGCAAACTCAAGACCGGACACCGGCCTTTGAAACCTTCTACAACTACCCTGTGTCACCCTCTCCGCATGGGCCCCACACTTGCCTCTAATTCGCATGGCCTAGATCTCAATCCGACTTGCTTTGTTTTCCACTAACCTATAAACGCTTTCCTACTTTCCCCATTTTATACGACCGAACACCGAAACGACTTCCCGAATCGAACCGCCTTTAGAAGCTACTACGCAGTCCCTACGTTAGCCTCACCGTGGCTCTTCCTCGCTCTCTACAATGTACCGTTGGATCCGGAATCTTTCCTTCTGTACCCTCATTGTTCTACCCTCACTCACCGCTTCGATCTTTGGCTCTCTAAAATCGTTAAGTCGCTTCTCTCGAAATCAATCTCAAGGAAATCGAACTTCGGTGGTTCTAGTGTATCTTCTCCAAGTGCCCACGACTTCCTCTTATAACCTTCCGTTGAGACTTCAATGGTCAAGATTAATGTTTAATCAATGGCTGTGGATCATCTTGGAGTCGATCCGTGTGAGTTTCTAGATGATTTGCACTTGACTTAATTAATTTTGATTAAGTAGTTGTTAAATTTTGGTACCACAAGACAAGTGGTTCCCCATGGCTTTGATATTTAGCCTAGGGAAAAGTGTCCACTTTATTGTACTTCTTTCTCCTAAAGTGACTTTATAAGTGGTGTAAAATCAAGTAATTTAAAAAGTGACTTTATAAGTGATAGTTACATTCTAATTTTAAAGTGACTTTATTAAAGTCAATGAAAAAATTAGAAAGTGAAAAATTGACTATGGAAATAAAAGGCTAAGTGGGTCTTTATTTAAGTGTGGGTGAGTTAAAAAATAAAGAGACTGCAGAATTAAATGCACATTTATTCTCATCCCTAGATCTAAATGAATCCGAGCCATTAGATATTAGGGTTACCCAAAAAGTCATTTAGGGTCAAAGGAGATAAGAAAAAAGATCATTTAGTCTTTCATGAGTATTTGAGAGAAAGAGAAGAGAGAGCAAGGAGAAATTTCGCAGCAAGGAGGAGGTGAAGGAGAGCAGCAAATCCATACAACATCTTGGCACACATCCCACAAGAAATGCGCACAAGAACATTTATTGGCACGCATTCCAAGGCGTAAATTTGTGCTAACAGTGATTTGGCATGTTTTCCGAGTACCGCACAGAACAGAGGTAGAAAGATAAAACATGCAGAGACGAAATTCAAAGTTGAGTTAGCCACGGATTTCGAGGACTATTATACAATCCGTACAATCTATACAAACTTCACAATAAAGATTTTGGGGTACAATTTTCGAGGGCAAGCCGTACAACATTTAATGTCAGACTTATTGTTGTTTCTCTATTTGTTGTTGGCACAAATTTCGAGGTGTAGTTAGCACGGAAATCGAGATAAGTTGGATTTGTGAATGTTGTAATTTTCTTGTGTATTTCCATTCTCTATAAAATATTTTCGTAACAAAGAAGAGCTCTCAAACCGGGGGTTTTCCCAAGAGTTGTAGGGGGTTTTTCCATGGTCACATTGACCAAAAATCACCGTGTCATTTTCTCGTGTGTGGTTGTTATGTTTAACTATGTATTTATTTCTACATTTTCCAGAGTAGTAAAATCTCCAAATTTGTGTTTTCCGAAATAATTGTCATTTCCAGATTTTAGTGTTCTTATCATGTTTAGATTTAACATTAAATGCATGGAATGATAAGGAAAAATCGATAACCTGAGGGGGATTGAAATTTTACATGGTATCAAAGCTTAAGTTACCGGAAATTGCATTTTGGGACGTTAAAGGTGGAAAAATTAGCGCAAGCTTATTTTCACATAGAAAACAGAAACCTTTACTAGATTTGAAATTTCAATTTTGTAGGATAGTGAATCATGTCTTTGAAGTCATGGAGGGGTCAAGACAAAGTTAGATGTAAGCAGATTAACCACAATGCATGGAGGGAGAGAATCCAAAGTATCTTTGAGGAAGCAAAATTCTGGGGCATTATGGTACATACCACACAACACCCAAAGAGCAACAGTTTAATTTCGTACGCTAGCGCAGTTCAATAAAAAGACACCCTAAGGCCAAAACAGATTTTGGATGGAGTCAAAGATCAATGTCATTCCCTCATGGAGAGGAAAGACTTATGCACATGAAATGTGGACTATCTGGACTTGTGTTTTACCGTACCTCAAATGAGAATAGAAAGATGGTCCTAAAGGAGTACCCGAAGGCCATAAAAATGGCTAAACCCATAAAGGCTATAGCATACCACCAAGATCACTGGCGAAAGATGAGCCAAGGTACCATAGGAGAGACCATTGCACCCACCGAGTTGGTGAGGATAGCTTTGAATGGACTTCCCAAGTCTTCGGAAGTTTTGTAGATGGTATTGTTGCACATGAGAACCTTCTCGGATGGAAAGGCTTCGGTGGAATGATCGTATCTGCACGAGACTGTGAAGAACCATCGGGGTAGCCAAATGGGAGGAGGATGACAATGTAGCAATGTTGGCAAGAGACAAGAAGGGCAAAGCAAAGAAGGGAGCTTCCAACAATGGAGACAAAGGAAAAAGTAAAGGCAAATGAAGCTAGGTATCAAAGAAAAGGATTATTCCTGCATCCAAAGTCAAATGTTGAATTAATGTAAGATGGGACACTATTTTGTTGTGTGTCCTAAAAGAAAAACAAGAAAAGAGAAAGAGAAAACAATGGCAGTCAAAAGAAAAGATAGAGGACTTCTTTAGACCTTTTGATCGAAGTTTGGGTTCATAGCTTCAGAGTCCTCGCTGCGCATCACCGCCATACGTGTCTGTAGGTGGAGTGTGTACCTCCTCTACCAGCGCAGCATCTTCTAGCACTGGGATGTTAACAACAGGTCCCGCAGTACTTCTCGCAGCTTTTAGAGAGTGATATTGATATGGAGGTAGTACTTGATGATGACAAGATTGTTAGAGGAGTTTGGTGGGAACATTGACATTTGATAGGGAACCCAAACCTCCCTTGGAAAGTGTCACAAATGTTTATGTGCCGGAATGAAGAAGAACTTGATATTTGTCTCAACACTTGAGGCGCAGGGTATGAGGTGTTGTCTGTGGAGGGACACATGCTCATATATCTTAGGGGAACTCCAGCCTTTCCTTCAGCGAGAGTGATTATGTGCGCCATGCTAAGGTGTACAAGTTCTCATTCCAAATTTCCTCGATGGCATCGAGTAGCGTACTGCAGGACAGACCAACAACAGTATCTAGTGCGCTCGTAGTTGTGTGAGATTTGGCATCCCGTGATGGGTCATGCGGGGCGGTGTATCACTTCCGGCCTGGAGGACATTGCGGAGATCGACTATTGGTGCGCGCATTTCAATTCGACTACATTGATGTACAGGATGTGTTATGAAGTTTAAAATCTCATTTTCCAGTTAAAGTGATGTTACAGAGCGATAGGGATTCTTGACTTGGATTCATTCTAATGTGTGGCTCAGCGTCCGATGTATCCTTGAGTGGCTATGAGTTATTATGTTTTATTCATTGACGACCACTCCAGGAAGACCTGGATTTCTTTCTTGAAGACCAAGAGTGAGGTCTTCAAGCAATTACAAGAGTTCAAAGCTCTTGTGGAGACCCAGACAGGTCGAAAGGTCAAGGTCCTCAGGTCGGACAATGGAGGGGAGTATACCCTTGGTGAGTTTGTTGATTTTTGTGTTGAACCAGGCATTAGGAGGGAGTTCACAATTCCTTACAACCGCCAGCAGAACTGGGTGGCAGAGAAGAAGAATAGATCCATTATAGAGGCTGCCAAAGCCATGCTTCATGATCAGGGGTTACCTTTATTTTTGTGGGCAGAGGCCTGCAACACTAATGTTTACTTGCAGAACAAGAGTCCACATCGTGCCTTGGGGAATGTGACTCCGGAGGAGGCTTTTCTGGGAAGAAGCCTGATGTTGGGCACTTTCGTATCTTTGGGTGCCTTACATATTCCTATGTCCCCAAGGAGAAGAGGACCAAGCTAGAACTTACTGCAGACAAGGGCATCTTTGTGGGTTATAGAGAGACCTCGAAAGCTTAGCGCATTTACATTCCTGTGAAGAGGAAAGTGGTTGTCAGGCGGGATGTGAAGTTCGAGGAGGAGAGGGCTTTCAGGAGGTCACGGGAGTTGCATTATCTAGAGTCACTAGACCTTCAGCAGCAGCTGAGTCAGTCACAGGGATCCAGTGGTCAGGAATCAAGAGGTACATTGATTACGGTGTCAGGTCCATCAGTGAGCAGTCGCTCTCAGAGTTAGGTGGGTGGTTCTTCGGGCAACATGCAGAGCAGTCCACAGTGCAGTTCACAAGGTAGTCCACTGATGGACAGCTCGCATGGTACTTCAGCTTCTACAGGCACAGGTTCAGGCATGAGGTCAGTTGGCAGGCCTTCAAGAGTTCAAGCTTCTGATGATCATGAGGATTCTTTCACTCCAATGGGAGAAGTATGCTCAGGGAAGAGGAAGCCCAAGTGGCTTCAAGACACCTTACGCAAGGCCACATCAGTTGTTGGGCCAAAGAGACAGGTCAAAGAGAGTAAACCACCTGAGCGGTTATGTAGTTACATGGCATTAGTAACAAGCATTGTTGACTCTGAGCCTTCTAATTATGAGGAGACAGCCAGCCAGCAGGTCTGGAGAGAGGCCATGATGGAGGAGTATTCTTCTATTATGAAGAACGATGTTTGGGAGGTAGTGCAGAGGCCTGAAGGTAAATCAGTTGTTACTTCCAGATGGCTCTACAAGATAAAGCATGTTGCAGATGGTAGCATCGAGAAGTTCAAGGCTCGGTTTGTGGCGAGAGGCTTCTCATAGGTAGAGCGAGTTGACTATGAGGAGACCTTCGCTCCCGTGGATCGGTATACATCTATTCGCTCCATTATATCGATTGCAGCAGAGATGGGTCGGAAGATCCACCAGATGGATGTGAAGACCGCCTTTCTCAATGGCTTCATTCAGGAGGAGGCTTATATTGAGCAGCCGCAGGGCTTTGAGGTGCATGGGAAGGAGTCCCATGTATGCAGATTGAAAAAGGCACTCTATGGCCTGAAACAAGCTCCTAGAGCTTGGTACTGGAGGATTGACACATACTTGCAGCAGTTGGGTTTCACTAAGAGTTAGGCTGATCCGAACCTATACTTCATTGTGGTGGGTGAGGAGCCTCTCATTCTGGTGTTGTATGTTGATGACTTGGTCATTACAAGAGCAGAGAGACTCATTGAGGGCTACAAGAGAGATCTTGCTTCAGAGTTTGAGATAAAAGATATCGGCTTGAAGCATTATTTTCTAGGATTGGAGTTGTGGCAGGAGGAGGGGCATTTCTTCCTGGGACATGGGAAGTACATTGTGGATATTCTTAGCAGATTTCACATGGAGGACTGCAAACCCATGTCTACACCTATGATCACGAATTGGAAGAAGCTTCACGCTTCAAATTCTGAGTTGGTGGATCCTACTCTATACAGACAGTTGATTGGTTCATTGATGTATTTGGTCAACACTCGACCAGATATATGTTTTGCAGTTAACACTATGAGTCAGTTCATGTGTGAGCTCAGGAGAGTGCACTGGGTCGCTGCAAAACACATTCTTCACTACTTGCAGGGGACTGTGGATTATGGTTTGGATTATAGACAGGGTGATGGGGTGAGACTGGCAGGGTACACACATTCAGATTGGGCAGGTTGTGCTTCAGATAGGAAGAGTACTTAAGGGTGTTGTTTTGGGTTGGGTTCGGCAGTTGTGTCGTGGTTCAGCTGGAAACAACAGTCAGTTGCATTGAGCTCAGCTGAGGCAGAGTATATGGCTGCTAGTTTGGCTAGTTCTGAGGCCATATGGCTTCGCAAGATGTTGTTTGGTCTATTTGGTCAGGCATTGAGACCTTTAGTGATTTACTGTGATAATTAGAGTTGCATAAAACTCAAGAAGAATCCAATTTTTCATGACAGGTCAAAGCATATCAGGATCAAGTATCACTTCATTAGAGACTATGTCCAAAAGGGAGCAGTTAAGCTTGAGTACATTTTCACAGATGAACAGGTAGTGGACATTTTCACCAAAGCCTTACCACGGGGCAAACATTTCTATTTTAGAGACAAGATGGGAGTGGTGAGGAACACTTTCCTCGGTAAAAGGGAGTGTTAAAATTTGGGTACCAGAGGACAAGTGGTTCCCTAAGGCTTTGATCTTTGGCCTAGGGAAAAGTGTCCACTTTATTTGTACTTCTTCTCCTAAAGTGACTTTATAAGTGGTAAAGTCAGTCTAATTTAAAAGTGACCTTATAAGTGGTAAAGTTACATTCTAATTTTAAAGTGACTTTATTAAAGTCAATGATAAATTAGAAAGTGAAAAAGTGACTACGGAAATAAAAGGCTAAGTGGGTCTTTATTTAAGTGGGTGAGTTAAAAAATAGAAAGTGAGAATTAAATGCACATTTATTCTCACCCCTAGATCTAAATGAATCTAAGCCATTAGATCTTAGGGTTACCCAAAAGGTCATTTAGGGTAAAAAGAGAGAAGGAGAAGAAAAGCTCAATTCAGTCTTTCATGAGCTATTGATAGAAAGAGAAGAGAGAGAAAGGAGAAAATTTTTGAGCAGGGAGAAGTTGAAAGAGGGCAGCCAGGAGACATTTCAGTAGTTTGTGCAGCAGCTGGAGTTTGCACGCATTTCAAGGCAGCAAATCCGTACAGCATTTATTGGCACGCTTTCCAAGGCAGAATCCACACAGCAGCATTAGGCATGAATTTCAAGGATTGTACACCACATAAATCGAGGGAGAAATTACGAGTTAAAGGCACGAATTTCGAGGCAAGCTGGGCACGAAAATCGAGAGAGACAACTGTACATTTTTGTACTGTTCGTACAGTCACACTGCAATTTCTGGGCACAGTTTTCGAGGCAGACCGTACAACATTTAATGTTGGTATTTATTGCTGTAAATTTTATGTTTGGACAGTTTGTTGATTAGCACATTTTCCGAGGCGGAGTTCAAGCACGAAAATCGAGATAAGTTGTATTGTGGTTGCTAGAATTTTTACTATGTATTTTAGTTTCTCTGTAAAAGCATTTTCAGAAATAAAGAAGAGCTCTCAAACTGGCTTTCCCCAAGAGTTGTAGGGGGTTTTTCCAGGGTCACATTGACCAAAAATCACTGTCATTTTCTGTGTGTGGCTGTTATATTTTACTGTGTTTTATTTCTGCATTTTCGAGTAGTGGTGAAATCTACAAATTTGTGTTTTCAGAAATTTCTGTCATTTCCAGATTTTAGTATTTTTATAATGCTTGGATTTAAAACTATATGCATGCAGTGATAAGGAAAACTGATAACCAGAGTGGGGATTGAAATTTTTCAAGAAAATTATTTATAAAAGAAAAATTATTTATTAGCATAGATTTCATGCTTATTTATTTTGTTTCTACAAAAGTATTGAAATTTGTAACTAGGTTTAGTCTTCATGATATTCTATGTATTCTTGATTTTATGTAATTGATGTAAAGAGAAAAGAAAAATTTATTATTGTTATTTTATAGCATGGGTTTCATGCTCAAGGTCAATTTATTTATAGGTCAAAGCACCCATTGTGTGCTTCTAGGGTTTGTCATAGAGTCAAGAAGTCAAAAGAGTCATTGTCATATGTAAAAACTGATGCTGCGAACATCGCGATCGGGATTAAATCGGCAAGGGGAAAAAATCATAAAAATCGGGAAAAAATCAGCACATACAAAAATATTCATTTTTTTCAAATTTTTTAATATTTAAAGCATCCACATCATAAAATAAATGCATTGACACATAAATATCAAAAGAGAACTAATATATAAGATGCGTAATATCATGTCTAGTGCTACATCACACATAACAGTGACAGTGAATCATGTCTTGAATACTAAGTCCTGAGTCCCAACTCAGCCTCAAAATATCAACAAAAAATATAATAATGTATCTCATATCATGAGTCATAATGTCATATATAAAAGGAATGAACCAAATAACTAATACTACTAATTTCCTCTGCCCCTCTTGCGAGAAAATGTAACAACTTTCCCTCTAGATGAAGAAGCTAATGGCAATGGTAGTGGACTCTATTGTGCTCTAGACGCTGAAGCACCAGGAGCTATAGGAGGTAGACCACGTCCTCTATCGATGACAGGAGTAGGTGGTGTCACCTCCTCCTCCTCCTCCTCCTCCGCCTCCACTACCTCCTACTCTAACCAATCAGGGTCCGACTCGATGATAGGCCTCTCAGCCTCAACCCTCCGTGTAGTGGTGGTGTCAATCGTATCCAATGAGATGGCCTCCACATCAGGTACCCTATCAAGTTGCCTCACCCACAATCTAAGATTGTAGTAGACGTAGACCATGTCATTAAGTCGTTGGGACTCCAACCTATACAAGGGTCCTAAATTAATAAATTATATAATATAAATAATAAATTAATAATTATAAAAAAAAAAATATTTTATGAATTCAAAAAATTAATTGGAATATTTTAACCTGTTGCGCTTTTTGCTATGCATTTTTTCAAATATGCTCCAGTTGCGCTCGCAGCCTGAGGAGCTACGTGTTTGGCTAAGTATTCGAATAGCAAGCGTTTGGAGATTGGGTATTCTGCCACCATAGCTTCTCCACCATGCATATACGACAAATAAGATAAAGTTATAAACATAAGAAAAATAATGAAAAATTGAAAATTGAAAGTTGAAACAAAGTATGAAGTTATGAACTTGAAGAAACAATGAGTTTTGAAACAAAGTAAATCTTACATGGCATTTTAGTATTCCTATCATGGATAGCCATGTCAAAGCTAAATGTGCCACCTGTCATTCTGTATATATCTCCATTTCTTTGGAGATTTCTGCATGTTTTATTGGAGATGGCACCATCTTCTGAACACAAGTGAAGAACCCATCCATGACCTCAACATCAAATAAGAAACCACAGCGGTTAGAAAATGTGGGGTTCAGGAATATCCCTGCAGCATGAATGGGACGATGGAGTGTGTTGTTACATCACACATCAATCACTTCCCATAAAAAAAGTTGTTTCTGAAACCCCTCATACCCCTTATCATCATAGTAGCTCCGAATGGATTCTTTCGCCCTATCCATAGCCTCATTCAAGTAGCCCATTGTGGGATTCTCTCCATCAACAAATAAAAAACCTTTACCAAAGATTTAGTAATGTTGCACACCTCCTACACTCCTGCCCAGAAGCTTTCCTGGTATGAAACTAACCTACATATGGCCTCTCCCTCTGTTTTGCGGCTATATGTCAAAGCACGCCACTCCTTTGAAAGAAATATTTTCTTCACATCCCACATAGAATTTGTTGAATTTCCACGACCTTGGGTTTAGGATCAAGTCTTAAAATCTCTGAACAAAAAATCTCAACAAAACTACTTTACACAGTGAAATGTGAACAGCAGTGAAACATGAATCTCCGATCACTCGCGATTAATCACGAGTCAAACTCTGCTCTTCCCTCAAACGATCCGATTCAACTCTTGGCGAGTCAAACTCACATTGACCAAGTTTGACTTGTGGTCGATGTGAATTTGACTTGCGATTTAGGCGATTTTCAGCCCTCAACTAGGCGAGCACAGATTTTAACTTTTAGGGTTGCCGCATGGTTTAGTTAGGTTAAAAATTAAACGTCGGTCCATAACTCACTTATCATTGCTCAAGCCCACAACTCATACACCAAGAAGGTAATAGAGGCATGATTTCAGTTTCAGTTTACTTCGCATAATAGAGGCGTAGTGTGCAGTGTGTTCTAGCGTTAGCTTCAACGTGTGCATTGTTAGAGATTTCAGTAACAAACCATTATCATATCATTTTAGCAACAATCAAGAGATTTCAATTATTGCTTTCTTACTAATTTGGATGCAGTATTTTATAAACTTTTAGAAGCATATGATTCTGGTTCTATGTAGTCATTGTTCAGGAGTTAGGACTCAGTACTTTGGATCATGTTTGGACTCATAACATATATGAGATACTTATTCATTCATGGTATTTGGACATGGCTTTATTGAATATCAATGAAAATTTTATTTTATTTTATTTTATTTTTTAATTAAACATATGTGTATCTTTATTTATTGAATTCATCGATTTTTTCCCGATCCGATTAAAACTCTTCGCTCTTTTGCCTCGCCGATTTATTGCCGATTCCGAGTCTGGTAACATTGGTAAAAGTAGTAAATCACATATGCACAGTATATAAACAACTTTTTAATTTTTAAACCCAACTTCGTTATATTAACAACATATAATACAACAGTCTAGGGCTCCCATACCAGGGATAATGGCCCTCATACATCCACTAGTACAAGATACAAACAAGCTACTATGAACATTTGGCTGTAGTGCAATCTCTTAGC
The DNA here is from genome assembly GCA_034641835.2 of Pinus albicaulis. NCBI lineage: Eukaryota > Viridiplantae > Streptophyta > Pinopsida > Pinales > Pinaceae > Pinus > Pinus albicaulis. The sequence continues at coordinate 4,119,003 of CM076583.1, read as the reverse complement.
CCTCTCGGTGGTACTCTATACTTGACTGGTCCTTCGGCTCCTGATTTGCAGCTCCTACCTCTATCAATGCTCCAAGTCCACCTGGTCACTGAATCTCAGTTGTCCAATCTACTCTCTAGTTGTCCCTTCATCCATCAAGGGCACAACACATCGAGACTCTTGTCGAGTTGTTCACAGCTCCACTTGTAAACAACTCTAATACAGTTTTATTAAACTTCTAGATCTGTAAATTTAATTGTAATTAGTGCATGCATGCGAAAAGAAATTATGCAAAAAAGAGAGAATGACAAAATAAGCTCACACACACATAAGACACAAGATACGCTCTCTGCGAAACCCTTTCGGGAGAAAACCCAGCTAGAACATGAGGTCACTTCGCTCTCTTTCTCTGTCTGGAAAATATGGCTGCAGTTACAAAGAAGTAATGACTGCAGCCCGTGAGCTGCTACAGTGCACAGATCCTCTCTATGTGCTCTATCTCCTATCTCTCCTACCTATCTTCTCTCAGCTATGGAACAAAATGCTCTCGAAAGAATGGAATGTCTCTTCCTACTAATGGCCCAGTTATAACACAGCCCGATAGCCTACTAGTGGTTATATTTGACTACATCAACTCTTAACTAGAGTTACAATATAGACTCTTTTACATCAAAAACACGTGGCTAGCCCTTTTTCCATGAATAATGGAGGCTGACATGGCATCCTCCAAACTATAGGTGTGAAAATAGGAAGGTCAACTTCTAAGTGGCATAACTTTTGCATACGAACTCCGATTGACGCGCTTCTTGCGCTGTTGGAAGGATCTCTATGTGTAGAATAGCATGAAATGGTACTACGCTAAAGTTAAAGCGGCAAATTTTTACCCCCAAAAAACATCGTTTGATGCCTCAAAATGCTCTCGGAAGGTTTCAGACCCCATTTCGTCAAACTAGGTCTCACCGGTAAAAATAGTCCCGTGAGTTGATTCCTCCACTTTTTCCACTCTAAATGCATCGAGATGGATGACAAACAATATAATGATCCAATCCACATCATTGACCCTCAACGACTTGTATAAATAAGGATGACCCCAATCCTCATTTGGCACCTCATAAACTCACACATCCTTCTCTCTCCTCAACTGATTGGTTCGTACAACTATTGGGCAACTGATTTTTCTCACACGTGTGGCAAAAAGGAGGATGAAAATTACAAGCCCGAAAATCTAAAGTTTTTCTACAGTTTGACCAACTTTGACTTTGACTTTATGGGCATCTTTTGACTTCGATTTTCTATGAGAATGTTTGTCTCGGCTAGCCACATTTATTGGCACAAAAACCAAGGTGATCTGGGCACTTTGACCTACGTTGACCGCAGGTTTGACTTCAGGTTTACCAAATTTGACTTCAAGTTTATTGACTGTTTTGGGCTGACTTCGACCAACAAGACAGGCCAAGTTCCTCTCTCCTTTAACCGAACTGTTTTAGGGAAGTTTGACCAGACTCTAATTGTTGTTGATTATTAAGCGGAAATTGTCATTGGGTTGATAAAAGGACATTGAAGTAATTGTTGCAAGCATAGAACATACCATTGTTATCTAAAATTTGTTAGTTTTTGTAGCATCGGATGTATTCTAGCCACAAGATTTGGTGAAGAGGCTAGAATATATGTATTCTTCAATATGGAGAAATTGTTTCTGGAAATTCCACCTAGAGATGACTTAATTAGATTTATTGTTGAGTTTTTGATATGTCAGGGTAGCTTCGGATGTGCTCTAGCTCCCAAATTTTGTGAAGGGACTAGAGTACATGAGATCTCCAAGGCCCAAAAAAGGATTTGGAAAATTCCTTCCAGTTTGGGGGATAATTTATTAATATTTTTAATTAAGGACCCTAAGTCTAACTTATGAAAATTAAAATATTAAAGGTAATTAATTTAAACATGTGATAGAAATGACTTAAGTCACACGGATCAAGCTTTCTTTTAATCTTAGTCATCGATTCAAAATTAGATCATGGCCATTAGTTTCCCAACAAGAAAAGTATAAAGGAAAGGCTTGGGTCAGTTGGAAAACACAAATGGAGGCAGAGCACTAAGACTAAGTTGGAATTCTAGGGCAGGTTTGCTAAGAATTTCCAACAGTGTTTCAGCTGCAGCGAGAAGTAGTATTGGCTAAGGGGATGATCTGATCCCAGAGCCAAGAATCAGCAAGAGGCAGAGAAGCAGCAACCAGGAGCAGTGTAGAGGAAGCAGAGGCTACGCAGCAACTACGCAGCGCAGAGAGTTTCAGCTGCTACGCAGGCCCAGAAAGGGCAGCGCAGAGGCAACAGGAGGCCATCCAGGCTTACGCAGGGCCAACCAGGTAGCGTAAGAACTGCGTCACCCAGTCTGGGGTTACGCAACCCTCTCCTGAGCAGCGCAGGGGCACGCAGAGGCTAGCAGGGCTGACGCAGGCAGCTTCAGAGCAGCATTGGAGTTTCTAGAGGCAGAAAGGCGCTAAGTTTTGTAAATCCCGTATGCGGGTGTTAATCAGTCCCGTTTTCAGTCTCCAGAATCGCAGGAATAGTTGCAGATCTTATTTTCTCTGTCGGGTTAACCAATAAGGTTCCCAAATTTGTTGTATTCATAATCTACTTAATAATATAAACCCTCTAGCAACCAAGAGACTGGTTTTCCTGCATTGGGTTTTTCCAGGGACAGTTGTCTTTAAAATCTTGTGTCACTTTCTCTGTGTGCATGTATATTTTGCTTAGATCTGAATCGGTGAAGAACTGTTATGTGTTTACTTCGATGTTAATCTGAATTTTCAGCGTTAATAACTTGATTAAGTAGGAGAAGTATAACCAGATCTAACAATAGGGTTTCTGCATAAGTAATATTCAAAAAATTCACATGGTATCGGAGCCAAGTTTCAGATCTAGCAAGATCACCAGCAGAAGACTAAAGAATCCTTGTTGCAAAAAGCAGCAAAGAAAGCAGCAGCAACCGCAGAAAGTTGAACCAGAAGGGACAGCGCAGCAGCAAAGGGAGCAGAGCCACGCAGAGGCTAGAGTGACAATCCTACGCAGTCTCCACGCAGGCCCACGTACTTACTGCACAGAGGTAGCGCAGAAACAGCGTTGGGATTGTCTACTCACACAGAGGCCAGCAAGGGTGACGCAATTCTGAACCCGTTGCTGCTTCAGAGTGCCGGAAGCAATGCTGCAGAGCTTCAGTAGTTGCCAATGGGGTTAAATTTCTGAAGTTGCAGAAATTGACCTAAGCAAGAGTTGACAAAAAGCGGGAGGAGAATCAGCTTCTTAGAGGGTTTCCAGCCAAAGAAATTTGCAGATCGATCAGAGGATTGAAGAGAGCTGATTCGTTTGTTTTGGCAGACTTCCAAGAGAGCAGGTCAACTGTCAGATGGAGCAGAGGGTAACCTTTCGCCAAGGACCCTAGATCTGAGCTTCAGTAGAGAAGCGGGGAAGATCTGTTCCAACAGAGTAGATCTGAGCAAATGGCACCTCATGGACTACGTGATCAGGATAGGTTGGACTGTCTGTCCAACTTTGCAGTCTCAAAGGCCAGAATCCTGGTAGTCATGGAGGTATACAGTTTGAGGGACCATGCAGGAAAAGTCTCGGCCACGCCAACCAATGCTCTTCTCCTAGCGAAGCATGAGGAAGTGGTGGCACATGTCAAGCGCTTCATAATGGATGGGGTTAAGGATCATATAGTTCCACACATAGTTGACAAGAAAACGGCTCATGAGATGTGGAAAGCCTTAACTGCCCTATATGAGGGAAGATCTGTCCAAAGGAGAATGCTTCTGGAGAACCAGATGCGGTTATTCATGATGGCCAAGGGAGAAGAGATCGAGCTCTTCCTTTTCAGATTACAGGCGATCAAGGATTAGTTGTCTGCCATGGGAACAAAAGTGGAGGATGATGTGTGTTAGGGTCCTATAATAATAAGATTCATAATTTTGAATTGACTATGATTAGTCTTGTAATATGTACATACTTTGCTTTCTGCAAATTGTTTTCCCATATTAAAAAATGTAAAGAGGGTAAAAGTCCTAAAAGAAAAATCAAAGGACTAAAAGAAAAAGATCAAAAAAGAAAATAAAATATGAAACCCACCAAAAAAAGAGGTAAAATAGATCATGAAAGTGATGCAAATTCAAAATCCACCACTTTTTAATTTACTTTGCAAAATAAGATTGTGTGCAGCTTGTCAAAAATGCTACAATCCATGAAGGTCAAACTGCTTAATCTTGATCTTTCATGTTTTAAATTTCATGTTGATAGATAGAGAATAAAGATTTAGCCAAACTATTTAATCTTGACAGATCAGTAGTTAAGTAGAGAATAATAAATGAGCTCAACAGTTTAATCTGAGCCATTCGAAGTCATAAGGTTAGAATTAGATAGTTTGTTGTTAAAAGAAAAATAAAAAGGGTCTGCGAGCCTAAATGCACCCAAAGAAATGAAGAAAAAATGTTAGGGTAGATAATGGGTAGGCAGAAGCAGTTTTCACAAGGCATGGATAGCAGAAATTGATCATTTCATATTTACTAATTTCCTTCTAAATTCATTTTCCCTTGTAAAAATACCCTGATGTTCTTAGTGAATACCTGTTCGAACGTATGTTGTGCAGTGAACACTTTGAACATCAGGGTCCCTATGAGTTGACGATACTCAGTAGGACGGGCCCAGCATTGCTGCCACTCTACTTCTTAAAGTTGAGTTCCATGGACTTACAGTCCATCATACCAGAAACTTCATAATGTATTTTCCTTGAGAAAGGAAAATCTCGCCAGGTCTCTGCTAGACCTTCAGACCTAGACATCAGTCCTAGGTCCTTCATCTTGAACTCAGCAGCGAGCTCCCTCTTGCACTGATGAATGAGAGGGTCAGCACCTGTCAAAAGAGGTCATCCACATACAGCACCAGAATGAGAGCTTTTCCCTTGACAATCTTGAAGTAAGGGTTCGGATCAGCATTACTTCGAGTGAAGCCCAGCTTCTTAAAGTAGCTATCTATCCTCTTGTGCCAATCTCAGGGTGCTTGTTTCAGCCCATAGAGGGCTTTCTTCATCCTGCAGACATGGGTGTCCCGATCCTGGACTTCCAACCCCAAAGGTTGCTCCACATATATCTCTTCCTTTATTACACCATGCAGAAGAATGCGGTCTTCACATCATCTGATGAAGACTCCATCCTTGCGTAGCAGCAAGGGCTATGATTGATCGAATGGAGGTATATCGTGCCACAGGTGCAAATATGTCATCATAGTCTATACCTTCCAGGCAAATATGTCATCATAGTCATCACAGGCAACGAATCTTGCCTTGAACTTTTCAGCACTTCCATCAGATCCATGCTTGATCTTGTAGAGCCATTTCGAGGTGACAACTGCTTTGTCCTATGGTCTTGGAACTACATTCCAGACATCATTCTTCATAATGGACTCATACTCTTATTGCACTAGTGGACGGAGTTCTCCCTAGTTGAGAGGGACTGTTAAAATTGGACAACTAGGTCCAAACTCCGGGTTGTGCTGCTCAGATGATGATCGCAATATTTTTATTGGATTCCTCTTTCGGAGAGGTGTAAGATTGATCTAAAGATCATCTCGATCGGATGAGCAGAACATGTACTTTGAATTTATTCCACTTATGTGTTGGGTCGGCCTAGAATAAAATATTGACTTAAATGTCTTAAAGGACGTGTCACACACCCCCAAAGATTCCTATATATTGGAGAGACTTGGAGTTCATTTGACACACATTGGTGTGGAGGAATTCTCTCTCTCTTGATGGCATTGGAGCTGTGTATTCTTTGATTGGGTTGTTCTGGGGTTATGTGTGACACGCTTGGCTGAATGACCTATTGGAGACTTTGCTGGTAGAAGCATCCTGCTGATCGCCGTAACGCCACCATTTCTTATCTCTGTCTTGGCTTGTCTTCTATCGATCTATTAGTATGTTCTATCTTCTTCAGTATTGTGCCCTAATCTGAAATGGCATAGAACATGTGCAGAATTTAACATTATCTATCACTTTCCTTCAACGAACCATAGGGTTGAACCAATAGTCATTTCATCCGTCTTTTCATCGAAAAGTGATCTTCCAGTCCACATCTGGTTTCCTTCATATAGCTACCTCTTCCAACTTCCAAGCCATGTTTCTTTCAAGATCTTCCATCCATTCCCATAAGTACTAGTTGTAGGTGACATCTACAACTCTCTCTCGATAGCCCTGTTTCAACCTAGCCAGATGTTGTTCAAAAATAAAAATGAACATCAAATCAAAGTTACCTTTTATGATGGCCTTTCATCATGACATCTGCAACACCAACATCCTATAAATTCATAAACACATCTTCAAGACTCCAAATGTCAAGGGTCTCCTTCCTTTACAGACTTTATCAAGGTTATCATATTTCTCCATGGAAATGCCATAGCTAATTCTTCTAGTCATCAGATGTTGATCACTTATCTTATGTGACTATAGTTGTATCTATCACAAACTCTTCTTCCTTTCTTCGCATATTGTTCCCCAAGAACTTCTATATATAGTTCCTTCATCTTTGTCAACCACCTCATATTCCATATGAGGACATATGTTGATTTCATCTTGTCAATATGTGAACTAGTTCAACACATATGCTTTCATGCATCTTTCCAAAGGAAGAGATCCTTCTTCTTCGATCATGCACATAAGATAGAGCATTCACCCATGCTATCTGCAACTAAATGATGACATGACTTAATCTATCAAAGATATACATACCTCTTTTCTCCCTTTGGTCATCTAGACTTCCTCTGGCAGCTTTCTTTCCTTGATTGAAAGAACTTTAACCATCTTGACATGCTACACTCCTTTGTCATCACACCATCTTCTTTCTTAAACCATGGATACCACACAAGGTGGAATTATCAGTGAAACACTTACTTCTTCCAAGTAGAGGTGAACCTTCAAATGAAGATTCCAATGGAGAAACTTGATTATCCTCATCCTGCAAATGCTCCTTTCTAATGATGATGATGTATGATGAATTCTTTTTATCTTGTATCATGCTAGACAACTTTTTTTCAACCATATATACTACTTATGCTTTCAATGAGGTTACTAAGAACTAATTCCTTTCTATGATGACTACTACATCCATGTAGACTTCTACTTCAGCTATCCTTTCAAGCTTCTATAATGATGTCATGAGCTCTTACTTCAATCGTATGCTTCTAATATGATGCATCCTATCATAATTACAATGCTTTTTACCATGATAGCTATCTTTCACAAAAATTGAAAAGGAGATTATCTCAGTCATAGTAGAGATCTTTCACTTCCTCCTTTGATTTCTTCTCTCAGGTTCTTCCACTTCTTCGGTGACAAGGGCTTCATTCCTTTCTTTCCTTTTCTTGTTGTCCTCCTTGAATTTCGAACAAACTTTCTTGAAATGCCCATATTCCTGACAGTCATATCATTGGATCTTTGACATATCGATCTTCTTCTTTTTTTTAGGACCAAACTTCCCAAACTTTCCTTTTCTCCCAGCCATGGCAGCAAATGCTTGAACTTGTTCATTTGGTCCTACGTTGCTTTTTCCTTCAACCTCGTTTCCTCAATCTTACACAATGATCAGAGTTCACTGAATGGGGTGGGTGGCTTCCTTCTTTCCATATATGCTTGATACAAAGTGTTGAGATTTTGAGGTAGCATCGGGTGTGCTCTAGCCCTGAAATTTTCTGGAGGGGCTAAGACACATGAGACCTCCAAAACCTAGAAAGCGTTTGGAGAAATTTCATCTGGCATATGAAATATTCAAATAAATAATTTTTTTAATGAGCACCCTAAGTCTAACTCAGGAAATTAGAAAAATTAAAGTGAATTAATTAAACACATATGATGAAATATTCTAAGTGACGCGGATCAAGTAGTCTTTTAATCTGAGCCGTCGATTAGAGATTAGATCACGGTCGTTGATGTGTCAACGAGAAAAGTATAAGAGAAAGGCTTGGGGTCAGTTGGAGACACACACACATTCGCAGAGCACTGAAGCTAAGTCGAATTTCTAGGGCGGGGTTTTGCTAAGAAATTCGAAACGAGTTGCAGTGCACTGAGGGGCAGAGATCGGCGAGGGATGAGTTGATCCAAGGCTGAGAATACAGAAAGACGGAGGGGAAGTGAGTAGCAGTCAGTGCAAAGCCAGCCAAGAGGACACAGTTCAGCCAGCTCCATGCAAAGACTGCACAAAGGCTGCGTAAGCCCAGCCAGGGTGACGCAGACCCAGCCAGCACAGCGCAGGGGCAACGCAGCACCAGCCAGGGTGATGCAGTCCCAGTCGAGGCAGCATAGAGGCAGCGCAGCACCAGTCAGGGTGACGTAGTAGGGACGTTGGCCAATTAAGGGCTGACGCAGAGGCTGTAGAGGCAGCGCTAAGGGTTCCAGTGGGCCAAAAGGAGCTCGTGATCTGTAAATCCCGTTTGAGGGTGTGATACGGCCATATCTTCTGTCTCTGAGTGAAAGGTACTTATTGTCGTGTAATTTCTCTGTAGGGCCAACCATGTCTAGTGCCTAGATTGTTGTATTCAGATTATGCATAATAATATAAACCCTCTAGAGTTGTTGCACCGGTTTTCCCCCATTGGGTTTTTCCGAGGACATTTGTCCGAAAATTCGTGTGTACTCTTGTCACATGTGTGCATTGTTCAATAAATGATCTGTAGATGTGTAGGTTGCAGTTAGTGTCTACTTTAGTGTTTTTCTGAATATTTGAGTTAAATATCTTGTTTAAATGTTAAAAACAAGAAGGTGAAGTAGATCTAGATACTGCAGTAGGGTTTCTGTTTTGAAACTTTGACATGGTATCAGAGCATTGAAAGATCAAGTTGATCCACCAACAGAGCGGCTGAAGAAGATTACTACAGAGAAGGCAGCTGAAGTAGCAAAGTTCCAAAGAGGCCAGCGCAACACCAGGAGGACGCAGTCCCAGCAGAGGCCACACAAAGGCTGACGCAGAGGCCAGCCAGGGGGTCACAGTCCAGTTTTGAGTTTGTTGTGCAGATTTGTCATAGTCCAGAAGAGGAGCTTCAGATCTTCAGAGGTTGCTGGTGTCGCAAAGGTTCTGTCGGTGCAGAATCGTGCCTAACAAAGGTGACGAGCGGGAGGAGAACAGTTGCTCAGCAGATCTACGCCAAACAGATCTGAGATTCGATCAGGAGAGTGATCGTAGAGAATTGTTCAGTTGTTTTTGGCTGAGGATTTATGGGAGGGAAATCAGTTGTCGAAGAGAGCAGCTACCATAGAGGGTTTCTAATCGCCGAGAAACCTAGATCCAATATTTTTGTTGAGTGTTGCAGCAGAAAGAGAAAGAGGAGTATCTCTTCTGACAGATTTGAGCAAAGATGGTGTCTCATGGACTGAGAGATCACGACAGGTTGGACGACATGTCCAACTTCGTTATCAAGAGGGCCAGGATCTTGACAGTCCTGGATGAGTACGGCATCAAGGACCATGCTGAGAGAATCCTAGTTGACCGATGCAGATCCTCTGAAGAAATTCTGGGAGAATCAAGTGCAAGCAAAGCGCTTGATCATGGCCGAAGTCAAAGACCACGTCGTGCCACATATTACCGGGAAGAACACAACAAATGAAATGTAGACATCCTTGGACACGATGTATCAGGGAGGCTCCGTCCAAAGAAAGATACTTCTAGAGAATCAGATGCAGTTGTTCCAGACGCAGAAGGGCGAGGAGATAGATCCCTTCCTCTTCAGACTTCAAACTATCCAGGATCAACTGATTGCCATGGGTACAAATCTGGATGAGGGGCTCTTGGTGAGGACCGCCCTGAATGCAGTCACCGAGGAATGGGAAACGTTTGTCCAAAGCATCTTGGGCAAGGCAGCGTTACCATCCTGGGCAGATATGTGGGCAATCCTCCGACAAGAGGAAATCAGGAGGTTTACCAAAAGGCAAAGCAGCAGTAGTGGGGCAATCAAAGTAAAGAAAGAAGAGGAGGAGGATGCAGCCCTTGCATCAAAGGGACAGAGGCAGCAAGGGAAGAAGAAGAGGGACCTATCCAAGGTCCGGTACTTTAATTGTGGTGAACATGGACACTTCGCCAGCCATTGTCCTGAGAGAAGGACAAGGGATCTTCGGAATCCAAGGTAGCAACAGCAAAGGGGGACGATGGGAGTGATGATGATGTAGCCATGAGTGCTCATGAGCCACGGAAGCCTTAAGACGGTAGTGGAATAAGTGGAGCAGTGGGTGCAAGAGATCACGGTGAAGCGGAGGGCAGAGCTAGGATGCTGTAGATGGGAGCAGTGCAGTGCAGAGGCAACAGCAGTGTAGAAGCAGCAGCGCAGAGGGTTTGATGGGAATTCAGCAACGCAGAGGGGGCAGTACTTACGCAGTGCAGAGCTGTAGCAGTGCAGTGGCTTCAGGAGGACAGCGCAGAGCAGCAGCCAAGGGAGCTGCATGTTAAAATTTGGGTACCAGAGGACAAGTGGTTCCCTAAGGCTTTGATCTTTGGCCTAGGGAAAAGTGTCCAAATTTATTTGTACTTTTCTCCTAAAGTGACTTTATAAGTGGTAAAGTCAAATCTAATTTTAAAGTGACATTATAAGTGGTGAAGTTACATTCTAATTTTAAAGTGACTTTATTAAAGTCAATGAAAAATTAGAAAGTGAAAAAGTGACTATGGAAATAAAAGGCTACGTGGGTCTTTATTTAAGTGGGTGATTTAAAAAAAATAGAAAGTGAGAATCAAATGCACATTTATTCTCATCCCTAGATCTAAATGAATCTCAGCCATTAAATCTTAGGGTTAGCCAAAAGGTCATTTAGGGTAAAAGGAGAGGAGAAGAGGAAAATATCAATTCAGTCTTTCATGAGCTATTGTGAGAAAGAGAAGAGGAGAGCTAGGAGAAAATTTCTGAGCAGTGAGAAGTTGAAGGAGGGTAGCAAGGAGACATTGCAGCAAATCCATACAGTTGAAGGTTGCACGATTTTCGAGGCAGCAAATCTGTACAGCATTTATTGGCACGCTTTTCAAGGCAGATTCCATATAGCAGCAGTGGGCATGAATTTCGAGGACCGTACAACACAGTTTTCGAGGGGAAAGAGCAGCAGCTAGCAGCACGCATTCTGAGGCAGAGTTGGGCATGAATTTCGAGGCTGGAAGGACTGTTGTAAATTCCGTACAGCCCGTACAACAATATTGAACTTTTGGGCACGAATTTCGAGGACACTGTATCTATTGTTGTCAAATTTCTATTTTGATTGTTCGCTGATTGGCACATTTTCTGAGGCAAAGTTCAAGCACGGAAATCGAGATAAGTCTGTATTTGTCGTTGCTGGAATTTTTACTGTGTTTTTCAGTTTCTCTGTAATAGTATTTGCAGAAATAAAGAAGAGCTCTCAAACTGGTTTTCCCCAAGAGTTGTAGGGGGTTTTTCCAGGGTCACATTGACCAAAAATCACTGTGTTATTTTCTGTGTGGCTATCATATTTTCCTGTGTTTTATTTCTGCATTTTTTCAGCAGTTGTGAAATCTTCAAATTTGTGTTTTCAGAAATTTCTGTCATTTCCAGATTTTAGTATTTATATCATGCTTGGATTTAAAACTATATGCATGGAGTGATAAGGAAAACTGATAACCTAAGTGAGAGTTGAAATTTCTTCACTGCAATGATGAGATGCAGCCCGACTGACTTGTCTGTCAGTGATTGGGTGGGGGTCCTTCAGTTGCTTACTTCTCAGCAACTGAGTTGCAGTGCAGCATTGGGCAGCACAATGCAGCAATTTGAGAGGGAGCTGCAGTACGGATGTAGCAGTGTCAATGGTAGTGACATGGGCAACAGTACAGGAAGCAGCAGCGCAGTGGATGGAGGGCAGCAGGCCAAGCATCAGCAGCGTAGAGGCTGATGCCGAGATCAGGCAATACTTGGTGTGGATGTATTGATAGAGCACACTCCTTGCTAAGAGGGAGTGTTGAGATTTTGAGGTAGAATCGGGTGTGCTTTAGCCCTGAAATTTTGTGGAAGGGCTAAGACACACGAGACCTCCAAAACCCAGAAAGCGTTTGGAAAAATTTCATCTGGTGTATGAGATATTCAAATAATTAATTTTTTTAATGAGGACCCGAAGTCTAACTTAGGGAATTAGAAATATAAAGTGAATTAATTAAACACATGTGATGAAATGTTCTAAGAGACGTGGATCAAGTGGTCTTTTAATCTGAGCCGTCGATTAGAGATTAGATCACAGTCATTGGTTTTCCAATGAGAAAAGTATAAGAGAAAGGCTTGGGGTCAGTTGGAGACACACACACATTGGCAGAGCACTGAAGCTAAGTCAAATTTCTAGGGCGTGGTTTTGCTGAGAAATTCGAAACGAGTTGCAGTGCAGTGAGCGACAGAGATCGGCGAGGGATGATCTGATCCAAGGCCAAGAATATAGCAAGACGGGAGGGACAACCTGAGTACCACAAGGCAAGAGCAACAGAGAACGCAATTCACCAAATTTCCACGTTGTAATATGCCTTTTCAGGGATATCTCTAAAACACAACAAACTCTAACCAGAGATGGACTGGGAGGGAATTTACCAGACATTTCACCTCTGAAAAGAGGATGAGATCTAGAGGCTATCTAGCCCTTTCCAGAATCTGTCTAAGAGTGTGGGAGAAAACACAACAAGTGGCACAGAAATCGAAATGCAAAGGGAAGGAATAATAGAAATGCGGACATAGAATAATGTGTATATAAAGCATGAACAGATACTCAAGGAATAACACGGGAATGCTGAGCCATTTTATTAATCTGATAAATATAGAGGAGTACAATAGGTGATCAAATCAATAGCACCTAAACTTGCACAAGGTAAGTTGAAATATACTCTCAGAACGCTGCATGGAATGGCTGCGTAACAGACTGCCCACCTCGCCGGTGTAGCTGTCCTAAAATTCCTCCTTACGGATCCGTGCTTTCCTCCAAATGATCACGCTCGCTTAACAAGTTCGGGATCCGTAGTAATATGATTACTCGCCGGGACCGTAAATCCCCCAATAGACACACTGCTAGTCCACAATCTCCGTCCACGATCTCAGAATACCAACCGAAACTTCCCAAATACCCAAAGAACGAATTCCCCACTTAGAACTGCAAATAATAAACACGCGTGCTCCTCCATAGATGTTGCGTTACCAATAGACGCGCCGCTTCCTCCACACATACGAATCGATCTTCCTACAAAGACACCGACGGACTACTCTCACTCGAGTGTGCACCTCAAGTCCCCGGGCCGAGGGCGAGATCTCCGAACTAGAGACACTCAATGCGCTAAACAAAAGATTACAAAGACAGTGCTAAACAAAACTCAAACATGCTCAAAAGTCGTAACGACTAGATTCAAAATGCATAAACTCTTCATCATGTCAAAATGAGGAAACTATCTTCTTTATATAGCGTTGGCTGCTCTTGAAACCTACGGCCGCCTCCACCCACGATACCACGGTAATATCCCTTGGTTGTGTGCGCCTCCACCCACGATACCATGGTAATACCCCTTTGCTGCGTGCCCGATTCGGCCCCCTTTATTACAACGTGCGTCTACTAGGAAATCCCCCTTATTTTAGAGTGAGTTGTGTTCCCTTTACTCACTTTTATTCATAATCTAACTACATAAAAGGCAAAATTGACCAAATCGAATATTCCAATTAGCCATTGCTAATTGGGAATATTACAGTCTCCCCCGGCAAAATGTTGCTTGTCCACAAGCAACTGTAGTGATGGATGCTACAAGATTTTCTCATTCTCCCAAGTAGCATCCTCATCTGGTAAATTCTTCCACCTCACCAAGAACTCCGGGATTGTCCTGTTCCGCAACTGCCTTTCCCTGGTATCAATAATTGCCTCGGGCTGTAATACCAAATGCCCTTCATCATCTGTAGGCGGCAGCTCCTCTGTCACTGTCACCTGCTGCCCCAATGCCTTCTTCAGGCATGATACATGGAAAATGTGGATCCTCCATCCCCAAGCAATCATCCAAACAAAATGAGCCACCTCCCAACAAGGTAACTCCTGAAAATCTCTTTCCACCTCTGTAATATTCCCAATTAGCAGCAGCTAATTGGAAATATTAATTTTGATGAAATTTGCCTTATATAATTAAATTATAAATAAAAGTGAGAAAAGGGGTCTAACTCACTTAAATAAAATAAAGTGTTTCCCTAGTAGATGCAACGTTGTAACTTAAGGGGGGAGCGAAGGGGGGCCACACATCACGTGGAGGAGCCAATGAGAGAGAGGACGTTGGTTTTGGAGGGAAACCAATGCTATAAAAGGGGGAGGAGCCTCCTCATTTGGGCATTATTGATGTTGATGATATTTGAGCTAGACTTTTGTCTACTTGAGCACGCCTGCCGTTTAGCCTGGGCTCGCGCGTCGGCGAGTGCGACCGAGTGTCTCCGGTCGGAGATCTCACCTTGGCCCCGGGGGCTTTGAGGCTCGGCCGGCAAGGTTTTTCTTCGCCTTTAATAGGAGATTTGCAAAGAATCTTCGGTTGGGTGTTTGGCCGAGGGAGCTTCGGAAGCCATTGAGGATCTTTAGCCTTCCGGAGGAGTGACGGCTTTGAGCTTAGAGTGTCAGTTTTGTGGAGATTTCTGTGGGAGATCCAGTGTATTTCAGCGTGGAGATTTAGTCTCTATCAGTTGGAGAGTTTCCGGAGGGACTTGTGGCCCTTTCTCAGCATTTCCACTTGGCATCTGCGCTGGGCCTGGAGGTACAGCGTTTTTCTAGGAGGAGGGTTTCTGGGGGTGATTTTCGGAGGTGGTCCGTTTGGTATATGGTTTCTGGGTTTTGTCCGGAGCAGTGAGTACAGGTGATCTACAAATTTCCAGCTCATTCCGGCGAGGGAATCAGCCTCTAGTTCCAGCCGTTCTTGGGCCAGTGAGCGCTATCTGCTTTCCACAATGGACGTTAGAAGATATTCTTGTTTCCTATTTTCTCGAGAGGGTTCTTCACTTGCCTTGTGCAAGGATAGGTGCATTTATTCTGATTATCCATTGTATCTCATTATATTCTCAGATTAATAAAATGGCTTAGCATTCCTGGCATTTTTATGTGTATCTGCTTTATGTTCTATTTCCGACATTTTCTATATTGTCGTATGCCTGTATTGCTGTCTATTTCCCATTCGGGATATTACAGTGATATCAGAGCATAATTCTGGCTCAGCCTGTGGTCTATGACATTGGGAAAGAGATCATACAGAGGTTTGCTGGAATTTTGGAGAGCAATAGCAGTTGCAGTACCAAAAACGAAATTGGAAAAAGGGCCAAAATAGAAAGGGTCAAATTTTGAAGGTTGCAATTAGAAGAAACGTTTTCTGGGTTTTTCTCGGGTTTTCGCAAGGATCACCTTCCCAAATTCCCCGAATTTTCTCGAGTAGTTTTCGGGTAAATCAGAGGGTCGGTTAAGGAAGAAAGATGGTTTTCACAGCTGTACCGTGCGCTTTCGAGGAGCCTGTAGACACATAGCAGAAAGAGCCGATGGCAAGTGATGATGATGAGAGGAGATTTAGAAAGGCGCTCCAACACATGCAGGAATTGTCACAGAGACTCACTGCGTTGGAGGTTAGTTTTCAGATTGGTGAGGGATCAGGCGCATCCCACCATTTGTCGGAGCATGATGCCACTCAGCATAGGGCATCACACACACCCACACGTCCTACCATGCCCACTTTTCTGGATGAAGACATAGGGGCAGCAGTACAGCGAGAGATAGATCCGGGTTGGATGGGTGACTATTTTGCAGAGTACCAGGCATACGGGCGGGAGTTCATGAAGGCTCTCTCGTTCTCGCAGACTTTGTCCAGCTTCCGGCGGGTAGCGTACCTCGCAATCCTCACAAACAGAATAGGCACTCACATGACGAGGCTTGCAACGCGCGCAAGGGGCGTATTCCATCTACCGACATTTGATGGATCATCCAGGCGCTCAGAGAAAGCTTGGGTGGACAAGTTGGATACCTCTTTCCAGCTTGACCGAGTATCGGAGAGGAAAACCATTAAAATGGTTACCTTGCACTTGGAGGATGATGGCACACAGGATTGCAGGGAGTTCGAGGTTACACCTAGTGTGACACAGGATTCACCCTCAGTGGAGACCTCCTTGGCCGTGTCGGTTGATGTGGTAGTGGAGAAGGTAGAGCCTACCCCAGTAGAGCCATCCATTAAGGTGATGACCGGAGTCGCGTCCGAGTCTTCGAGTGGTAGCGGCACACAGATGGGTGCAGTGTCAGGAGATGTATCCACCTTCGATGAGGCACTAGCAGGTACCGAGGTATTGGATGATGGTCGCAGACAGCGGTATCATCGGCTTCGGGCGGACCTTCGAGTTTTGAGGGAGAAGGCCACGTCAGTACGGGAGGCCATTTTGTTGCAGGATCAGGAGCTGGAGGGTATGAGAGTGACTTGTGCCAAGTTGGCTCGCATTGGAGAACAACTGGATTCCCTGATGGTACAACCCGAGGGCACATTGTAGCGTCAGATCATTCCCCTCTGCATGCATGGATGGGACTAGCGTTGTTGTTGGGTCATCTCTTCCCGTTGGAGAGAGAGAGGCAGTGGCCACTCAGTCGATCTCATGCTGGACTTGGATAGCAAGATGAGCTTCCATCGGGGAAGTTGCACACAGGGTAGCGCATCCACATGTTGAGGTCTGATGGCGGAGATTTTTGAGTTGGTACACCTGCAGGAGCTGCCATGGAGATGGTGATGGATCCGAGTGTAGCTCAGCAGGAGTTTCTATGCATGGGGATTACAGGAACCCCAGATTGGCATTGGGATCCAGGTGGGATCACCTATCGTTTCCCAGGCAGGTCGGATGACTATGTCTTGGAGAGTACAGTTGGCCTAGTAGTAGAGCATGTGCAGTTTCTGGCCACCAGTGGGCTGAGACAGGGCTGGCGTACTCCTTAGGTTGTCTTGGCATGACATTCATACACGGATCACTTCGGTGGTTAAGACACTCCTTGGCAGAGCTTGCCTGAGGAGGTGGCATCAAGGGTGTCACTGCATGGCACCTTATATGGGGCCAAGGATTCTTCACCTTTGTGTGGGGCACAGAGGACGCAACAGAGCCGAGCAGTAGTGGTAACACTACTGACACATAGGGAGATTCACTTCTCAGACCCCTCGAGGAGGTTTTGGAGTGAGGATCCATTCGTCGGCGGGTATAGCGATGCGACGGTGGAGGTGATGTTACCGATTGGTGGTAGTCCGACATGTAGAGGCACAGCTCTAGGTCATCACATTCAGGGATGTGTGGGAGCCTCTATCATTGAGCAGTGGATTACCGGTGGACATGGAGTTGCATGGTGGTGTACCATAGTGTGTGGGACTGCATTGTGGAGTAGGAGTATCCTACATCACATTGAGAGCATGCGGAGAGTGACCGATGCCTAGACACGGTCAGGGCACGAGACGGTACAGGGTGCTACAGCAGTAGCACATGGTATCCAGCAGCATACCGAGGTATGCCTCAGTGTGCAGTGGCATGTTGAGGAGTATATGGATGATCAGTGGTATGCGAGGGCATACGGTGCTGCACAGCAGGGTCTTAGAGCATTGCTTCCAGCGAGACTCATGGACAGGGACATCGGGCTTACCTTTGGTAGTAGTTCACCCAGGATCGATGGAGAGACAAAGGAGCGATACTTAGCAGTATCTGTGGGGACTCACACCCCTGACTCGCTTCGACATCACTCACAGGTACAGTTGATTATGTTTTCGATCTTTGGCACTTTGGGCGTGAGCAGCAGGGTATACGAGGTTCACCCAAGATATTTGGATGACACTCAGTACACTAGACGAGAGACTTCTCAGTAGTGGCACCGGGTTGGTGTGCTAGTTGACAGCCACAGGTTGGGGGATGAGATGATCCTTTGTAGAGGTGGTGCATCAGTGATCACTGAGCCTACGCTTGGGGAGCAGGTCATGAGGGAGACATGCATCATTTTTCCCTCAGGGCATGCCGAGATCATGCATGAGCAGAGGATACGGGGTACAACAGAGGTAGTATCCCAGAATGTGTCTGGGCTCCAGACACTATATCGACACTTTGTCGAGAGGGTGGATGGCATGTTCGATGCAGATGAGATGACGGAGGTAGAACAGGAGGGCATTCCTTCTGTATGCCAGGGTGAGGACTCCTTTTCACATGAGTCCATAGGATCAGTTGAGGTCGCTTCTGGGGAGCGAGAGCAGTCATGCAGGTATGATGAGATTGCAATGACATACAGGCAGGTGCATTTGCTGACCCTACGGGAGATACTCGGGTGATGAGTCACTTGTGGCGCTTTCCGGCCCAAAGAAAGCAAGATATGATGGAGCTGGAGTCACAGAGGTTGATGGGATTGTTATGCAGGGGGCTAGTGGACAGCAGGAGCTGTTGGATATGGTGGAGCATTCATCTTTTGGCCGACACATTGATGAGATACAGATAGATGTACATACATTTGGTCGAGCTGCAGTACTTTCAGTGAGTAGTACTCTCCAGGAGTACATCGATGGAGCTTGCAGCATATATTGCCCACTTTGGCCCATTATAGAGAGAGGGGTTTCCTTCTACAGGCAGCTCTCATTGGCAGACAGGGCAGAGAAGTGGGAGTTGATTACGGGTTGGCAGCAACACTTCAGGCGTGTTCCATATGACGTTGTTATTGCTACATCGGATTCTTCTTCTAGGATGGACTGGTGGGAGATCATGAGTTGGTACCCTCTAGATGGTACAGTATTATTCGTAGGGAGCACAGTCGAGCAGGGGCCCTTGGACATAATAGAGGTTATAGATTCCAGCTAGCAAGGTGGCATAGGACATCATTTCTTCAACCCTCCATCCCGATTTCAGGAGAGTAGGATCAGCATGGGATTGAGTCACAACTTGGATTGGAGAGAGGTGATGAGTTGGTACGCAGTTGGAGGGGTAGCATATGCAGCTACAGGTACAGTGCAGCAGGAGCCCGGGAGCATTGATTCTTGTTGGTGGTCTTCACCTCATAGAGCATTGGTCATAGCCAGAGACAAAGGTGATTAATGGGGTCCAGGCCGTGACTTGGGCGATTATTGGCCACGGTGGCGATGGGATCCGGGAGGATTATTGGTTGGATGGGACCGTGAGAGGTCACTTTGGGACCCTGGCATTGAGAGATCGCTTCATATCAAGGTGATGCAGAGGTCAGAGAGGTTTCAGTGGGACCCAGGCACATTTTTCAGTATCGATGGGGAGCATCAACTAGAGAGGAGGCTTGTTCAAGCGTTGCTTGAGTACAAGCAATTTTTGGCTGGAGGATCGTAATATTCCCAATTAGCAAGAAATAATTGGAAATATTAATTTTGATGAATTTTGCCTTATATAATTAAATTATAAATAAAAGTGAGAAAAGGGGTCTAACTCACTTAAATAAAGTAAAGTGTTTCCCTAGTAGATGCAACGTTGTAACTTAAGGGGGGAGCCAAGGGGGGCCACACACCACGTGGAGGAGCCAATGAGAGAGAGGACGTTGGTTTTGGAGGGAAACCAATGTTATAAAAGGGGGAGGAGCCTCCTCATTTGGGCATTATTGATGTTGTTGATGATATTGAGCTAAACTTCTGTCTACTTGAGCACGCTCGCTGTTTAGTCGGTCTGCAGCACTGTTTAGTGCGACTCAGTGTCTCCGGTCGGAGATCTCACCCTTGGCCCTGGGGGACTTCGAGTGCCTGCTCGGGCAAGGTTTTCCCTTCAGTCTTTAGCAGGAGATTTGGGTGTGAATTGGTTGGGTGTTTGCCGAGGAGCCGAGCTATCAGTGACTCGCGCGCGGGCTCGGAGGGAGGACGCAAGCTTTTGAGCTAGAAGCAAGCCTGGCTTGTGGGGATTGTGGGAGATCCAAAGCGGTATTTCTAACAGGGAGATTTAGTCTCATTGCCTGAGAGTTTCCTGAGGACTTCGTGGCCCTTTCTCAAGATTTTACCGAGACTGCTACTGGGTCTGAGGCCACCGTTTTTCTAGGAGGAGGGTTTCTGGGGGTGATTTTCGGAGGTGGTCCGTTTGGTATATGGTTTCTGGGTTTTGTTCGGAGCAAGAGTACAGTGGGATCTACAAATTTCCAAATTATTCCGCGAGGGAATCAAATTTCTCAGTTCCAGCTCGTTCCAAATAGTGAGGCGGGGCTTACTTCGGGCAGCTTTTCCAAGCACTGACGCCAGTCAGAGTGCCCATTTCCTATTTTCTCTCGAGAGGGTTCTTTCTACTCGTCTTCAGGTAAGGATAGGTGCTCTTATTCTAATTATCCATTGTATCCATTTATATTCTCAGATTAATAAAATGGCTTAGCATTCCTGGCATTTTATGTGTACTTGCTTTATATTCTATTTCCGGCATTTTCCTATATAGTTGTATGCTTGTATTGCTGTCTATTTCCTATTCGGAATATTGCAACCTCAAGCTTCCTAATGAAGGTGGGCTAAAATCCGCAACTTGGCAAGCATCATAGGCTTACCCCATGTCGTCCTTCTCTCCACTCATGACAAGTGTAGAGTGTATGCTGATCCTGGGCAGCAAAATTATTGCCCTCAAATGGAAAAATGAAGAAAATTCGTCCAAAGAGTTCTACTCCAACAATGAAGAACAAGCTGGCCCAAAAAAATCCATCCATGAATAATAGGACATGGTAATCATGGAAAATCTTAATGAGAAGTTTTCTAAAGGCTTTACATGATGATACATGATGCAAACAATTTCTCACAAGGATACAACGCAGTCCCATCCACTGCAACTTCGGGAAATTACATGGCAAGCATTTGTACATGATTCATCACATCTACTAAAGGATAGTAAATGGCTGAATGTAACAACAATACATGATCAAGCACTTGCCCATGGCTGTACAATGGATGAATATCAGCCTCAAAAGGAAACAAACATGTGGCTGTGGCGGCCATATCTCCTCCCATGCTCCCATTAGAACATGTAGTGCAGAAAATGTGAGAATTTTTCCCATTTAAAGACACATCCAACTCATGTGTCTCCATCATAATCATGCTTCTCATACAAATCTGATCTATATCAGCAAATGAAGTCATGATCAGCAATAGAATGAAGTGAATGCTGAAGGTTTCATGTGGTGCAAGAAGGTACCAACAGCTTCCCAAACAAGTACATCGCAGTTTTACAAGTTACTGCTTGAGGAAAGTACAAGGCAAAATGTTTCTTCTTACATGGTTAATCATGCATGTCCCCATATGATACATGTTAGAGTGCATAAACTACACATACAAGTGATGATAAAACATTTTCCCATGGCCACAAAAAAGATGGCTGCCTCCATCATGTATATTGGCCCAATACAACTCAGGGAGCAATGTGACAAGCTTGCCCTCTTGTGAAGCAATGCACGGCATAAGAATGGTAAGAGTGTGCAAATCAATGAATGTATATACAAACTTCTCACCATATGCTGGAAGTAAGATGGTACATGGATCCATGAATGAGTTCTCCATAGTGTTTTGGCATGCTATGAGGAAACATGAACCGTGTACTACAAGAAGGTGCTTGGAACCCCAAGTCAAGAAGAACATGCCATAGCGGTAGATGGCTCTATCATCATTACCTCCTCTTTTATCATCAAGTGCAATAAATATGAAATGATCCTGGGACCTGTGGGTTATGGATCCTCCACATTTCTACTGGGCACACTTCATCCATAAGGCTCTGCTCCAAAGTGATAGCACTGTGAGCTTATGCAAATAAGCCCCTATCAATACCAAACTTTGTTCTTTGACATGCTCCTTGTCAAAGATCCCTCTAATAATGCTGCAACAAATATGGAATATTCCCCAAGATGGAAGTGCTCCCAAATCATCAAAGACCAAAGAGATAATGCCATCTCCTCTTCCTACAACATCATGCAAAGTGTGAGAGCAAATCTGCTCTTGCTCTCCCAGAAACAGGCAAAGAAACAAGACATTTTGCTGCCTCCCCATACCCCCATCATTCCGGTCATGTGATGAAGACATGATGAATGATATGAGTATCATATCAACACCATGCATCCATACTCTGTGTTGCTCAATGATGTAAGTACCCATCCTCTTACTCTTAGGAAGAGTGTTTGCCAAGCGATGGCCAAACTCTTTCAAGGGTAACCAGCGCAGCCAAGCCTCCTGCTGCCCAGTATCATAGATTTGCAAGTAGCCTCCTAGCTCCTTGCTCATCAACCAAATCCACTCAATCGCTTGTGGATGCCTCCTTCTTCTCCTCATCTTGGTACTCCTCCCATGAGGGCTACCATCCTCCCAAATCAAATTCCTGTCTTTGCACTTCATGGGATTTTGAAATGTAAGCTTCTCAAGGGTCAATGAGACCCTATCAAGAATCAAATAGGTGGTAGGCAAAAACCTCCCATCATGATGTGTATGGCTCAAGGAATGTCCAACACAAGCATGAGAGATGTTATCCATCTTAAGATGTCCTCTATCTTCTATCTGCTCTTGTGAGAAAGGAAGAAAATCTTTGCACTCCATGGTGTGTTGAAGTGCACCTCTGATAAGATCTCTCCTTGAGACCTCCCTTTTATCAATAGTCTTCCAAAACCAATGAGGTCTTGGATCTGAAAGTAGAAGTTCCTCTTTGCGCTGAGAGGAGCTCATTGAGAAAGTGTCATCTTGAAGGGAGAAAGGGTTTCTTACTCCAAGATGTCTACCATCAATCTTCAAGGCTTCAAAACCCAACCTCCAATGTGATGTACAATCCAACAATGGCTCATGAGAATGATGGTTTGATTCCTTCTTGAGTGTTTCTATGTTGCACAGCGCAGTGCAACCAAGCTGCTCTATAGTAGCAATGGGATTTGACCCTTGGTCATGCAAAAGTAAATCTCCACATTGATCAAAAGAATTTGCTGCAACAATGGAATGTGGAAATCTTTTCATACCTTGATGTGCATTTGGAACTTCTTGCAGGGCTGCAAGAGTCCCTTCCTCAAAAGTGTTGGCTGCCCCAACTGTTGATGCATGTGGCTGCTCCTCCATGAGTGTGACAGCGTTATCACAAGCCTCCTCAAGAGGTGATGTGATCTTTTCTTTCTTTGCTCTTTCTCCATCAAAGGTTTGGATCGACCTTTGAGTGAACTCTGCAAAAGTCTTCACCCTTGCATGGCTCAAGTGGCTACACCACCAATCATAGGCTTCACCCTCCAAGTGCAACGCTGAGATTTCAACAGCTTCTTTCCTTGCTACAAGATGTAGTAGGAAAAATGCCTCCAACTTTCTCACCCAAGTTCTTGCATTAGATGACCCATCAAAGGTAGACAATAGAAATCGATTGCCTTTGATTTCTTTTCTGTTACATGGTCTCTTCTCTTCCTTCAGCTGGATGAAATGAGGAAAATCTAGAGTCTCCTTGAAGGCTATAGGTTGATATCTATACTCAACAAGGTAATCACTGAGGATCTGATGATCCAAGTATCTTCCATGCTCAATATCTTCTTCTTGATGAGAATAGGAAGTGCATGGTACGTCCTCTTCTTTTTCTTCAATCTTCTTGACCTCCTCAAAGGTGGATGCATCTCCTCTGGATCTGAAAATAGATGAGAATAAACTCATCTTTTTCAACGTTCTGATCTTCTTGGGCTTAGACTCACAGGCTGAGCCAAGAAAGATGCAACCACCCGAAGACTCGGACACTACCCCGGTCATCACCTCAATGGATGGCACTACTGGGGTAAGCTCTACTCTCTCTACTGAGGCGTCAACCGATATGGTCAAAGAAGTCTCCAACACAGGCGACCCCTGCGTCATACTGGGTGTATCCACATGCTCCCCATGATCCTGTGTGCCCTCATCCTCGAAGTGCGAGGTAGCCATTTTGATGGCTTCCCCCTCCGTTATTCGGTCAAGCTGGAAAGAGGTATCCAACTTCTCCACCCAAGACTTTGCCGAACTATTTGATGAACCATCAAACGTAGGCAAATGGAATCGGCTCGCTGTACGCTAGGTGTCTCCATCATGATAATGCCGGTGCCCTTTGTGATGGTCGCGAGGTCTGGTGTCCCGCTTGAGTTGAACAAAATCTCTGAATAAAATGGCATCCGTGAATTCCTGCCCATACGCCTGGTACTCAGCAAAATAATCACCTATGTGGCCAACCTCTGGCTCCTACGGTGCTTCTGTCTCAGTGTCTGTGTCCAGGAAAGTGGGCATAGTGGAACGGGCGGGGGCATGTGAAGCTTGGTGCGGAGTGGCAACTCGCTCTTGCAAATGGTGGTATGTGCCCGACCCCTCACCAACCTGGCGACCCCTTGAGGTTTCACGCTGTCTAGCCTCCACAGCAGTGAATCTCTAACCCATCACCTCTATCTGCCTTGCCAGATCCTGCACTGATTTGAGGAGTGCTTCCCCAAACTGTTTTGCATCGCTATCATCCGCCATTGGCTCTCCCTGCTCGGTGTCTACCACAGGCTCCTCCTGTTCTGCGTCTACCACAGGCTCCACTCAAATGCAGTCCCCTTCTCCGTAGGTGTTCTCCAACCTACGCTCAAGATTTCTGTACTTCCTACCTCTGTGGCAGATGTAGGGTTTTTCTTCCGATGACATAGACAACTAGCTCCACAGGCTGAGCCAGATCTATGCTCTGATACCACTGTAATATCCCTTTTCATGGCTATCTCTAAAACACAGGCAACTCTAACCAGAGATGGACTAGGAGGGCATTTACCAGATATTTCACCTCTGAAAAGAGGATGAGATCTGGAGGCTATCTGGCCCTTTCCAAACTCTGTCTAAGAGTGTGGGAGAAAACACAACAAGTGGTACAGAAATCGAAATGCAAAGAGACGGAATAACAGAAATGCAGACATACAATAATGTGTATCTAAAGCATGAACAAATACTCAAGAAATACCAAGGGAATGTTGAGGCATTTTATTAATTTGATAAATATAGAGGAGTACAATAAGTGATCAAATCGATAGCACCTAAACTTGCACAAGGCAAGTTAAAATCTACTCTCAGAACGCTACATGGAATGGCTGCGTAACAGATCTGCGTTCCAGCTGCTGAAACAGCTGTCCCGAAATTCCTCCTTACAGATCTGTGCTTTCCTCCAAATGATCACGCCACTACTGTATGGGATCTGCAGTAATATGATTACCCGCTGATCCGGGAATCCCCCAATAGACGCGCTGCTATTCCAGCGCTCAATCTTCTGTCCACGATCCTCCAAGAATACCAACCGGAACTTCCCAAATACGGACTGCGTCCTCCCCACTTAGAACTGCGCAGTCAATAAACGCGCTGCTCCTCCATAGATGTCGCGCAGTCAATAGACACGCTGCTCCTCCACACATACAGCGGATCAATCTTCCTACAAAGACACTAACGGGACTACCTCACTCGAGCAGGCACTCGAAGTCCCCTGGGGCTAAGGCTGAGATCTCCGAACGGAGACACTCAATGCGCTAAACAACGCTGCAGACATGCTAAACAGCCAGCGTGCTCAATAGTCGTAATGACCAGATTCAAAATGCATAAACTCTTCATCATGTCAAAATGAGGAAACTATCTTCTTTATATAGCGTTGGCTGCTCTTGAAACCTACGTGCGCCTCCACCCACGATACCACGGTAATATCCCTTGGCTGCGTGCGCCTCCACCCACGATACCATGGTAATACCCCTTTGCTGCGTGCCCGATTCGACCCCCTTTATTACAACGTGCGTCTACTAGGAAATCCCCCTTATTTTAGAGTGAGTTGTGTTCCCTTTACTCACTTTTATTCATAATCTAACTACATAAAAGGCAAAATTGACCAAATCGAATATTCCAATTAGCCATTGCTAATTGGGAATATTACACACGCGAGAGGCACAACGTAAGCCCAACTTCGAGTGACGCGGGGCCAACCGGTGCGGCACGGCACCGGCTAAGGATGGCCTTGGGTCAGTTGAGCGACACGACACTAGTAAGGGTGACGCAATGGGGATGCTGGCCAGTTAAGGGCTGACGCAGAGGCTACTGAGGCAGCGCTAAGGGTTCCAATGACCCAGAAGGGGCTCGTGATCTGTAAATTCCATTTGAGGGTGTGATAGAGCCATGTCTTCTGTCTCTAAGTGAAAGGTACTTATTGCTGTGTAATTTCTCTGTAGGGCCAACTATATCTGGTGCCCAGATTGTTGTATTTAGATTCTGCATAATAATATATACCCTCTAGAGTTGCTGCATCGATTTTCTCGCAGTGGGTTTTTCCGAGGACATTTATCTGAAAAATCATGTGTAATCTTGTCACATGTGTGAATTGTTCAGTAAATGATCTGTAGATGTGTAGGCTGCAGTTAGTGTCTACTTTAGTGTTTTTCTGAATATTTCAGTTAAATAACTTGTTAATGTTAATAAACAAGTAGGTGAAGTAGATCTAGATACTGCATTAGGGTTTCTGTTTTGGAACTTTGACACAAAGTTGCCCCATTCATCAGATAGTGCATTAAGCACCACGGTGGTCATCTCTTTGTCGGACATTATTTCCCCCAACTCTTGCAGTTGGTCTCGTATTTATGACACCCTCATAAAAAATGACGTTATCCCTTTTTCCTTTGATACCTTCATTGTAAATTTTTGTAGATGTTTTATGCTTGATGCAACTTTACTTTTTATCCCAATATCAGATAGCAATCACATAAACAACAAAGTAAAATGTTGATAAAACATACTAGTAGATCGACAGAAGACAAGCCAAAATATATAAGTGTGTTGGTGCGTTACGAAGGTCAACAGGATGCTTCAACCAACAAATTCTCAATACGGTCAGCCAACCAGAAGTGTCACACAACCCTCTAGGACAGCCAAAACAGTGAACCCAAAAGTCAACACTGTCAGTCAATGGTCAACGCAAACAGCAGCAATAGCTAGGTCAACGCAACCAAGTCAAAGTCAATGTCCAGCCTTGGGAATAGTGCCAAAAAAATGCGGATTTGGAAAATCGAAATTTTGGGAGAGTTTCAGGTCCGTTTGACCTTGCGTTGACCAAAGTCGAGGTTGTTGCAGAAACCCTAGGCCGAAAACAAAAATGTGTTGCTGCTGAAATTTTACCACGTGTGGAGAGAAGAACCTCCAAGGTCATCGAACCAATCAAATGAGGAGAGAGAAATGTGTGAGGATGAGATGAGTGAAAATGTCCTCCAACATTGTTAATATATATCCATCAATGAGGGTGTGTGACACAACTGCTGGGGCTTCAAACCTTCAGGCCGACCTGCACATATTTTGAATAAATTCAAACTAAATGTTCTGCTCATCGGATCAAGATGATCTTTAGATCGATCTCGCACCTCTCCGAAAAAGGAGTCCAATAAAAATATTGGCATCTTCATCTAAGCATCACAACATAGAGTTTGGATCTAGTTGTCCAAAATTAACACTCCCTCTCAACTAGGGGGAACTCCATCCACCTGTGCAATCCAAACACTGTGTGTCATCCCGCCGTAACTTGCTTTGCTGGCTTCTTTATTTCAGAACAGAAGTGGGTCAGTCACAAAGACATCATCCCCGACTGAGAAATTCAGTCGAGAGGTCCAAAACCTTTATAGGAATAAAAAAGAGTCTCATACCAACCCGAAGTTGGTTTATCTGACCTGAAGTCAGTAGGAGGTCCGAAACCTCACTATACTTGATCCCAGATCAAGTGGTTGGACCATGCCATCCCTAGATAGAGAGTACGGAAATCTCTAATGCGTCCATCAGAATTTGCTACTAGTCTCTAGCTTTTCCCACCTCACTGGCCAAATGATAGGTACTTCCCATGAGCCCTAAACTCAAAGGGTAGGATGCATACGGGGCACAGATCATGAGAGGTGGACCAACTCAATCATCATAATGGTGGGGCAGAAGCACATCAACAATGTTTGGCAAGCCTAGCGCTGTGGTTGCTTATAGCTCCGAGAAGCTATCCCCAAAGCCCCCCAGAGCTCCCGGAGCTCATCGTCCAACATGACCCTCATAATAGGGTCGGTTGTTGCACGATACGAAGATTCTCATGGAAGGTTAGGAACTTGACCTTCCCCCGGGGCTTTGTGAGAAAATCCGCGACCTGCTCATCAGTTCCTATATGATGGAGCCTTACGGCACTTCGCTGTACCATATCCCGAATAAAGTGGTACCTGATATCAATATGCTTGGATCGATTGTGGAACACGAGATTCGGACAAGCGAATCCCTCTCACTCTGGTTATCACGAGTATCACGGTGGTATCTAGCACATGCCCGAGCAGCTCAACGAAGAGCTTTCGCAGCTCGCTTCTTCACAACGAGGCCATACTCGACTGCACGATGTATTCGGCCTCCCACGGTGCTCAAAGCCACCAGAGCTTTTGCTTCTGTCATCCATGATATCGAAGCAGAACCAAGTGTGAAGCAGCATCCTGATGTGCTCTTACGATCCACCACACTGCCAGCCCAATCGGCATCAGTATATCCATGGAGTGTCACGCTCCCGGCAGTGTATCTCAGCCCATGGTTTATCATGCCCCGAAGATATCTCAACAGATTCTTAGCGCCAACCCAATGAATGTGATGAGGCTCAACCATATGTTGACTCAAAGTGTTCACTGCAAAACATACGTCCGGACGAGTGTTCACTAAGAAAATCAGGGCCCCTACGAGGTGACGATACTCAGTGGGATTTGCTAGCACGGGCCCAGCAGCGCTACCACTCAACTTCTTAAAGTTGAGCTCCATCAGTGTCGACACGGACTGACAGTCCACCATACCAAATCTTTCCAGAAGCTTCACAATGTATTTTCCTTGAGAAAGGAAAATCTCGCCAGGTCTCTGCCAGACCTCCAAGCCTAGGAAGTAATGCATCAATCCTAGGTCCTTCATCTCGAACTTAGCAGCGAGCTCCCTCTTGCACTGATGAATGAGAGGGTCAGCACCTGTGAGGAAGAGGTCGTCCACATACAGCACCAGAATGAGAGGCTTTTCTCTATCAACCTTGAAGTAAAGGTTTGGATCAGCATTACTATGAGTGAAGCCCAGCTTCATCAAGTGGCGCTATCTATCCTCTCGTACCAAGCTCTGGGTGCTTGCTTCAACCCATAGAGGGCTTTCTTCAACCTGCAGACATGGGTGTCCCGGTCCTGGACTTCGAACCCCAGAGGTTGCTCCACATACACCTCTTCCTTTATCGCACCATGCAGAAATGCGATCTTTACATCCATCTGATGAAGACTCCATCCTTGCGTAGCAACAAGAGCTATGATAGATCGGATGGTGGTATATCGGGCCACAGGTGCAAATATATCATCATAATCTACGCCTTCTTTTTGAGAGAAGCCACGGGCAACGAATCTTGCCTTGAACTTTTCAGCACTTCCATCAGATCCATGCTTGATCTTGTAGAGCCATTTCGAGGTGACAACTGCTTTGTTCTTGGAACCACATCCCAAACATCATTCTTCATTATGGACTCATACTCTTCATGCATAGCATCCTTCCAGACTTGATGCTTTACGGCTTACTCAAAAGATCCAGGCTCAAATTGTACAATAGTACTCATGGCTGCTAGATACCCTTGGTATCTATTTGGCTTCTTGCTTTCACGGAATGTCCCCCTTGCGGCCATATGTCCCTCGGCATCCTCGAGAGTGTCCCTGAGCCATGATGGTCTCTTCCTCATTGAAGGAGGTGGATCAATAGGGTCCATCGGTCCTTCAACATCAGGCATCGTCTCATCCTTCGGTTCTTCTTGATTTCCAGGCCTCGCCTCATGATCTTCCTCAAATCTCAAAAGATTGACAACTTTCCTCAGGGAAGCATTTTCATCAAAGGTGACATTGTGGCATATCTCCACTTCCCTTTGACCAGGCACATAGACTCTATAGGCCTTCAACGTTTCACAGTTCACTGTAGCCCACAAACATTCCCTTCTTCCCAGAAGCATCCAGCTTGCTCCTCTTCTCTTTCGGCACATGAAAATTAACAGGACATCCAAAAACTCTATAATGTGAGACGTCAGGTTTCTTACCAGAGAAAACCTCTTCGGGAGTTCTGGAGTCCAGAGCAAAATGCGAGTATCGGTTTTGTATGTACACAGCAGTGTTCACAGCTTCTCCCCACAGAAACTTCGGTAGACCCTGGTCACATAGCATGGCACGGGCAGCTTCCACAATGGTCTTATTCTTTCGTTCAGCAACGCCATTATGCTTAGGAGTATAGACAGTTGCGGTCTCCCTCTTGATGCCAGCTTCTCTGCAAAAGTTCTTGAACTCGTTCGTCTCATATTCAATGCCATTATCGGTCCTCAATATCTTGATCTTCTTCCGTGTCAGATTTTCCACCAAGGCTTTGAAGGTACGGAACCACATGAAAGCCTCATCCTTCTTTTTCAAGAAGAATATCCAGGTTTTGCGGGAGAAGTCATCTATGAATGTCATATAATAAGAACATCCTCCCAAGGATGTCACGGGCAGCATTCCACACAAATCGAAATGTACTAATTGCAAGGCATCAGATGTCTTTGTGACGCTTGAGGGGAAAGGTCCCCTTGTATGCTTTCCTTCGGCACAACCCTGACATACACCTTCATGATTATTTGAGAACTTGGGCATCCCCATCACCACCTTCCTTGCTTCTGGAAGGGCTTTGTAGTGAAGTTGTCCAAACCTCCGGTGCCATAGTTCCATCTGTCGAATAGTATCACACGTCATCGCTCCCAGTGGACTTCCTCCAACCTAGTAGAGTGTATCAACTCTAAACCCAATCGAGATAGCTTCCTTGAAACTCTTCTTCCAGATACGCACCTTCCCATCAATGAATGCCACATTGAAACCTTTGTCTTCCATGGCTGAAATAGACACAAGGTTCTTCTTCAAATCAGGTACATAGAGTACATCCTGCAAGCGGAGGACTTGACCTTGAGACAAGTGGAGGGTCACAGTCCCTGTCCCTTTCACGGGATATGTGGCATTATCTCCAAGGATAATTTCCAGATTAGTATCCTTCTCAACCATATCAAAAATTGCTTCCTTAAACCTAGTGATATGCCTTGAGACACCACTATCTATCAACCAGACATCAATAGTGTCGAGTGGAGATGCAGTAGAGAGGGCAGATACAAGAATGAATTCATTTCTTTTATCAACAACATTTGATTCCTCATACCTGGAATTTCTTGACCTTTTGAAAGGTTGACCATTTCCGCCGGAGGGAGCCTTCCTCTTCCCCTTAAACCTGTTGTTCGTTTGATTGCCATTCCTCCAGTTGTTGTTGTTGTCATCATCATCGGGAGAATCCTTCTTGAAAGGGCATTCTCTAGCATAGTGACCTGGCTTGTGACAAGTGTAACACTTGCCCTTCTTTCTTTGGGCCCCTGCTCTTCCTTTGTTCCTTGGACCACCAAAGTTCTTCTTCTTAGTATGAGCAGCGAAGGTAGCATTTCCTTCATTTTCATATTCCTTCATCCTTGTCTCTTCTTGTACGCATCTCAATAGTACTCCGTCAAAATCAGGTATCACATTGTTATTGAGAATGGTAGTGTTGAATACATGCCATTAGGATGAGAGACCTCCAAGTGCGGTGAGAACCATCTCTCGATCAGCTATTGTCTCCCAATAGCCAGCAGATTATTCCTAATCTCGGTCAGCTTCAGAAAATATGATTGAACAGACTCATCCCTACCTTTCTTCAGATTCTTCATTTGATTCTTGAAGAATAGGACTTGATTCGCATTGTTGGCCTTGAACATGTTGACCAACTTATCATACATCTCCTTGGATGTGCCCAGCTCAGAGATGTAAGCAACCAAACTCTTATGAATAGAGTCCCTGATCATCAACTTTGCTTTGATTTCCCCCTTCTTGTACTTTGTTTTGGCAGCAGCAGTTGCAGTGGATGGAGGATCTTGAATTTTACCCTGCACATAGTCCATGACATCTTGGTCTTCCAACATAAGATCCAATGTCATCTTCCAGGCATGGAAGTCATCCTTCCCATTCAATTTGTCATCAACCTTAAAGCCATTGTAGTTAGAGGAACCCATGCTCTTCTTCGATGATTGCTACAAACTAGGGCTTTGTCTTCACCTCAGCTCTGATTCCATGTGAATTTTTGTAGATGTTCTATGCTTTATGCAACTTTACTTTTTATCCCAATATCAGACAACAATCACATAAACAACAAAGTAAAATGTTGATAGAACATACCAGTAGATCAACAAAAGACAAGCCAAAATATATAAGTGTGTTGGTGCGTTACGGAGGTCAGCAGGATGCTTCAACCAGCAAAGTCTCAATATGGTCAGCCAACCAGAAGTGTCACACAACCCTCTAGGACAGCCAAAACGGTCAACCCAAAAGTCAATGTTGTCAGTGAACGGTCAACGCAAACAGCAGCAGCTAGGTCAACACAACCAAGTCAAAGTCAACATCCAGCCTCGAGAATAGTGCCAAAAAATGTGGATTTGGAAAATCGAAATTCTGGGAGAGTTTCAGGTCCGGTTGACCTTCCGTTGACCAAAGTCAACGCTGCTGCAGAAACCCTAGGCCGAAAACAGAAATGTGTTGCTGCTGAAATTTTCCCACGTGTGGAGAGAAGAGCCTCCAAGGTCATCAAACCAATCAGATGAGGAGAGAGAAATGTGTGAGGATGAGATGAGTGAAAATGTCCTCCGACGTTGACCAATATATATCCATCAATGAGGGTGTGTGTGACACAACTGCTGGGGAACAAAACCTTAAGGCCGACCTGCACATATTTTGAATAAATTCAAAATAAATGTTCTGCTCATCGGATTAAGATGATCTTTAGATCGATCTTGCAGCTCTCCAAAAGAGGAGTCCAATAAAAATATTGGCATCTTCATCTGAGCATCACAACATGGAGTTTGGACCTAGTTGTCCAAAATTAACATTCATCTTGTATAGCTCGGTTCTCAAAGATATCACTTCTCCTGCAGTGCTTACGGAGAATAATTCTACCAGCTTGTCATATATGTCTTTTGACTTCTCCAATTTTGCTACATAAGGGATGAGAGAATCCTTGATTGATTCTATAAGGATTCTTTGAGCCCTTATCTCCCCCTTCATATATTTCGCTAGAGCTTGAGCTTCTTCTTTTGGTGGTTTAGTGATTGAACCCTTAACATGAACAAAGACTTCATTTTCTATGAGGATCAAGTCTGACCTCTTCTTCCATGCAAGGAAATTTGATGACCCAACCAATTTATGGCTCTCCTTGCAGAATGAAGTCATTTTGATAGTAGATTCGGTCATAGATATAAGGAAACTTACTTGTCAAGCGAAAATGCTCCTTGATGATGATTTCTTCAACTTGATGCTTTCCTTGATTTTGATGATATTTGATGATGATATCTTCCTTGAAGATGACAATACTTCATAGAGATGTCTTTCTTCAAGTATGCTTTGAAAATATCACTTTGATTTCCTTGATGATGATGATGGCAATGCTTCTTTCAGCTTCTTGGATGATAGTGTAGAATGTGGAGGTTTCCCAAGGTGCTTTAAATGTAAAGTCCTTCTTTGATTGAGCGGAGGTAGGATCCTTCTTGAAAGTGGAGTCTTTGAGGTCTTCTTCTTGATATTACTTCTTGATGGTATGATCCTTGAGATGAAATGGGTAGCCTTCCTTGATGCTCCTTAGATTGCTTGGCCTTTATGTATCCCTTCTTGATGGTTTGATGTCCTCTTTGATGCCTTGACCTTTCTTAATATCCCTTTTGATGGTCCTTCTTCAAGCTGCCTTTCCTTGTCTTGTCACCTTAGCTCTGATACCATGTTGAGAAATCTAGGGGCGGCAGATTAGGTGATTTCTCTTACTTTGATAACTACTTATGATGTTTTTACTTAACTTGATGAGTTTCTTCTTTCACTTGATTATAATTAGTGTTCTTATCATCAAACAGCTACCAAAACAATAAAGAACAATGAGACAAGAGGACACAAGATATAAGAGATCAGCCAGGGCCAAAACCTCTCCACTTGAGAGGAAAACCCACAAGAACTCTTCTCTTCTTATAGAACTTCAAATGACAAATTCCAAGACCTATGACCCTTGACCAAAAACCCCTCCAAGACCAAGTCAAATCACTCCTTTGATCAACTCTTCTTCCACAAAGTCAGCGATGGTCAAAGTTCAAACTTGTTGCAACACTTCAGATTTCGGCTTCTCTTCAAGATTTTGGCTTCTTTCAAAAGTCTGCAACTCTCAGCCTACCTGAAATTTCTGCGGTTTCACACGTGTGGATAGTTTGGAGTAAATTTGAGAGCCTTCTCTTCTTCGCTTGGATAGGATCTTCTGTGAAAATTTCTTAATCCAAGAAACCCTACTGCTAACCATTGATTTACTTCTCCTACTTGATTATGTATACAAGTTATTAATCTGAATATTCAGAAAAACAGCGAAATAAACACAAATAACAGCCTGCACATACAGATCATTTACTGAATAGAATGCACATATGACAAAGTGACACACAGAATTTTCGGACAAATGTCCCCAGAAAAAACAAATGCGGTAAAACTAGTGCAACTAGCTCTAGAGGGTTTTATTATTATGCAGAATCTGAATACAACAATTTCTGGGCACCAAACATGGTTGGCCCTACAGAGAAAATCACGGCAACAATACCTCTTTCACTCGGAGACAGAAAATATGGCCAATTCACACCCTCAAACGGGATTTACAGAACTTGAGCCCTTTCTGGCCCACTGGAAACCCCAGCGCTGCTCCTCATCCCTTTGCGTTAGCCTCTACGCTACTATGGAAGGGCCTGCATCACCCTCTCTGGGCTTACGCTGCCCCTGCACTGCCCTGACTGGATCTGCGTCAGCCCTGAAGGGCTCCTGCTGCCTCTGCAATGCCCCTGGCTGGGCTCTAGCTGGACTGCATAGCACTGCTGCCCTCTGCGTTGCTGGATATGCTGCCTCTCTGTCGCTGTTGTATTCTTGGCCTTGGATCAGAATCCCTCACCAATTCTGCCCCTCGCTGCACTGCAAACTCTCCCTGAAATTCTTAGCAAACCACGCCCTAGAATTTCAACTTAGCTTCAGTGCTCTGCCAATGTGTGTGTTCTCCAAGTGACCCCAAGCCCTTCTCTTATTCTTTTCTCGTTGGAAAAACAACGGTCGTGATCTAATCTCTAATCAATAGC
Organism: Pinus albicaulis; assembly: GCA_034641835.2. Classification (NCBI taxonomy): domain Eukaryota; kingdom Viridiplantae; phylum Streptophyta; class Pinopsida; order Pinales; family Pinaceae; genus Pinus; species Pinus albicaulis. The sequence continues at coordinate 4,083,835 of CM076583.1, read as the reverse complement.
TAAGATTAGAAGCTGCTTGATCCAAGTCACTTGGAACATTCTCATCACATGTTTAATTTAATTCACTTTAATCTTTTAATTTTCCTAAGTTAGACTTAGGGTCCTTTATTAAAACGATTAATTATTTGAATAACTCTTAAACCTAATAGAATTTCTCCAAACACTTTCTGGGTCTTGGAGATCTCATGTACTCCGGCTCCTCCACAAAATTTCGAAGCTAGAGCACACCCTATTCTACCCCAAAATCTCAACATCTTCCTCCTTGAGAACTCGTCTAGCAAAAAGAGTCTTCTTGGCACCCAAAATTCAACTTCTTCTGCAACTCGTTCATACTGCAACAAAAGTGATGCACTAGATCTCGCACATGTGAGGAGATTCAACCCAAAATAGATCAAAAATATTTCGATTTATTTCTTCCTTCAGATCTCCTTCTCCTTGCTCTTCTTTAGGTATTCTTCCTGCTCTTGATCGAACTTGTTGTGAGTTACTTGGATGATCTTTGCAAATGAGGTCGAGTCCTTTATATAGGCTTCTTGTCACATCTTGTAGGCCGACTTGTTGTTTGCCCATTTAACAAGGTCTTGGAGGGTCTTTGACTCTATTTTTGACTCAACTAAATTTTACAACATGTAATATGCCCAAGAGGGTCTTCCATACATGACACTGACTCAATGAAAATCCCTAAAAGCACTCAATGTGTGCTTGACCTAATGATGTGATTAATCCGAAAGACATTATGATTTACAATATGGATCACAAAAGTCTAAGATCTAAAAAATAAATTTCCCTTGAACATGAAACTCATGCCTCAAAAATGACAATAAAAAATTTATTTTTCTCTTTACACAAAATCATGATTACATATGTCATTATGAAGACCGAACCTAGTTACATATTTCAACAGTACCTTCCTTGCTAAGAGGGAGTGTTGGATTGGGTAACTTGGTAGGACTTCCACGTTGGCTTGGTGTCTTAGCATGTGGAAGATTGTCTTTCTAGATGATAAACTTTGTAAAGTGATTTTATAAAGTACCTTTTGTATTTAATAATTAAAAGTGAATTTATTATAAAGTTGAGTCACTTAAGTAATTTAAGTTATCTCTATGAGAGATTAAGTCATGACCATTGATCTCAAAGTGATCCAGGTTTAATCTTCGCCATTGAGATCTAGGGTTAGGGTTGTTAATCATTAATAAGTTATAAAAGGGGATCTAAGGGAGAGGTGAAGACACTTTGTACATAGTTCGAGAGGAGGGATTTCACTCAAGTGTGCAAGTTGGGCAGGAGCCTGAGGAAAGGAAGCAAGGGGCAATTAGGGAGTAGCAACGAGGCTGCGCCGTCTGTTTGTATTTTTTCCTCTGATGGGCTAGTATCCCTGGTACGGGAGACCAAGTTCTTAATAGAACAAGCATGTTGGTTTTTCCCCTTTGTGGGTTTTACAGGGTATATTGTGTGTCCAATGTACAATAATGGTTTCTATGTGTTTCCGTTGTGTATTTTTCGTTATGAATCTAGCTGTGCATAAATTAATAAATCTTGTATGAGTTTGTTTGAGATTTAGTGCCAAGTGCTGGGTTCGAGGAAACATAACACAAAAAACATGCACATGGAGTCAAAAAGTGTCAACATTGGATTCCTATCATGGATCAAGCCCTTTTCAAAGCAGAATGGTCCACCTTTACAGCGGCACATGGGATTAAAGAAAACCGTTGGCATCTTTACTCACTTGTATAAATGTATAAAACTATGTATTAATGTCCAATGAATGACCAGAATAACTGTATAAAACCATTAATGTAATAATGTCTAGTAAATGACCACAATAAGTAGGTCAATTGGGTGTGAGTTGTGTGAGAGAGAAAGAGACTCTTGCAACTTACAACTATTGACAGCCACGTATGGAAACTAGCGTTGCATTACTGTGGTCGGTAACTGCATTGTCATCGCAATGACCTAAGAACTGAGGCCTCTGGTTGACCCAGATGAGGAACCGTAGTTTTGGTGAAAAAAAAGTTTGATGCGTTGTTATGAAAATATCTGGCAGCAGGATCAGTTTAAGGGACAACCGGAATTACATGCCGACGCGCTGAATGAATATCCTTGTCCACCTTTTGCAATGTGATTAAGGACACATTGATGGCCTGCAATCAATTGTCTCTTGGAATTGAGACTCTACAGGGTAAGGTCTGACCACAGGCATAGGCAGCAGTTTGCAGGTCGAACGAGGTCTAATGAAACCATTTCCGGCTGAACGGACAACAATTTGCCGGTGAAGTATGCAAGAGGTGTCAAGTGGACGTTTTAAGACACCGTTGTTTCAATCTTGCTTCAATCCCGTGAAAACGTCAGTCACATGGAAAGAATCATATTAATGAATATAATGCAAAAAGAGAGAAACAGAGCAACTTGTTATAAAATCCGAATGGACTAGAATAAAAGGGCACTAACATTTTAGAGAACAGAGGAAATAGAATAAGCGTTCTGTTTGTGACCGACCTTTAGGCTTATCAATGAGAAGCATAGTCCCTGAGGGGCCATCCCATCTAGCGGGAAGCTCGGACATCGAGGTGAGTAAATAGGGCATAGCTGCTCCCGCCGTCGCTCCGTCCAAATTGGGGGTTCGGGCGCTCCTGAGGGACTTCACAAACTGCTGCACCTCCTCCTTCTTCTTCTTCTCAGATAAACCCTTCATGCCACTATCATCCGAATTTGAGTCAATTGGTGTCGCTGCTACAGGAATTTTTCCGGTTTGGGATGAGATCCTCTTTGGCAACAATGCATCCCCATCCTCCTCACTAATTTTGATGGATGGTGTCTGCTCCGCTTCATTTCTGTCCGAATCATTGTTTTCTTCCGAGTGTACATTTTTCGCGATTTTATTAAGGATTTTGGGCTTAGGTTTGTGAGCGTCCGGCTTCAAAGGCTCATCCGGATCGATGAATGCTTTCTCTAAGCCCTGGTCGGGGTAGTACTTCTGTTCGAGCTTTCGAATCATGCGATAATGCCTATCCTTCTCCCATGGAAAACAGAAGGCATCATAGAAATATAGCTCCTCTTCTTTCGCATGAAAGCTCTTGAACTCAACGATTTCGGGCTTGAGCTCGATGAACTTTTCGTCATCTCCTGCTGTCGCTGCTTCATCCTCGCTGTCTGTGCCATACGTGCGCCGTCTCCTCTTCTCGTAAAATTTACGCTTGGCTTTGTCTAACTGCACCCATTTTTCTTTTCCTGAAGAATTTCCTGCAAGATCTCCGCTTGCAAGCTTGTTGTCCAGCCATTCTTCAAATGCATTCTTCTTCTTCTGCAACTGCTGCTCCTCCTCATGTTTGTTTTTGGATTGGTCATCGTAGCGTTCTTTATTGTACTCTGCATCAATACTTACGACTCCTAATATTTCCTTTGCTCTGCTAATTTCGTCAGTTTCATTATCGTTTGTGCAATTGAGTTTGAATTTGGATAGTTTCTTGGGCTGCTGTTTTGGAAGGGACTTCCTTGAATGCCCTCGTAATCGTGGTGACGAAAAGGAGTAGCCAGGAAACCGGCTGGCAGAATTGAGAGGTGTAACGTGGAAAGCGTTGAAGGAAAACTTTGTAGGAGGTCTCAAGAACATAAATATTGCACTTGAAGATGACGATGAAAATGGCCCTGCTCCGGCGGCGGCTGCTAACAACATCTTTCCTGCGACCATTTTGGTTTCCCTGTGCCTACGCCCAAACCTGTGATTTTAAATGCACTTCCTGCAGCGGTACACGGCTTCTTTATCCATTCGACAATGAACTTTGTGAAAAAAATGTAAAAATGTTATTACTAATGCAGCCATGTGAAAACATCAATGGCATCAAAGCTAATGATACATTTTACATTCGAGGTTTTAAAAAATTGTAAAAATTAGTTAAATATAATTTTATTATAAATTATATTAATTACGAAAAGAATTAATTAATCCATTCGACAATGAACTTTGTGAAAAAAATGTAAAAATGTTATTACTAATGCAGCCATATGAAAACATCATAGGCATCAAAGCTAATGATACATTTTACATTCGAGGTTTTAAAAAATTGTTAAAATTAGTTAAATATAATTTTATTATTATTATTATATACATATATATATATGAAAAAACATTGGTTCATGTTTTTAAAAATTATAAAAATGAATCTATGGGCATAGAATATATGGTGACGGAGTGTACAGTTAAGGTATTATGGTTCGAGCCATGTTAAGGGTTGGTGTGGCCGCTGCAATCCCTGAGTGATCCTCAGCATTCAAAGAGGGATTTGCAACATTCGGAGAGGGAGCGTGTAGCAGCTGAGAATTTAGCCAAGTGTGGTTACAGAGGAACAGCTGTCAAGTTTGCCTTTATCGGTGTCTTTGTGGTTCGATTGTGAAGGAACCTACAAAGGCTATGGGGATTTTGTAATTCTAGACGGAGAAGGAAGGAGAACGACGACTCTGCGCTCCATCGCATTTTTTTCCAGTTGAAATTACACATCATGGATATTTTGTAAATCCTTGCCCAAGGTTTTGTTTTGGAGACCCATTGCTTCAGGACGTAAAGGCCTAGGCAGTTTCGGGGATTTATTTGTGCGTGCTTATAAGGGCTTCTAACGGCAGGGAATGTTCCATCACCTGGAAAACTACATAGAGTTTCTACAGCTCAGAATAAGAGTTAGAACGTCGATCGATCCCTCGATCCCTAGATCCACTTAGCAAGGTCTTTATACAGTTGTTTGCATCAGAAATGCATTCAAACATGACAATGGGACAAGAAATTTCAGAACATGTGGAAACAAATGATCTAGGACAAGTGAAAATTGTCTCATCAGCCAAAGCTGGGAAATGGGTTTGGGCTAATGCCAAATAGTATCAGATCATTTTAAAACGAAGATTAGCCTAGCTAAAATGAGAGCAGACTAGGAAAAAATAGTCTCAAAGGGAAACTACTCGAGCCCTTCGCAATAAGCAATATTCAACCAAGTCCCCTTTGCAAGCACATAGCAACAACAAGTCCAAAGGAAAATTCATTGATGATTTTGCCTTCTATAGTCTCACATCCACACTTCTCACCTAGTCATCTGATCTTTATGTGAAAGAATTGTTAGATACAAAATAGAGGTTGGCGTTAGGATATTCAGACACATAGGAAATAGTTAAGTATACCTTGGTCTAGAGTAGAGTTAGGTAAAGTGTGTTTATTTACTATGTACATTTGTAACTTATAATCCGACAGTCACGATATGTAGTGATCCAACGATTCACTCTCTCCTCGATATTACCGACACTTGATTTGTGGCTTAACACTTGATTGGCCCATGATCTCTATTTAAAGAGCATGGAGGGTCATTTGTGTGGTAACCGTTTATGAGAAAAGCTTATGTAAATTTTATTTCTTTATATTAATAAATTGTCTGAAGTGGCCATGTTGGCTCAGGGCGTGGACTGTTTCCCTCTTTGAGGGTTTTAACCATGTCAAATACTGGTGTACTGATCTATGATCTAAGGAACTTACCCTGTAAATTTCTACATGGTATCAGAGCTATTTTGAGGGCCGCATCCGTTGTTGATCCAAATCCAAAGCTAGTTTGATTGCATGCGACTGTTGTTTTCCAGATCTACTATTTCTGACCATTTTCGGGCTGGGAGAACTGCTTCGTTGTGTTCAGAATGACTGTTATAGTGAGGAAGCCCTTTTGTTTCATGCGAAAAGGTTTCTGGTTGCCCAAGTTATGTCATTTTAGATATTGAGGTATAAAGTATATGTTTTGCAGTTATATTTATTAATCATTTTGTTTATTCCAGTTCTCTCTGTTTATTTCGGTTTATATTTTTTTATTGCCAGATCTATACCCTCTTTTTTGTGTATGCTCTTTGCTTTGTGCTGTGTGCGATCTCGGCAAATAAGAAACAGGAAGACGAGATTTTGTATGCTCTTTCCCTGCGTCTTTGTGCGATCTCGGGAAATCAAAAATAGTGAAAAAATAGATAGTTGTCGGTAAGACTAACTGAAATTTTAACATTTTGCCGTAAGACTTGTTTTTTTTTGCACGGATTTTGTGTTTTTTTTGTTTTGCAGGAAAAAGCATGCACATCGAAGAACCAAAAAAAATATATATATATATATATATATATCTTTCTCCTTTTAAACAAATATAAAATCCTTTTACTAGCTCACATGGTGTAAAGTTAGTTTATGAGAATAGAGGTCTTGGGTTCAAATCTCTTTCTCAAGCTTTTTTTTCTAAAAAGCTTTTTGTTAAGTTATTTTTTCTTATAAATCCCTTTGGCATGTTGTCCGTTTAAAAAAAGAGGGTTTTATTTAAAAAGCACATGTAAAAGTAACATTGTAAAAGTGACTCTCACTTATTTATAAAAGAGTGTCACATAAAGTAGTTTTTTTTTTTTTTTTTTTTTTAAGTGAGCTTATTGTATTAAGTTTGGAAAAAGGGGGGATTTTTTTATAAGTAGAGCTTCATCATCAACTTTCAACCGTTCCTGTAATTATTTGGCATCTACAACACTTTTTTTTCAAAAAGGCATAACTTCTTCATCCGGAAGTTGTTTTTCGAGCCGTTTTTCTTTTTGTCAGCCTAATTTATCGAGATCTTTCCATTGGAGCATTTATTTTAAGTTTTTCCAACTTCAGTTTTTAAAAAAATGGAAATTGCATGCCTGGTTATTCTTAACAACACCAATTATTTCCAATGGCTACCCCACGTGATAAATTTACTTAGAAGTAAAGGGCTTTATAGAATAGCCACAGGACAAGAAACTAAACCTACCAATGGAGATAAAGCCGCTAAATGAGAAAATAAACAATATCAAGCATGAGAGTTAATAGGAATATCCATTGTTCAAGATCTTTGATTTCATCTCCTAGAAATTGACACCCCTTATGCAGCCCTGAAAAAGCTAAATATTGTTTTTGGCATTCAAAATGAAATCAGGTCCCACCAGCTTGAAAATGAGTTGCTTACTTTGGACCCCAATAATTTCTCCTTTATTAAAGATTTTCTGTCCAAATTCAAGACCCTTAGACTTCTTTTAGAAGGTTGCAAGGTCACAAAGGAAGATGGTAGTCTTATATATTCCATTATTGCTAAGCTTGGCACTGCATACTCTGTATTTGTTTCCACCTTCCATTCCACTAGAGAAGCCATCATTTCTTAAGGAACAGCCTACAAGTCCCCCTCTTTTGATGCCTTTTGCGATTATTTGATAAGAGAACAAGAAAAACTCTTACACTTTGGTCTTATTAATATTGGAAACTCTTTTAAGAAAGCCTTAGCAGCCCAGCAACAACCATATCCAAAGAATCCTTAGAAGCAACATCCTAAAAGGAATGGTCCTAAACCAAACAAGGGTCTCAAGCAATTTCAATCGCAAACTAAAAGAGCAACACAACAAAATGATAAGGCAAATCAAAACAAAGGGAAGAAGACAGATAGACATTGTAACTTATGTAATCGTGATGGCCATGTAGAGTCAAAATGTTTTAAGAAGTTGGAAGCCTTGGAAGCAGCAATGAAGAAGCACAACATCAATTTGGAGAACTCTTCAACTACATCTTCAGAAATTGCACTTTCTGCTTGTGGTTGTCAAGCATCAAGATATGGTTATGCTTTGAATGTTTCTTCCTCTTCTCATTCTCATGAGTGGCTCATTGATTCTGGAGCCTCTTACCACATGGCCAAAAATAAAGCAGTGTTTTCTTATCTAAATGATTGTAACACCAAAAATATTTATGTTGGTGATGATAGATCTCTTAGTGTTGTAGGGTCTGGAACCATTCATCTAGATAATGGTCAATTTAATGGTGTATTATGTGTTCCTACCTTGTCCTGCAACCTTCTATCTATTTATCAGATAACTCATTCAGGTGAAGGGAAAATAGTAGAATTCTCACCTCATGATGTTGTAATTAAAGACCTCAAATATCCTAGACATATTTTAGCTACTGGCATTGTTGATGATTCCACAAGGTTGTATAAGTTTGAAAACTTTGGGTCATCATGTCCTCCCTCCGTTTTTGTTGCTCATAATGATGAAGTGAGCAAACTTTGGCATGAGCGATTTGGTCACTTAAACTATCGCTCTCTTCAAACTCTATGTAAAGAAAATATGGTGACAGGTTTTCCTATGGTATATTGCCAAGATGGTGTTTATTCCGGATGTGTACTCGGAAAACATCATTGGGATAGTTTTGAAAAACTTTCCTCTTGGCACACTTCAGCCCCTTTGCAGCTTGTGCACAATGATTTAGGTGGTCCAATTCCTGTTGTTTCTTTCTCTGGTTGCAAGTACTTCTGAACTTTCATTGATGATTTTTCTAAACGCACTTGGGTATACTTCTTAAAACTCAAGAGTGAAGTTTTTAACATGTTCTTGGCCTTTAAGGCCTTTGTTGAGAAATAATCTGGACATCAAATTCTTAAGTTAAGATCAAACAATGGAGAACAAATTTATCGACTTTTGCACTGAGCATGGCATTCAATTGCAACATATTGTTCCATATACTCCACAACAAGATGGTGTAGCTGAAAGGAAGAATCACACCTTAAAAGAAATGGCTAATTGTATGCTTCAATCTAAAGGACTTAGTCTCAATTTTTGGGCAGAAGCAATTAACTGTGCAAATTACATAGTAAATCACACTCCTACTAAGGTTTTAAGGAATATAACTCTAGAAGAAACCTGGAGCTAATTCAAACCATATGTAAGTCACTTTCGTGTTTTTGGAAGTGATGTTTGGGCCCATATTCCAGATGCGAAACATAAAGCCTTAGAACCTAAGAGTGAAAAATGTATTTTTGTTGGATATTCTAAAGTTGTCAAAGGATACAGACTTCTTCAACCAAAATCCAAAAATGTAATCATTAGAAGAGATGTAAAATTTGATGAAAATATATCGGCCTGTGAGCCTAGTTCAGCGGGTGTGCCACCTTTGGCCTGAGAGCCTGATTTGACATATGTGCCACCACTCTCTATCTCTTCTATTTTTTACAGCATTCCTTCTTTCAGATGAAGACAGCGAGGATCACAATCCTCCTCCGCCTCTTGAAGATGTTCCTTCAGCTCCACAACTTCCAAGATGGGTCCGCTCAACTCGGGATGCAGAAGGTTCTCTTGTAGGTGACCCTGCAGATCGACGTCGTACATGTTCTCAATTCGAAAGAGCCTCTTCCTTATTGGCTCAAGTTCCAGAAAATCCTGATCCAGACACCTTTGAAGAAGCTTCAGGTCATCCATATTGGGATGAAGCTATGCATGAATAATAGCGTTCCTTATTGGCCAACGATACTTGGGATCTTGTTCCTCTTCCAAAGGGAAGAAAACTTGTCATATGAAAATGGGTTTACAGAACAAAGTTTGGACCAGATGGCAAAGTGGATAAACAGAAAGCTCGTCTTGTTGCTAAAGGATTTTCACAAGTTGAAGGCATTTACTATACTGAAATCTTCTCCCCTGTTTCCAAAATGAATTCTATCCACCTTGTTCTTTCCCTTGCTGCCTCCTTTAAATGGGAAGTTGATCAAATGGATGTTAAATCTGCCTTCTTACATGGAGATTTGCATGAAGAAATCTACATGGAACAACCCCCTGGCTTTACCCAAAAGCACTCTAGTCTTGTTTTTCACCTTAGGAAGTATCTTTATAGTCTCGAATAAGCTACTCGGGCTCGGTATGCCAAAATGGATAGCTTTCTCTTAGATAATGGCTTTTCTAAGTGTCATTCTGACAACACTGTCTACAACAATAAATTGGGTAAGTCCTTCATCATCCTTGTTCTTTATGTTGATGATCTTATCCTTAATGGTAGTGATCCCAACCATATAAACCATGTGAATTCTAGCCTCAAAAAGAAGTTTGAAATGACAGACTTAGGACACTTGCATTATTTCCTTGGTCTTCAAATATTGCAATCCAAACAAGGTATTACCCTTTCTCAGTCCAAGTATGCATGCGATCTTCTATGCCACTTTCACATGGAAGACTGTAAGCCAACCCCTTTTCCCTTTCAGTCTAGAGTCAAGATTTCAATCACTTGTACTTCCCTTGAAGTTATAGCTACCTTATACCATCAACTTGTTGGTGAACTTATGTATCTAACCCATACCCATCCTGACCTTTCCTTTGTCATTGGTCTTGTTGCTCGGTTTATGCACCAACCTCATGAAAGTCACTGGAAAGTAGCTAAAAGAATCCTTCAATATATTCGAGGTACAGTTCAGTTCGGGATTCCTTTACAATGCAAGCGCATCTCCATTGTTGATTGATTTCACTGATTTTGAATGGGCTAGTGACCCTGATGATCGAAAGTCTACTGGAGGTTATGTATTCACTCTTGGTTCGAGACCTATTACATGGTATTGTAAGAAACAAAGTTCCATCTCTCTTTCTTTGGCAGAAGCAGAGTATCATGGTGCAATTGAAGCTAGCAAGGAAGCCCCGTGGCTTCGTTAGATCCTGACCGAATTTGGTCTTCATCAGCAGCATCCAACTACACTTTGGTGTGATAATCAAAGTTCCATTTAGCTATGCAAAGATCCAGTTCAGCATCAGTGTATGAAACACATTGAGCTCCACATACACTTCATCAGAAATCTCATTCATGATCGTGTTCTTGAAGTGCAGTATTGTTCAACCAATGATCAAGTTGTTGATATCTTTACAAAGGCTCTCACAAAAGCAAAGTTTACCAAACTTCAAATGCTTGGAGTTCAGGAAAGTTATCATTAAGGCAGGATAGGCTCTAATGCCTCCTTCCTTCTCCTATTGTGTCACCTTTGTAAATCCTTCAATCCTATCCCAAGTTGTTCTTAAGGGGGGATGTTAGGATATTTCGACACATAGGAAATAGTCTCCTTTTGTGTCACCTTTGTAAATCCTTCAATCATATCCCAAGTTGTTCTTAAGGGGGTATGTTAGGATATTCTTACACATAGGAAATAGTTAAGTATAATTTGGTTTAGAGTAGAGTTAGGTAAAGTGTGTTTCTTTGCTATGTACATTTGTAACTTATAATCCGACGGTCACGATATGTAGTGATCCGACGGTTCACTCTCTCCACGGTATTACCGACACTTGATCTGTGGCTTAACACCCAATTGGTCCATGATATCTATTTAAAGAGCATGGAGGGTCATTTGTCTGGTAACCGTTTATGAGAGGAACTTATGTAAATTTTCTTTCTTTATATTAATAAATTGCTTGAAGTGATCGTGTTGGCTCAGGCTGTGGACTGTTTCCCTCTTTGAGGGTTTTAACCACGTCAAATACTGGCGTACTGATCTGTGATCCATTTGTGAGCGGTGACCTTTGGTTTTTTATCTAAGGAACTTACCCTGCAAATTCCTACAATTGGAGGTTTTAGAAGCTAAAGAGAAAGAAAGAGATCATAAAATCCATATAATAACTGCTAAAAACAAGGCTTTAGCAGAAAGCAATAAATTTTTGAAAGAAAAAGTGGAATTGCTACAGGAATCTCTCCTCATAGGGAAGACAGAATGGCAATGCATGAAGGAGGATGTGCAAAACATGAAGAAATATGTGGGGGAAAGTACATACGTGGTGAATGCGAAACCATCCCAGGATAAAGAGAAAGCGATTGTCCAAATAGACAACCATGAAGAGAAAGCAAGAGAAGAACAAAAAGAATATTCCACAAAAGTCTCCAAAACATGGGCTCAAGTTATTATCAATTTTGCTAATAGGGAAGGAGAAACAAACATTCAGATTGGCAACATGCAAGATAGAAAAAACAAAGAAAGGCAAGATAGAGCATCAAACATAATTATTAAAGGGGTGAAAGACTATGGGAAAAATGAATGTACTCTTGACCTTGCAAGGGACTTCTTAAAAGACAAGTTGTTACGGCAAGGACAAATATGCTAAGCATGGAGGGTGGGTAAGTTTAGCAGTGAGAGAGTTAGGCCCATAAGAGTCATCATGCCTAGCTTGCGTGATAAATATATAATTCTAAACAAGAAGCATCTCTTGAGGGGTTCCCGCTTCTTTCTAGACGAAGATTTAATTGTAATATAATAAGAGGAAAGGAGGGAGGAAATGTCAAAGGTTAGGGAAGCAAGAGATGAAGGCAATAGAGCATGGATTTATAAAGGTAAAGTTGTGATAGCGCAATTTGGACTTCCTTCCAAAATAGAGCAACAAGATGGCAATAAAGAAGAGGTAACAAACTCATCAGCAGGAAATCAGGAGGCAAGGTCAGTATGCGAAAGCAGGGAAAAAGACTCAATTGTGAGTCTTGCATGTCAAAACAAATAGCAATCAAGTCATACCCAGGTGTCCTTAAGATTAGCTTGTTGGAACTACATAGGTTACCCATGGAGACGAGGACCTGGGTTAGGGCCTATTGTGGAAGATAGAGACATAATTTGCCTCATAGAAACACATGAACATGAAGGGTGCAAGACGCCCTTTATTTGAAGAATCCTAGAAGATGGCAGTGTGGAACAAGGCAACACGTAATTGCAAAGGACGTGAGGGTATCATGATATTATTGAGGGAAAAATAAGGTCGTTTCATTCATTTAGGAAAATAAGACTCAAATAAACAATACATTTGGTTTAAAATATCAGAAAATTGAAATCACATAATAATTGTGCATGTTATTTTGTGCCTCAAGTTTCAAAAATCTACAAAAGTAGAGGGCTTTACCACAAATATCCCTTTGTGGCCTTAAAAGCAGACATTGCAACATACTCTCAGCTAGGTGAAGTCCTTATAGTGGGTGATTTCAATGTTATGACTGCAAGTGAGCAAGCTAGCATTCTTTGTTGTAAAGAAGACTGCGACCCTATTTGGCTTACAGAAGAGAGTAATCGTCAATGGGAAAGAATTTCAAAGGACAAGGGTTGCAATCTCTTTGGTGAACAATTTCTTACTCTTTGTGGGGCTTTCGATTTAGTCATTTGTAATGGTTTGACTAGATGGGCAAAGTCCAGTAATTTCACTTGCAATACATACGATGGAGCAAGTGTAGTGGATTATGTAATTAGCTCACACGGTTTGTGTGAGAAAATGGATGAAGTTTTGATTGGAGATCAACTTTGGGACTTAAAATCAGATCACAAGCCTATTTATTTAAGTTTCTCTTGGATTGGAAATAAGCAAATAGAGTCAAAAACTCAGTGTGTTGAACAAAATATCCCAAAGGGCAGAATTATTTTGACTCCATAAAATTGTAATACCTTCAAAATGATGCTAGAGAGGCTCTTCAAGAAGGAGAAAATCCCAAGTCACGACCTTCATAGCCACGAATTAACACATTTAATTCAAAGCGCACTTGCAGAGTGCAAAAGAGAAAAAATTAAGAAGTTTGAAACAAATTGCTTTCAGGTTAATGCTTGGTTTGACAAGGAATGCAAAAATGCAAGGAGAATGTGGAAAGAGTCAAACAAGGATAACATAAAGCTAAAAGCTTGAAAGCACATATTAAGAAAGAAAAAAGTTGATTTCATGGTTTCAAGGAGGGAAGAACTAATCTTCCTTGGGGAAAATAACCCCAAATAATTTTGGAAGGAGCTCCAACTGAGAAAGATGCAAACTGAAAATAGTATGCATCTTCTAAATGGTTTGACTATGCAAGACAACTCTATGAGCAATATCCCAAGGTTGAACCTCCTCCCTTGGTCAACATTGATATTGAACTCTTCATAATGCAAGAGGTAGAGATGGGTATCAAGAAGTTGGGTGTTGGAAAAGCAAAAGACTTAGTTGAACTCCAAGCAGAGTATTTAAAGTGGGGCTCAAAGATTCTTGCACCTCACATTACAAAAAAATTTAAAAACATCATACAATAGGGGTTCCCCATAGATTGGAAAACTAGTCTGGCAATACCTCTTTTAAAAGTGGTTACGTCAATAATCCCTCCAATTATAGGACCATAATGATAAACCCCCTATTGCAAATTTATTTTGAAGCATGCTAGAAAATAAAATCAACAAGTGGGCAGAAGAAAGAGATAAGCATGATAAAGGGCAAGTAGGTTTTAGACCTAAACATTCCATAGTTGATCATTGTATAACTTTAAGGCACATCATTGAAAAAGTTTGGGAGAAAAAGGAAGAAGCCTTTTGTTGCTTTGTTTCTTACAGAAAATCATTTGACACGGTTTCTAGGGATCAGCTTTGGCACAAAATGGAGGAACTTGGGGTTCCTAGACATATTAGAGCAGTTGTGCATAGGTTGTATGAAGGGATGACAGTCAAAATTAGAACTTCAACAGACATTTCTGAAAGTTTTAGAAGCGATATCGGGGTCAAGCAAGGTTGCCCATCGTCTCCTACCCTTTTTGGTTTATATATCGACAAGCTTGAGAAGTGGCTAAATTCGCAAGGGGGTGATGGTATCCATTTGGGCAAGTTTGTTATAAGATTTCTTTTGTATGCAGATGACCTTATTCTAATTGCTAAATTTTCTTTTGATTTGCAAGAGCACTTACTATCCCTTGAGCACTTTTGTATAAGGGTGGGGATGCAAGTCAATATTGGCAAAGCGAAAGTAGTGGTTTTCTCTAAAAAAGGAAAGCATAATCGACATAAGTTCTACTTTGATGGCAACATTCTAGAAGAAGTTGTGGATTAAAAATACCTCGGAATTAACTTCAACAAAAATCTAAGTTAGGATGGCTCTAGAAAGAAAAGAACTTTGGGGGGTTGGAAAGCATTTTATGTTTTTCAAAATAGGTGTAGAAAGATAGAGTTATGGGACTGGAAAACCACTCAAACTTTTATTGGGCTTCTAGTGGTTCCGGTGATTCTCTATGGTTGTGAACTGTGGGCCAGCAGTACATCCGACATGCATCAGAAACAAATTGAGAATATTCAGAAGCGTTTGATTACAAATAAATTCAAAATTAAAAGTGTATTTCCTTATGCTATCTTGTTAAGTGAAACAAGGCTTGCTCCTATTGAAGCAATTGTTATGGTGCAAGTCACAAGGTATTTAAAAAATAATTTGAGCAAATGGAAAAGGGCGAGTGGCCTAAGGTTTTCTTTAATGACATATTGTGCAAAAGATACAAGAACTTTGATGCAACAAAATAACAAATGGTTTAGTAAATGGGGTATTTGCTTGAACATGCGTCCCATAAACAATAAGAGATAAAAAAAATTGTTATGGATATGTTCCACAAGAGTACTTGGGATAAGGAGCTTGGGAGAAGTAAAAATTACTATATTGAAGTGTTTAATCCCACTGATAATCGTCAATAAAAAGCGTACATAGAGGCCAATATTTCTTGCAGAACCAAAATTCTTATTGCCTAGTTAAGGACTAATTCTCATAAACTCCGTTGTGAAATAGGGCACTGGAAAAGGCCAAAATATGGGTGGGAAGAAAGAGTATGTATTTTATGTTCTTCTAGAAAAATGGAAACAGAAAAGAGTTTCATTTTAGAATGTGAGGCCTTCAAAGACAATAGGGAAATTTATGCAGATATTTTGGCAGCTAGCTCTTGCAATAATCTATTTAGTGAGGGGTTTGTCAAGAAGTTGGGAGTGTTTATTGTGAAGCTTCACAGGAAAAGGGCAGAATGCAACAACTAGATGAAGAAGCAATCTATCCCATAGGCTATCTTTAGCCTTGTGGACGTTAAAATAATTTATTTCTTTCTTTCTTTCTATGTAGAATATATGGTGACGGGGTGTATTGTTAAGGAACACTGGTTCCAAATTTTGTAGGCAAAAATCTAGCCATGTTAAGGGTTGGTGTGGCCGCTCCAATCCCAGATTTTATATTACTTAGAAGCCCTGTTGATTTTATATTACTTAGATGCCTTTGGGTCAAAGTTTCTCAAGCCAAGGTTAAGCGTGCAACGATCTCAAAAGTCACAACAATTAGCAAACAAAAAAAAGTAAAAAATGAAATAAATTATAATTTTATTTTAGCATGTAGATTTTTTGAGTTAAGAACATGATGATGATGAAGATTTCTAGAGAAATATGTGTATTCATTGAATTGTCAATGAACACTTCACCCATCTTCAAAAACTAAAAAATTTATTTTATAATGTGAAGAGTGTCAGACAATGAATAAATAGATGATGGAAAAAAAATATGATTAAAGAGGATGAAAAAGATACGACCATTAATGATCTAATTTTGAAAAATAAAAAAGAATAAATAAATAAAATAGAATTTAATAATATAAATAACTAAAAAAACAAAATCAAATTAACAAAATTATTTTAAATTGGTCAAATTGCTATTGATGTTACATAGAACAGGGTAAATGTTTATATTATTTTAGTATAAAGTAATTTTATTTAGAATCGAAGATTAGGATTTTAATTCATCTAAGGAGGTGTCTTTAAGTGAGACTTTTTGGAGTTTCTAGTAGATTTTTTGTCGGAATCGAGCGAAAAAATTTGGGGTCAAATCTTGATTTGTGTTGTTTAAACTGGTTTTTTTATTGCATATATAGATTCAACTCCCTAAAACCCCTTGGGACACTTCGATTGTGCAGAGTTCACCTGTCAAACTTGTGATTTCAATGAATCCTTGTAGGATTCTAGAGAAATTAGATCGGAAAATAAACCACAAAACTTTTCAAAAAGTCTCACATATAGACAATGTCTTAATTTAATATTGAATTGGATTAGAATAGAGTAGAGTCAAACTTAGGAGGTTAAAATAGAATAAAAAAAGTATTAAATATTGTCATTGTCTAACTTAGACAAACAGTATTTTTCAAGATACATTTTCAGGTTAATTTTAATCAAAATCCAGTGGACATTTTTAAAAACTTTATTTTAAATCGAAATGACATTTTCCACAATATTTTTTCTAGTTAATTTTAATCGAAATTTGGTGAAAAATTTTAAAAAATTGAGTTTAAGTTGTTTAATACCCCAAGGTTTTTTCAGGGTGTTGAATCCATTTATGCATTAAAAAATGTCCTTTAAACAACAAAAGAACCCATTTTTTCTTAAAATTGTTTTGTAAATTTCGTCTGTAAGTTAAACTACAACTTAAAATTAAATTAACATAAAATAATAATAAATAAGAATTAATTTAAAATTATGTTAAATTTGGTGAAATGCAATTGATACTTTAAATTGGGTGAAATATTTATATTTATACTCTGGAATATGAAATATTTATATTTATATTCACATGATGTACATTTATACTCTGGAATATCTTACATAGGAAAAACTAAAACATCCTTCAAATATCGCCTAAAAGAGCATACCACTGAAACCTGCCATAATCGAATTGCTAAATCTACCATTGTTGAAATCTCCACAATTCCAAGAATTTAATCTGTTTTGATTATGTCTTCTTCTGCAACGTACTCTCTGCAATGACTATATTTTTACCATCATCCTACTGCTTATATTTCTACTGCGTTACAACATATACACAACGCCAACCCCTCCACTCCTCTCACGACGCGAGTTATACTATTGGCATACCACACACCGGTTCCTAATAATTCATGCAGACAATGCACTGTTACTACCAGTTCCCTCACTTTGGTCGCCGAACAGTCGACACCACACCGAGTCGGTAGCTCCCATCACACCGACTCCTCGTACTCTGCCCTTCAATACGTTATACCTGCACAGTCCATGCCAGAGCATGGAGGGAAACTGTGCTCAAATTTCAAATTTATTTGTGCCATTTCCAGATCTTGGGAACCAAGATTGGGGATCTATTTTTCCATTCAAAATCCATATTATACCATGAAGAAAGTGAGATGAATCTCTACCTGAGAAGAGGCATCATACAAATTTGAAGAACTATGGGTCATTAAAGCAACGAGTTTACCATCCTTGGGCATTTCTCTGCCTGCAAACGAGTTGTTGGACTGATATATTATTTCTAGGTTATATCCTCATTCAAGGACGTGTGGTTGAGCCTGTGAAAACTTAGTTAAAGGTGCTATGAACTACCTGGTTGCGGTGAGCGTGGAAGAGTGTAGATGAACTTCCTCAATCTTGCTGGACTAGTATTTGTTGATTCATTGATTTCTTAGCCGAACATATAAGGAAAAGGGAGATGATAATACTTCAAAATACAATGCTTATTTCTGGTTCATCTTGGATATAAACAACTCATGTTATTATGAGAGGGATGTACCAGGTTCCTTGATTTTTCTCCCCATCATAAGCTCTGTCAATTGATGTGTAACTTCCGAGTTTATTTACTAATGATTCTCAAACCATTGTTGTCGGTAAATTAGTAACAGAGGGTGGAACATTATTGACTTATGAAAAAAAACTTTCCAATTATGTTGGAATGGAGTGAGTTTGCAAGCTAGTGGAATGGAGTGAGTTTTTGACGAAGAAGAACTTTGAAAACACAACTTTTTTATCTTGTTATGTGTTTTGATGTTGCTTAGGTGCAGTAATTTAAGAATTTATAGTCTCTAAAACTTGTAGAGCAAGTTTGATTATTGCATTTATTCATTTCCAACTATCTAAAAAGGAGGTTCCATTCATATATACATGTGAATCATTCTATTCATACATGAAGTTGAGAGTCTGTGACAGTAAGTCCAATTGCTCCGACAACTTGGTTTATATACTAGTTGGAGTATTTATATACGAATTCATAGAACTAACGAGATTTCTTTCTAGTCCATCATGAGAGTCACTAGAATTCATTTGTTGTGAAATGGACCGAATGGGTGATGTATTAGATTTGTTGAATACTCTAATACATTCCACTGTTGATGGGACAGTTAAAATCAACAAAGACACTCTCACAAATATTCAAACCTCTCTGCAAAATGCACAAGAACATATTGAGTTTTTGCTACTTGAATCTCAACTTCAACAAGAAGAATTACAGTAGTGGAGTCACTATTCTGAACCCGTTTCTATTCAGAACATTGAAACAAACTCCCATCAACACCAATAATATAAATTTGAGGTTGATACATATTTAGTGCCTTCTCCAAGAGCAGATTTGCATGCAGAAGCATAAATTCAGCCTGCACTTCTCAAGCCAATCATCAGACCATGGGAAAAGTTTGTTAGTAACAAGCACAAAATTGGTCTTGGATATGACAAGGATGTGTCCTTTCGTATTTCAGACTATTCCAAGACCGTCAAATTTCAAAGTGTTGGATTTCTTCATGACAGTTCACCTTCAACTATTCCAGTTTCTGCTCCTTCTCCACAATAACAGATTGTTATATGCCAACATTTTGATCGAGTTGGCCATATGAAAGATCATTGTTTTGAATTTCATCCATGTAACCGCTGTCATAAAACCACTCATACTTCACACGGGTGCTTCAGAAACAATTATCCTACAAGAAAAAATATTCAACTTGGATGGATCGCTTCTTGGCAATGGGATTCGACAACCAAGAAGATGCTTCAGTCATATGCCAAAATATCTTCTAGAATATTAAAATGCCTTGCAGTTGATTTTTCACCATCATCTCACCTTGTATCTGATTGGGGGGAAATAATGGTCATCTACAAGTTTAAAAGCCACATCAAGAGAGCCTGACCCACAATTTTCCATACCAGATTTAAAGTTGTAGCCAGAGACACAAAAGTTCAAGTGAGCCTGAGCCACAACCTAGCATACCAGACTCAGAGTTGTAGCCAGAGACAGAGATTTCCATGAGCATGGCATTAGTTGGTGGTCAGCCTTAAACCATCTATGTGAGGTTGAGACCTCCCTTTTCAGGTTGAGCTTCTCCCTCTTCAAAGAATTGGGGAAACTTCCTCTAGCATAAGACTTCAACTTCTTTCCAGTTTTGGAAGAGTTCTAGGAATTTCATTAAGCATTCTAGATTTGGTGGTAATCCTTAAACTACCGCATGTTGAGACCTCCCTTTTTAGGTTAAGGTTCTCCCTTTTTTTATGTAGGTTGGAGACCTCCCTGTCCAAAGCATTATGATCACTTCCTCTAGTATAAGACTTCAGTTTCTTTCCATATTTTGAAGAGTTCCGAAAAATGCACTAAGCGTTCCAGTGTTGGTGGTCATCCTTAAACCACCACCTTATGCCAA
This sequence comes from Pinus albicaulis, assembly GCA_034641835.2. Classification (NCBI taxonomy): domain Eukaryota; kingdom Viridiplantae; phylum Streptophyta; class Pinopsida; order Pinales; family Pinaceae; genus Pinus; species Pinus albicaulis. The sequence goes on along the minus strand of CM076583.1, from coordinate 4,063,837 downwards.
CATTTCTGAGAGCACATTTGGCCTAGTGTTGCCATGCATATTTGCACATTTTGTATTACATCTCTCTTCTTGGACTCATACATACCCCTTCAGATTAAGGGGGGAAATGTTGGATACCTAATCCTCTAAGGGTTGGTGTGGAAGGCGAATGGTCAAAGGGAGTCCAAGATGCCTTGGGATATGGAATCCAAAGGTCACTCCAATGTATTATAAATGTACATCATGTGAATAAAATAACAACACACGACTATCCTTCTCTTAATCTTATGTCCATTCCATATGTGTCTAACGTGCAGGAGCAAGGGATCTTATAGACTATATGGCCAAGAATAGGGTCATTCTTGTCCTTTGCCGATATAAAGAGTTGGCTTAGGGTAGTCTAAGTCTTGACAAGGTTTTGATGTTCCTTTTAGAAAGGATTTTGGAAATGTGATACATAACTCCCTTAATGTAGGGAAGAGAGACTTTAGCCAAGGGCAAATTGTTGGAATGTTTTTAGGTTTGAGGTGGAGAGGAATGGAATACCTTTTTGATCTGGGATGAGGAGTAGCTTTGAGGGCTTTGCTGAGATGGGATTTTTCATTGGGAAAGGATTGAGAGGAATAGATATGAATGGCTCAGGTAATAATATTTTAAGCACAACAATTGTTTGAGAAAGATGATGGTTAGAGGTGGCATGGAGGTATGTTTTAGTATGAGTCTTCTTCCAATTGACTAGGTGGGTAAGAGAGCCATCAGGGAGGCAAGAGAGAAGGATGTCAAGAAAGGGGAGGGAATGGTTTGTTAGGAAAAATACAAAGAGGGAGGGGGGTGAATAAATATTTTACACACTTCAATTTCCAATTTTTTAATTTTGATTTGTATATGCTATTGTTATAAAAGAAACTAGCATACGTACGTGACTAATATTAAAGAAACCTGCAAATATCCAAATAACTTAATTGATCATTAATCTCATCATTTGTTCAACATTAGTCGGTGCATCATTACAACATTATTCATCAATTAATCAGTAATTATGAGTCAGATAGAGAGAATATAGAACATCAACACACAAAAGCCATGTCAACGCATATGAACACCAAGATTTTTAGGTGGAAACCCAATCTGGGATAAAACCACCACCGTTGCCAACTCTAACTTCTTCTTTTATTAAAAGATAAACTTTGCACAATCTTGTATTGGTGTAGACTTTAACCAGTACGGAGGCTCCTACCTACAGATATCTACAACCTTCTCTTGTTTTCCAGCTCCTACTAGAAGGGAGCTACAACCCCACTTTCCGAAGACTTCTTCTAGTGAATCACTTTTCAGAATGTTTCAAGTTGGATCCACTTCCAACATTAAAACCCAACAATTTTGAAATCAACTGAATCATCAAATCGATCATTGAAACTTGATCAACCACAACAGCCAGATTAAACCAATTCTTAACATATCATATTAGGGCATAACCATTCACAATATACCAAACCATGCTCTGTTTATTACAAAAATGAGATCCTACCACTGTAAACCCTGATCAATCAAATTTCATAAGATATACGTTATTGTTCTCAATCATACCCGCGTATGTACATGCTTCCCCTAAAGACGACTTGCGTACAGATCTAAAAACACTAATAACTGAATCTGAATCATTATACAATTGAATCAAACACTCAATCACAGACTGAAACCATCAAATATCACTGAACTAAATACACGCCACCATACAACAAAATCGTCATACCATAATTAGTTCAACCCAAACAATATTGTCAAACACAGATAAATATGAGAGAGACTTCATCGACAGAAAACAACAAACATAATAGAGCTTATCAAACATCATCAATATTTCATACTACAAAATGCTAGCATATATATGTGCCTTCTACTTGATATGAAATTACTTGCTAGTTAATGCTGTGCTATTTTCATTTCAGATATAAACATTTCTTTGCATTGTTTTACTTATCCTTCATGAGTTTGTTTAAGAGCATGTGATTGGAAAACAATGTACTTAGTGAAATTATGAATTTGTCATAAGCTTAAAAAGCATAATTTTAAATGATAGAACAGAAGCAATATTAAACACGACAAGCACATATAATAGAGCTTAACACAGAGAATTTTGATAAAGGAGTTCACCCCTCTTGGGCTACATCTCCTTGGTCCAGCTTCATAGTGTGACCTTTGTATTAGCTTCAAGTGTGCTCAAATTGTTGTTACAAACTTCAGAACCTCTTGGAACCTATTCCAATGAGTTTAAAACATAATAATCTCCCAAAAATGACTATTTTTTTGCTGAATTTGGACTCTTGATGCTCTGGCAATGACCACAACACCTAGTGGCCTTGACCTTCAAAAATCTTCAAATGAACTAAAACATCTATAGATGACCTTTTCTGCCTCTGCAACCTACTTTATTGAGTTCCCAGCATGCCAATTAGCCTAAAATGACTCTTTTTGACTTTGCCCCAATTTCTCCTCCAAAACTGGAGAGACTGCCAGTTAAAATTCTAAAATTGGAAATACCGCAAAAATTGGTGCGCCTCTGAATTCTCCGCCAGTTTAAGCATTGTATTAATTAGGCGTCAATCCTATATTACATGCGGTTAAGTATGGTTTATCGTTAATTCGCGCTAATGACGTATTAACGTCATTAAGGCATAGCTTAACGTTAATTAATCTCCATTAAAAAATCCGTCAGATCAATGGTTGGCACCTGGTTGCGCGCTTTTCGGTCACATGGGGAGGGGGTTGGCCCCCTCCAACCCCTAATGCGTTGACAGTTGAAATTCAAATATATGCGGAAGTCTATAGGGGTAAGAAACACCATGGAGGAAAGACGGTAATGCGTGCAGTTTGCGAGCGGGAGGTCAGGAGTTCAAGCCCCGACCCCGCCATATAATTTTACACGGTGCTATAAAGAAATTCCGCCCTGCCAAATCTGTCGACTCTGCCTATCTGACCCTTCTCCAAACTGATTAGTGGCTCCTCCTAAAATTGGTAAAGTCCGCTAATTTGTATATAAGCTTGAAAGTATATAATAATATATATATATATTTGAAATTCCACCATAACCAATGTTCCAAAACCTTAATATCATCAAATAATTCGACCTTAGGGTTAGGAGGTGGCCCACCAGAGAGGACACGTGGCACCCTCTGGTTGGGTTTCACTCTAACCCTTAAAAAAATTTCAAATTCCAACTTAGGAAGAATTTGAAGGTCATTGGGCAAATTTTCTCTTCACTTAACCCATCTAGAAAATTTGAAGACGACACTTGTCACAATGTCATTGGCTGCAATTTGGAGAATATTCCTGCAATGCTGACTGTACCTGCCACATCAGCATTGTCCATGTTCTGCTAATTTTTTGCCTATTTTGGAAAATGAACAACAGACGATAACTCAGTCATACGAACTCAGATTTTGATGAAACGAGTTGCGCCGGAATCCTGGAGTCGAACTCTATTCGTTTTTTAAAGTTTGAAGCAATTTCGAGCACTTTCAATTTTTAGCTAAAACTTGAGCTTTAGATCACTACTAAACACATTCACATATGTACACACTTCTCATGCTTGACACCTACGTACAGATTCTGAACTTTCGCAAAATGTATAAAAGACTACCTAGAAGAAAACCCGTGTATGTACACACCCTTCAGAGGGAAACCAACGCACTGATTTGTAATCACTGAATCATACCTTTGCTGCAACCAAAGCACATACTTCGCAACCCTTAATGTCACATATTCATGTCAAAGTATCATTATCACCACAGATCTATCAATGTTAAACTTTTTCAACAAGAAAATCAAACAAGCACATATGAGACCATACTTCAAATTTTTCAGATCGGTGTCTTTTCCTTACTCCTTGGTGCAGACATGTTTTAGATCAAATTATTCATAGATAACATAAAACTTGCATACATAACACTTTGATCTCCATCTCCTTATATAGCATAAGCCTTAGCCAATACCTTAGGCCAATCCCTTTGTAATGTCGATGGTATTATTTGACGAGATCAAATATCCGTTATTGCACTCATTACTATGGGCCAATACCATGGTAAACACCCCTAGTATTTATAATACCATGGTGCGGATTCTATACACGACTTCTCTTCACCATACCTGCGTATGTACGTGAAGCTTCACATGACCTGTGTATACTTTCTCAAACTTTATCTTTATCATTCCTATGTCTCTGAACTGATATTCCTTTGTCCATATCACCTGTAGCATATGTATAACCACCATGTTGACATTTTTATCAAGTAAGTTTCCATCAAGGACAACACATTAGCCATATTTCCAAAAATACCCCCCTTTGGACTTGATGGAAACAATTTTAGTGTTTTATCACCACAATTTGTAAATACCTCCAAATGCATTTGCAAAGATACTAAGCTAAGCGCCAAGATTCTCTCCCAAAACATCAAGCTTCTCTCCAATAATTCTTCTCCAAACACCAAGCTTCTATCCCCCTTTGACATCAAGGGAAAAGGGTTGACCAATGCTGAAGGAAGGCTTATTTTTCCCTTTGTAGAGAGGATCACTGTAGTTCTGATATGCTTGAATATGAATATTGTATGTTGACCATGTTCCCCCTGAGCATATGTGGAATCTCTAGGAAGATATTCAATGAAATACATGACTCTATAACTCAACCAAATATGACCTTTCCTATCACCAAGGACTCATGCTTGCATCAATCACCTAACACAGTGGAGTTACATATTGTGACCTGCCATTACATCAAATGCCCAAAATAATGGGATTAAATATATAAATGACTTGACCCCAATAGTCTAAACATGACTAAATATTAAATTTATTACATCATGGGTATTTACATGACCTTTACATCAAGAGACAAACATGACATTTATAACCAAAATCGGAGACCTCAATAGTGAGGTGGCAAGAACATGGTTGTCCTTAGTAACCATCATACATCATAAAGGACCTGCAATGTGAACATCTACATCACCATCGTGAAGTAGGATGTAGAATCAATTTGCAGTAGCATCAATATATGACCAATGCTTTCAAGCATCACCAAGCAACTTTAGTATTACAATACATAACTGAGTAGAAACATCATCAACAATATTTTTATCATATCTCTTCATCAATGTCAATAAGCAATGAAAAAAATCAGATTGAGCAAGTAGTGTTCAAGTAACTATAATGCCAACAATGTACTATTAGAAGCATAACAAGTGCTTCCCTTGAACTTGTGTCAGTTATTCTCTTGTTAGGTATGATCATATCCAACTCATCAAGTAGCAAAGCCATCAAAAATAACCAAAGAAGTAATGTCATATTGTAGAAAGTCATGAGTCATCATAAATCAATATCATTTCTAAGTAAAATTTGAGCATCATTAATAGGTTGCAACCAATTACTGTCATAACCATAAATAATAACTGACTGAATCATATGAGAGGCTTTCCATGAGTCCGTTCCATTGTTTCTTCATCTTAGAGAAACATTCGCGATTTCATAGATCAAAACTTCCATATATACGTGATTGTCCTTCACGTAATCTGCATACAAAAGTAAACTGTAGTAATTTACACTCTTAGCTCCCCCTGAACATGAAATATTTGTCACAATAATTAAGAGAGTGATGAAGCATAAACCACTCCTAATTTATGTTTGATATATTCAAAAGAATCACGTGGAAGTGGCTTTGTAAATATATTAGTAACTTGTTCCTTTGAAGGAACATATTCCAGTTTGACCTTTTGTTCAACCACTTGTTCTCTCAGAAAGTGATATTTGATTGGAATATGCTTGGCTTTTGAGTGCATGGCAAGATTTTTAGAAATACTTATCGCATTAGTATTGTCACAAAGAATAGGCAAGGGTTAAGGACAACTGATTTGAATGTCTTTCAATGTTTGCGTCATCCATTTAAGTTGAGTACAACAAGATGAAACAACAACATATTATGTGTTAGCAATAGATAAAGTGATGGAGCTTTGTTTCTTGTTAAACCATGATACCAAGCGAGGTCCCAAGTAAAATGCTCCTCCACTAGTACTCTTTCAATCATCAATAGTACCAGTCCAATCTGCATATGTGTAAGCATGAAGTGAAAATTCTGCATTTTTAGGATATCATGGACCAAAGTCTTGAGTTCCTTAAAGGTACCTGAATATTCTCTTAACTACTTGGAGACGAGTTTCTTTAGGATTAGCTTGAAATTGTCTAACAATTCCAAAAACATGCATAATATATGGTATTGTGCCAGTAAGGTAGAGCATGCTTCTGATTATAGACTTGTATTTTATATGATTGATTGAATGAGAGTCATCATTTTGACTAAGATTGCATCCTGTTACCATTGGTGTGCATACAGGTTTACAGTCTTCCATTCCATATTTCTTGAAGATCTGCTTGAGATACTTGGTTTGGGAGAGAACGAAACCATGCTTTGTTTGTTGAACTTGAAGACCAAGAAAGTATGTTAGTTCACCAAGTAGAGACATCTCAAATTCTTGCTGCATAACTGAAGAAAATTCCTAACTCGTAGATTCTACATTACTTCCAAATATGATGTCATCTAAATAAACAACAACTATCAAAAGTTTGTATGTATCAAATTTTATATATAAGTTGTTGTGTGTAGACCCCTTTTTGAAACCTTGCTGGTGAAAATACTTTTCAAGATGATAATACCAGGCACGAGGAGCTTGTTTTAATCCATACAAAGCCTTCTTCAGTTTACAATTTTTTTTTTTTTAATCATTGCCTAGAATAAAACCTTTAGGTTGTTCAATATAAACTTCTTCTTTTAGATCCCCATTTAGAAATGCAAATTTAACATCCATTTGAAATACTTTGAAGTTATGAAATCTTGAAAGTGAAAAAAACATTCTTACGGCTTCAAGTCTAGCTACAGGTGCAAATGTTTCTTCAAAGTCTATTCATTATAAGTTTATTTTAGTTTTCTTAATTTAATATTATTAATTAATTAATATTTATTGGAATATTTAATAATTATATTTATTATTTATAAATTAAACCTAAAACATTTTATAATAATAATCATTATTAAGTAATTATTTAAATTAATTTATTAATTCAATAAATTTCTTTCTTTTAATTATTATGATTATTTATCAACATTATAATTATCCAATTTTTATAAATAAATAATTAATAATAAAAATTAATTAAATGTATTAATAATATTAATATATTAATAATATATTTACATATTAATCGGTGGAGTCCTTCTTGTAGGCATCTTTACACACCACAAAATACTTATACACCACAAAATCCTTCTTAGGATTTGTAATTCTCAGCACTCGTGCATTGGTGAGGAATTGCTTTAATAATTCAAAGATTTTTGCACATGGTGCAGTCCACTCAAATATTTTTCCTTTTGTCTACAAGGCTGTAGTGGGATGGATTATCTTGGAGAAATTATGGATAAATATCTTGTAATATTTCGCCAATGTTGTTGGCCCTTGTTTTTGATCCAATTTTGTTTAAGTAAATACACTTTATTACCATGATACCCATCCATATACCATCATATTCACTCTATTTTTTCCAATTAATGCATATCCAGGTATATAAATTAAGTTTTGCAATTTTTAGAAGTTTTTATAAAAAATAAAATTTAAGTGCATTTTTGGACCAGACCAGAAATTCCCGTAATGGCTTCATGGATGTCATATTTTCAAGACACTTGGGCTCGAGCTAGATACATTTATAAAAACTTGGGAACTAAGATTGGATGTACATCTATTGGTTCAGTCAAATCGAGCTTAAACAGGCCTGGTCAAAGGCGGTCAAACATGACCTGTTTTTATGGAAATCCCTAGGAAATAGGTCAAATTTAGCATTTTATGGGATTTTCTAGATTTTGAGAGATTATATGGATGATCTCAACCTGAATGGATAGGATAAGGATATCCATGGCTGTATGAGACATTTTAGATGAGTTTGTTTCATATTTTATCTATTTAAGCCTAAGGCATTGAAGGCATTCATGTATAGAATTTGTATAACTTAACTTTGATATTTCTGAAACTTTGGGAGCTAATTGAAAGACATGTTCTATTTCATTTTCTGCTATTATATATGGTGAATGCTTTACTAATTTTTAGTAGCTGAAAGTACTCATAGTGTGCGAGGCAAGGGTGGAGGGCCCCCACACTGAGCTAAGTGCACTTTCTAGTTATTTTAGTTGCAATTTCCTGAACTAGTTTTGTTTTATGATTAATCTGTTAATTAGATGTATAATGATTGCTGATGAATATAATTCTAATTTCTATTCTACATATGAAGGGACAATCCAATGTTTAAGTTAAACATTCCTTCTATCTGATAAAGAGCTAGAGCTAGAATTCATCTTTCCTGCTTTGAAATGATTTTCTGAAGTTCTTATTTTGTAACAATGGTATTAATGATGAATGAATCTTTAATAAAGGACAACCAAGATCTCCTTAGTGAGGAGCCTCTTTAGTTATTATTTCATGCATCTTGATCTATTGTTCATTAATGGTTTTTGGTTTCTAATTCATGAAGTAGTTTTGTAAGAGAAGGACAAACAAGTTCTCCTACATTAGGAGCTTCTTTTGTTGCTTATTACACAATTGAATTATAAATTATTTAGTTAAGATTTATATTTGTAATATGCATTTCCTTTATTATTAATAATTAATCTTCTAAACTTTACTATAGCTAAAACCCATATATCTTGGGGATGCTTCTAAGTTCTACAAGCCCGGATTGATAATAAAATACTTGTGTTATTTTGCCTAGTAAACAACCCAATATTTTTGGTGCTGTTGCTGGGGAAGCATATTTCGAAGTGGTCAATTAGGAATATTAAAAAAAGAAGAAGAAGGTAGTTTCATTAAACAAAACCCCCCAACAATTCATCCATCCACAGGACTAACAACACCAGTTTCTGGAAGACCTACTCTAGAGGAGTTATAGGAAAAACAGAGATCGGGACAAAGATTAAATCTAGTTGAAAGACAGATCTTGTTAGCCTTGGTGGTAAAAAGAAAGAAATCACCAAAAGAAATTCCTTCCTTAGGGAAACAAAAGGAAACAAGAAAAATAGTTGTTGAACAATTAGAGAAACCTGTCCTTGAACAAATTAAAGTGGTTAAAGAAACACCAAATCAACCTCATATTGAAACACTGCAAATCTTTGAATAGGAAATGGCTAAAGAAGGACAAGGATCTAATATGCCAATCATGACCCTTAAACAAAGAATTGAGTATGAGAGACAAAAAAGGGAACGGAGAAGAAAAAGAGATGAAGAAAGGAAATTGGAGGAAGAAAGAAAGAGAGAGAAAGATAGAAGAAACAAAAACATTAAGAAGGATCGAATAAGAAGCAAGAAGAGAAAATCAAAACAGAATACTACATGATAATGAACAAGAAAATAACAATGATCAGGAAGCTACTTTTGGCTTTCTAATATTAGATACAAGAGAAATATTAGGAGAAGAAGTGAAAATGAAAAACATTCCACCTTCTGTATTGCCTAACTTTTATGGAATGTCAACAAAAGATCCCGATTCATTTATGTTCGAGTTTGATATCTTATGTAGAACTTATGGATACACGGATGATACACACAAGATTCGACTTTTTCCTACTACTTTGAAAGCAACAATATTAAAATGGTTTATGGGTTTAGCAGAACATACAATTTATTCTTGGGATGATATGAAGAATTTTTTTCTTAAAAAGTATCAAGCTTACTGCAGGGCTAGAGACTCAAAAGAAGACATTTTTAGAATGAAAAAACAAGAAGATGAAATTTTGGAAGAGTATTTAGAAATATTTCTTTATAATTTGCAGAAATCCAAACAACATTCTCTAAATCCCAATACTATCCGTACAATATTTCTTAAGGGTATCAGAGATGAATATTTAAATATCCTTAATGTGATGGGAAAAGGAGATATCTCCAATCTACCATTTGAAGAAATTGCTGAACTTTGTCAGAAATACTCTAGGGGAAGAGCAAAAAGTGGAAAGAGAGATATTACATTGAAGAAATTGTTGAACTTTGTCAGAAATACTCTAGGGGAAGAGCAAAAAGTGGAAAGAGAGACATTACATCAAAAGCTTCCAAATTTGCAGCAAGTGTAGTAACAAGAGAAGAAATAGGAAGTTTATTAGAAAATTTCAAAACATATCTCTTAAGCACTTTGGGAACACAAGTAGATGTATTAAAAGCCAAGAAGAAGAAGGAAGAACAAGATGAAATCTTAGCAATCTTATGTCTAAAGTGTAGGCAAAAACATCCACTTAGGGAATGTCCTTTGCAAGGTATACAAGTGTGTGGACTTTGCATAGAGAATCATGCAACTGAAAACTGTCCTAAATTAAAAGAGTTGCAAATGGAAGAAGTGTAAGGGGTAGACTCCCTCTACTATATGGAACTAAGGAGACCTTGGCAACCAAGGATTCCTCAACAATTCCCTCAAAAAAACCCCCAGAATATTCAATATCCCCCTCAGAATTCATGGAACACTCCAATGCCATGGCAGGCTTGCCCTCCACAATAATATCAAAACCAACCTATACAAGGTTGGAGGGGATATGGTTATGGAAACCAGCCACCTCAACATATTTACCCTCAACAACCATACCCTCAATACTAACAATTCCAACAACATCAACCAATGCCATTTCCACCCCAAAATCAACCAATGTTAACTCAACCTCAACAGCTTCAACTTCCTACTAACCAACCACCTCCTAGACCAACACAATTGCCAGCTCAACTTGTAGCTAATCGAAGTAACAAAGTGGATAAACCAACATACAATGTGGAAGAAGTAACACAGTATCCTACAAATTCAATTCTTCCCATACAAGATGTCCACTTAAGCTCTAGGAAGGTACTACATAAAGATTCTGCTCCAATAATAGAAGAACAAACTGAAGAAGGAGAACAAAGTCAAAAATTTCAACCAGAACAAAAAATTCAGAAGGCTAAATCTATTATGACTCAAACTCCACCATATCTAGAGAGGTTAGTACAACATAAAATCCCAATATATCTACCTGAATTTGATATTCTGGATGAATTGAAGAATGCATATGTCAAAATTCCTTTGTTGCAGGCAATTAAAGATATTCCAATTAATGCAAAAACAATAAAGGAGTTATGCATCAAGAAATCTGGTAGAAGAAAGAGAAACCCACCCACAATCTAGGTCATTAGAAGTTTAGCTATTATCATGTCTACAAATACAACCATTGAAAAATATGTTGATCCAGGGATCCCTATGGTTACCATTTCGATCAACAATTTTTTAGTTCCAAACACTTTAATAGACTTGGGAGAAGCTATAAATGTTATGACTACAGAGACTATGAAACATTTGAACTTGAACAACATTAGACGTACTACTACAATTTTAGAACTGCAGATAGAACTAAAGTTGTAGCAGAAGGAATATTTGAAGATATCATTGTCTCACTGGATTCATGGGTGTATCTTGTATGCTTCCTCATTTTGCAGCCAAAAACAAATTTATGAGGTCATCCATTAATTTTAGGAAGACCATGGTTAGCCACTGCAGATGCTTACATTGGATGTAGGTCAGGAAGTATGATTATTGCACATGGAGATGAAAGAAAACATGTTACATTGTATACTCCAGCACAATCTCCTTCTTTATTATCATGGCTTGATGGAGAAGAACAACAAGAACTTCAATATGTTCTTAGTATTAATCAAGTCTATAATTTTAGAGAAGAGGAAGAAAATAAGGATTTATTAGATATTTTAATGTTGGAACAAAATATTTCGGAGCAGCTTAGAATAAAACAATATGAAGCTGCAAGTCACCTTTTAAATCAGTGTTTCTAGGAAAACTGTACCATACAATCACTACAAAATTCATTTGAAAATATTTTTCTTGTTAGCTCAATTACCAATTCAAAGAGTAAAATCATCAAGATTAGTCCTGGGAGAAATTTGAATATCGATAATAACTTACAATCATCACAAGAACAAGAGGGAATAGCACTATTACAAAAATAATAAAAGGCTTTTCCCTGGGATTACACAGACATGTAGGGGATTCATCCAAATACATGTATCCACCAAATTTACAATGATGATCAAATCAAACCTGTAAGGCAACCACAAAGAAGGATGAATCCTATGATGAAGGAAATAGTAAAAGAATAATTGCAAAAACTATTACAAGTCGGATTTATGTGTCCTATTTCTGATAGTCAATGGGTTTCACCCTTAGTTGTACTGCCTAAGAAAAATGGAAAGTGGAGAATTTGTGTAGATTATAGAGAGCTCAATAAAGCCATATTAAAATATCATTTTCCTTTACCATTTATTGATCAATTAGTAGATTCATTAGCTGGGAAGAAATTATTTTCATTTCTTGATGGATTTAGTAGGTACAATCAGATAAAGATAGCATTGGAAGACCAAGATAAGACAACAGTTACATGCCAATGGGGAAAATATGCATATAATGTTTTACCCTTCGGTTTATGTAATGAACCTGCTACTTTTCAGAGAGAAGTCCTTGCAATTTTTGCTGATTTGATCCATGAATGTGTGGAGGTATACATGGATGATTTCACTGTGTATGGCAGAACATTTGATGATTTTTTAAAAAATATTGAAAAAGTTTTGAAAAAATTCATAGAGACAAATCTGTCACTCAGTATTGAAAAATTATTTATGATGTTAACTGAGGGAATAGTGTTGGGACACCATATTTCTTCTTCACGAATTAAGGTGGACCCAACAAAAATTCAAGTGATTGTGAATTTAATGCCACTCACTGATGGGCCTCTAAAATGGACATAAATTAAGGCCCATCTAACCTTTCTTAGGCCCATCTACCTCCCTTATGCACATGAAAATATATATTAAATCTCTCCTTCTGCACTTAATAATGTTTTCTTATTCTTTAATATTTTCTTAGGAAGGTTTAAAGGTAATTGCATACTTTTGCAAAATATTGGTTATTTTTGTAAAATATTGTGAGAATATTTGGCAGATTATACAGATTTGGAGAAGGAGAAAATTTAGGGACTTTCTCCCTGCCACTGGAAGATCAAGAGTGAAGAATAAATGAGCACAATGTCAGGAAATTATGGAGAAATATTGGAGAGATTCAAGGGGGTTTTCCACCCTCCTTAACTAGCAAAGGCAACCAAGCAAACTGAAGATGAAGTGAACTCAATCTTTGTTTACTTGGAGTCAAGTGGACTCAATCACTGCAAAAGATTCTCTCCAGCAATTTGAGTTCCAGAGGCAACTAAGCAACTAAAGATGAAGTGCACTCAATCTATGTCTACTTGGAGTCAAGTGGACTAAATCACTATTTTCAAGGGAGTTGTTGGTAGTTGCCCTATAGAATAAATAGAGCAGAGCTAGAGCTAGGAAGATTTAGTTAATTCCAGTCGATTCTAGTCATAACTTTGTTGCAAGCTATTGAGTTTTTTTATCATTTTACGTAGTGATCAAACTTTCAGACATATATGAGGCTATTCTTTTATGAAATGAGCAGATTGATTTCATTCTACTGATTTAAGTTTCAGAGAGCTAGGCTCATGGGTTAGGGCCCAACCCATGTGCCTCAGCTTCTCTGTTGTTACCATTCTTTCCTTTTTTTTCCATTTAGCTAGTTTTCCTTCTGTCATTCAATTAGTTTTTCTTCTGATAGTTTCATTGTTGCTTAGTTTTTTCTTTCAATTTGTTGTTGTAGTTTTCATTTGCTTGCAAGTAATATAATAGAGCAAAACCAAAAAGCTGTGGATCAAGACCCCCTTCTCATCTTTTTAAATAGAGCTCGAGGAGGGTAAACCTTCCCACAGACCCAAAAATTGATTTCTGTCCGCTGTTCTAAGATTAAAAGTAGAGTTTCATTACCATTTTCCAGTCTTCCTTTGCATGGTACTTTCATGCATTTGTCTGTTTATCTGCACATAAGTTAGCAGGTTGTTTGCAGGAATAGGCATTAAAATCCCCAGGGAGATTATTCAGTCATTCCGCTTTCATTTCCAGTCCCTATCCATCTATGAGTTATGCCTCTGAACCTTGCTTTTACGCCTCCGTTATCTCATGTTTTCCGGTTATTTTAACTGCTGTACCCACCTTTTATTCCCAAAAGCACTTAAACCCTTCAGCCTGCCTCATTCCTTTATTTTTATCATTCACCATTGCCTTACTCATTTTAATGCAAAAACGCTTGAAAGCCATCGAAATTCGGCCTCCGCCTTTGCTCCTAGAATATCCCGCTAACGTACATCGCAAATTGCAAAATTGAACTTTTTCCCTTTTCCTTTAACACTTAACGCTCATTTTTTCCGATTACGATATTGCAATATCGCATATCGAAAATTGCAAAATTTTCCCTTTCTCTTAAGAATTACTGCTATCGTACTTCACAAATCGCACTTCGCATGGTTTATTCATTTTTTTTTAAAACACTTACAGCTCGTTTTCGCCGATGCGATATTACCGCCGCATCGCAAATCACAAACTGAAACTCTTTCCCTTTTCTTTCAACACTTACCGCTCGCTTTTTCCGATTGAGATATTGCGAAATCACACTTCACAATATTTATCCTTTTCTTTTAAGACTTACCGCTCTGATCTACCGATTGCGATATTGTGATCGCGCTCCGTCGCTAGTCCCACCGCCACATCACTTGTCGCATTTCTCACTTCGCACATTTAGTTGGTTTTCGTTAATACTTACCGCTCTTTCCGCCAATTGCGATATTGCACTTCACATTTCGCTCTCACTCTTGAACAATACTTCTGTTATCCCTTTAATTTTGTGATATTGCGATTGCGATATTGCATATCGCATATCGCAACTTTTGCTCCATCCATCTCTGCCATCGCACTTTTCAAATCATTCCGCTCCAAAGCCTTTTTGCGCCATAATAAAGCTATAATAAGGTTTAAACCCACTCTTTTCACTATTAAGCCTAGTTTCATGTGTTTCTCCCTCCATTAGCACCTTTACCCCTTTATTCTCCAAGCTGCAAATAAACACTTCTTCTATCAGAATTAAGTCCTGGATAGCTTAGCTCCATGGATAGAAGCATGGTAGATAGAGCATAAGATAAGTAGGCCGTGTTTAGCCGATTGGCCAAAGTTTAGTGCGGTTCAAATTAGTTTCTTTTCAACAATTTAATTTAGTTTCTTTCTGTCATTTCCTTCCTGCAAATTAAATTAGTTTCATTTCCGTCATTTCCTTTCTGCAAATTAAGTTAGTTTCCTTTATGTCATTTCCTTCCAACAATTTACTTTTCAGTTTTTATCATAGTTTAAGAAATAACACCCTTTCGTAAAGCAGAAGAGGATGACATGAACAAAATGCTCACAATGTCAAGCTTATTCACATCCATCTCAAACTAATTGAGACACACTCTCTCCTTGGCAACCTTGGACATCTAAACCCCAAAACCAATCTTGGAAACATGGTTGGCAAGGTCCTTATTGGGAAAATCCACAATATCCTCAATATTTCCCTCCATATCCTCCATACCCAACTCCATGCTATCCATACCATCCACCTCCACCACAACCACTGCCTCAACCACATCCATATGATATATCCACCCCCACTCAACTACCTGTACCACCATTTCCAAACCCACACCATGAAGTATCTCAGCCCACTTACAATGCTGAGTTACAACACTACCAAACATATCCTCTTGATCTAAATGGTCCGCATCTTAGTTCAAGAAAGGTATTGCAAAGAAGAGATTTTTTTAATGTCATTGAAGGACAACATCAAGAAGAAGAAGATCCAAATGAGGAGATTAAAATATCAAGGGTTGCACTTGATGAAGGGCCGACGTCAGAATCAGATGTTGAGAAAGTTTCCTCATGTTTACTAGCATTTCCTCCATGTGTTCAAGAGAACAATCAACAAAAAGAGGAAGATTTTAATGTCATAATAGAAGAGGATATCCAAAGTGACCCAAATCAACAAGTGGACCAGGGGCATCACAACTATATTGACATATGGTTCCAAACAGTCATTAAGTTGTAACAACACACTCTTATCCAACAATACTTGATACAATCCCAATCAAAGTAATTCATCTCTTATATTCAGGTACATGTCAGAACATGTATTCCAAGTGTGCACTTGATTTTATCTATCATCTTGATGTGTACATGGCTCCATTGAAAGTATTCCTATAGTTGAAAAAGGTTTTGTTTTTTCAAGTGGAGTAGGAAAGTAAAAAAAGAGAAAAAGAAAAAAAGGGAAAGAATAAAATCTCAGATGAAAACCTCTTTGAGGCATCTGAGATTGGCTCATTGATTGAAAACCTCCATGAGGCGGTCATTAGGTTGAAAATAAAAAATAAAATAAAATATCCTAGGTGAAAACCTCCTTTCAGAGCCTAGGAAGTCCTACTTGTGGAAAACCTCATTGAGGCAACTAGTAGGCCTTAAAAAAATTAAAAAAAATTGCATTTCTCCATGTACCTCTCTTTAATGAATGCAGGTGCTCTCCAACCTTTGCAAGAAGAAAAACAAGAAGTTGGCACAAAAAGAAAATTTGGTTAACACCCTGGTCAAAGGCAGTCAAACTTGGACTTCCTCCTCCTGTGCTCAGAAGCTCCAAAAGGACCTCAAGCAGATTATCACATGCATCTTTAGAGTCGCTTCAGAACAACCGAAGATAGCTTCAACAACCATATCAATAGCTTCAATATCACCTGCAAAAACAAATCAATGTTAAGGCTCATGTATGCAATCATCTAACCCTTTCTTCGAATCTATTTTCACTTAATAAAACATTAAAAAGTGTGAGAAAGAAAGATTTTTATATAGCCAAAATCAGTAGCAGAGCAACCTCAGCCTTATCTCGCAACTAGCCTCACTTTTTCCACCAAGAAGAGGAACAAGACAAAAGTAGAAAGCACTTGAGAAAGTGGGTAGTAATCAATTCATTGTAATGGAAGACAAGGGGTAACCAAGGGTGAACTCATTTCACAGAAAAAAGAACCGCGAGTTAATTTTTCATGCAATTAAAAAACTAAAAAAAAAGAAGAAAAAAATAAAAAGAAAGGAAAAAAGAAAGAAAGAACATAAAATAATAAAATAAAACAAAAGGTGGATCCACCACCTCTTGGCATGCAAAACATATTTTCTTAAGGCAGCTGAGGACCTCCATGAAGCATCTATGAGAAGTACAAGAATAATAGCAAGAAGATTAGTAGGAGGAGCAGCGCATGGACCAATAAACAAAAAATGAAATAAGCCAGCATGCAGGAAGAACCAGAAGGCAGGGAAGATGAATAGGTTGCTCAGAGGACGAGCAATAGTTTCAGTAGGTGGGTGATGATGGGCCTCTAAATTGGACATAAATTAAGGCCCATCTAACATTTCTTAGGCCCATCTACCTCTTATGCACATGAAAATATATATTAAATCTCTCCTTCTGCACTTAATAATGTTTTCTTATTCTTTAATATTTTCTTAGGAAGGTTTAAAGGTAATTGCATATTTTTGCCTTATATTGGTTATTTTCATAGAATATTGTGAGAATATTTGGAAGATTATGCATATTTGGAGAAGGAGATAATTTAGGGACTTGCTCCCTGCCACTAGAAGATCAAGAGTGAAGAATAAATGAGCACAATGTCAGGAAATTATGGAGAAATATTTGAGATATTCAAGGGGGTTGTCCACCCTCCTTAACTATCAAAGGTAGCCAAGCAAACTGAAAACGAAGTGAACTCAATATTTGTTTACTTGGAGTCAAGTGGACTCAATCACCCCAAAGATTCTTTCCAGCAATTCGAGTTCCAAAGGTAGCCAAGCAACTAAAGATGAAGTGCACTCAATCTATGTTTACTTGGAGTCAAGTGGACTCAATAACTATTTTCAAGGGATTTGTTGGTAAGTTTGTATAATAAATAGAGCAGAGCTAGAGCTAGGAAAATTTAGTCAATTTCAGTCGATTCTAGTTGGAACTTTGTTGCAAGATATTGAGCTTTTTATCATTTTACTCAATGATCAAACTTTCAGACATGTATGAGGCTTTCTTTTATGAAATGAGCAAACTGATTTCATTCTATTGATTTAAGTTTCAGAGAGCTAGGCTCGTGGGTTAGGGCCCAACCCATGTGCCTTAGCTTCTCTGTTGTTACCATTCTTTCCTTTTTTCCATTTAGGTAGTTCTCTTTCTGTCATTCAATTAGTTCCGCTTCTGATAGTTTCATTGTTGCTTAGTTTTTTATTTCAGTTTGTTGTTGTAGTTTTCATTTGCTTGCGAGTAATAGAATAGAGGAAAACCAAAAAGCTGTGGATCAAGACCCCCTACTCATCTTTGTCAATAGAGCTCGAGGAGGGTAAACGTTCCCACAGACCCAAAAACTGATTTATGTCCACTGTTCTATGATTAAAAGTAGAGTTGCATTACCATTTTCCAGTCTTCCTTTGCACAATACTTTCACACATTTATCTGTTTCTCTGCACATAAGTTAACAGGTTGTTTGCAGGAATAGGCATTACAATCCCGAGGGAGATTATTCAGCTGTTCTACTTTCTTTTCCAGTCCCTATCCATCCCTAAGTTACGCCTCTAAACCTTGGTTTTACGCCTCAATTACCTCATGTTTTCCTCTTATTTTAACTATTGCACCCACCTTTTATTCCCAAAAACACTTAAACCCTTCAGCTTGCCTCATTCCTTTATTTTTATCATTCACCATTGCCTTACTCATTTTAACGCAAAAACGCTTGAAAACCATCGAAATTCGACCTCCACCTTTTCTCCTAGAATATCCCGCTAACGTACATCGCAAATCGCAAATCAGAACTTTTTCCCTTTTCCTTTAACACTTAACGCTCATTTTTTCTGATTGCGATATTGTAATATCGCATATCGTAAATTGAAACGTTTTCCATTTCCCTTAAGACTTACCGCTACTGTACTTCACAAATCGCACTTCGCATGGTTTAGTTTTTTCCTTTAAACACTTACCGCTTGTTTTCGTCGATGCGATATTATCGCCGCATCACAAATCACAAACTGCAACTCTTTCCCTTTTATTTCAACACTTACTGCTCGCTTTCGCCAATTGAGATATTGCAAAATCACACTTCACAATATTTACCCTTTTCTTTTAAGACTTACCACTATGATCCACCGATTGCGATATTGGGATCGCGCTCCGTCACCAGTCCCACCACCACGTCACTCGTCGCATTTCGCACTTCGCACCATTTAGTTGGTTTTTGTTAATACTTACCGCTCTTTCCACTGATTGCGATATCACACTTGCACTTCACAATTCTTACCTCTTCACACTTCACATTTTGCTCTCACTCCCGAACAATACTTATGTTATCCCTTTAATTTTGCAATATTGCGATTGATATCGCATATCGAATATCGTAACTTTTTCTCCATCGCATCTCTGCCATCGCACTTTTCAAATCATTCCGCTCCAAAGCCTTTTTGCACCATAATAAAGCTTTAATAAGGTTTAAACCCGCTCTTTTCACTTGTAAGCTTGGTTTCATGTGTTTATCTTTCCATTAGCACCTTTAACCCTTTCTTCTCCAAGTTGCAAATCAAAACTTCTTCAATTATAATTAGGTCCTGGACAGCTTAGCTGCATGGATAGAAGCATGGTAGATAGAGCATAAGATAAGTAGGGCATGTTTAGCCGATTGGCAAAAGTTTAGTGCGGTTCAAATTAGTTTCTTTTCAGCAATTTAATTTAGTTTCTTTCTGTCATTTCCTTCTTGCACATTAAATTAGTTTCATTTTCGTCATTTCCTTTCTGCAAATTAAGTTAGTTTCCTTTCTATCATTTCCTTCCAGCAATTTACTTTTTCGTTTTGACCATAGTTTAAGAAATAGCACCCTTTTTTAAAGCAGAACAGGATGACATGAAAAAAATGCATCTGCTGTGTATATAGCACTGCCACCTCCAAGTTTGTACAAACCCCAGGTTGATAAAGTAAAGTAGGGTATCCCATGGGAGTTGCATCACTCTTGGTGCAATACCAGGGCGCACCACTTTTTAGCGTCGTTGCCGGGGAGGTGTTTAGTAGATGCTTTGATTCTGTTTTATCATTATTTTCTGCTTTCCTTTTTCATGTTGTTTCCGAAATATTGAAAAATAGAAAAAAATCTGATTTTCATGCCTCATAGGAGTAGGGATACTCAGATTTTGTTAAAAATACTTCTCCAATACCAACCCCCCCACTTGACCACGTGGTGTAGTAAGAACCACATCACCATACACTTTTGAAGGAAGAAGAGATGGATGGATATGATGATGATGAAGAAGATCTTATTGGGTTTCCCATTCAAGATATGGACATCAGTATACATATGAAGAACATCCCTCCATCTCTCCTTCCCAACTTCCATGGTATGAGGACAGATGATCCGAAAACATTTCTCTTTGAATTTGAGATACTTTGTAGATCTTATGACTACTTATCACACACTAAAAAACTGATATTGATTCCTGCAACATTGAAGGATAGAGCTCTTAAATGGTTCATGAGTCTAGATGCTAATTCAATAAGATATGCAAAAGATATTTCTAGAAAAATATAAAGGTCGTGATCTTAGAGAAGAAATTTTTAGAATGAACCAAGAAGAGGATGAGACCCTTGAGGATCTAATTGAGAGGTTCATGTATAATGTTAAGAGGGAAAAATTTCATCATCTAGGATTTGACACACTAAAAACCCTCTTACTTAGAACAATTAGGAATGAGTGGATTGATCTCCTTAATCGCATGAGTATAGGAGATGTATACTAATTTTCATTTGAAGAAATTTGTGAAACATGCAAGCCCATATCAAGAGGAAGGGAAAGAGTAAGTAAATCAACATCAACATTGGTAAGGCAAGATGAACTTGGAAATTTTCTTGATAACTTTAAAACATAAATTCTTAGCAATCTAAGTGAACAAGTAGAAATGTTAAGAATGAAAAACGAGCAAAAAGAAGATGATGATATTTTTGTTATCCATGCAGAATCATATGCTACTAAATGTTGACCATCCTTCCAAAGGTTTAAGGAAGTTTACCAGGAAGACAATGGGGCAAGGCAATCACCAAAGAAGCTATGTTATGTAGCTCCAAGGAGACCCTGGCAGCCTAGTCAACTTGGTATGATGCAAATACCTACTTCACAATGTCAAGATTATTCACATCCATCTCAAACTAATTGGGACACACTCCCTCCTTGGCAACCTTGGCCATCTCAACCCCAAAACCAATAATTGAAACATGGTTGGCAAAGTCGTTATTGGGAAAATCCACAATATCCTCAATATTTCCCTCCATATCCTCCATACCCAACTCCATGCTATCCATAGCATCCACCTCCACCACAACCACAGCCTCAACCACATCCATCCCATATATCCACCCCCACTCAACTACCTGTACCAACATTTCCAAACCCAGACCATGAAGTATCTCAGCCCGCTTACAATGCTGAGTTACAACACTACCAAACATATCCTCTTGATCTAAATGGTCTACATCTTAGTTCAAGAAAGGTATTGCAAAGAAGAGATTTTCTTAATGTCATTGAAGGACAACATCAAGAAGAAAAAGATCCAAATGAGGAGATTAAAAGATCAAGGGTTGCACTTGATGAAGAACCGACATCAGAATCAGAAGTCGAGAAAGTTTCCTCATGTTTACCAACATTTCCTCCATGTGTTCAAGAGAACAATCAACAAAAAGAGGAAGATTTGAATGTCATAATAGAAGAGGACATCCAAGGTGGCCCAACTCAACAAGTGGACTAGGGGCATCACAACTATATTGACATATGGTTCAAAACAGTCATTAAGTTGTAACAACACACTATTATCCACCAATACTTGATACAATCCCAGTCAAAGTAATTCATCTCTTATATTCAGGTACATGTCATAACATGTATTCCAAGTGTGCACCTGATTTTATCTGTCATCTTGATGTGTACATGGATGCATTGAAAGTATTCCTATACTAAAAAAAGGTTTTGTTTTTTCAAGTAGAGTAGGAAAGTGAAAAAAAGAAAAAAAGAAAAAAAGGGAAAGAATAAAATCTCAGATGAAAACCTCTTTGAGGCATCCGAGATTGGCTCATTGATTGAAAACCTCTATGAGGCACTCATTGGGTTGAAAAAATAAAATAAAATAAAAGATCCTAGGTGAAAACCTCCTTTGAGTTGCCTAGGCAAACTTACTAGTGGAAAACCTCATTGACGCAACTAGTAGGCCTTAAAAAAAATAAAAAAAATTGCATTTCTCCATGTACCTCTCTTTAATGAATGTAGGTGCTCCCCAACCTTTGCAAGAAGAAAAACAACAAGTTGGCACAAAAAGAAAATTTGGTCAAAACCCTGGTCAA
Source organism: Pinus albicaulis (assembly GCA_034641835.2). Lineage (NCBI taxonomy): Eukaryota > Viridiplantae > Streptophyta > Pinopsida > Pinales > Pinaceae > Pinus > Pinus albicaulis. Next base: position 4,041,453 of record CM076583.1, on the reverse strand, counting down.
AGGCAGTCAAACTTGGACTTCCTCCTCCTGTGCTCAGAAGCTCCAAAAGGACCTCAAGCAGATTATCACATGCAGCTTTAGAGTAGCTTCAGAACAACCGAAGACAACTTCAACAACCATATCAATAGCTTCAATATCACCTGCAAAAACAAATCAATGGTAAGGCTCATGTATGCAATCATCTAACCCTTTCTTCAAATCTATTTTCACTTAATAAAACATTAAAAAGTGTTAGAAGGAAAGTTTTTTTATATAGGCAAAATCAGTAGCAGAGCAACCTCAGCCTTATCTAGCAACTAGCCTCACTTTTTCCACCAAGAAGAGGAACAAGACAAAAGTAAAAAGCACTTGCGAAAGTGGGTAGTAATAAGTTCATTGTAATGGAAAACAAGGAGTACCAAAGGGTAACCAAGGGTGAAATTAGTTCACAGAGAAAAGAAACGTGAGTTTATAATGCATGCAATTAAAAAACTAAAAAAAAAAAAGAAAAAAAGAAAAAAAAGAAAAAGAAAAAAAGAATAGAAAATAATAAAATAAAACAAAAGGTGGATCCACCACCTCTTGACATGCAAATCATATTTGCTTAAGGCAGTTGAGGACCTCCATGAAGCACCTATGAGAAGTGCAAGAAGAATAGCAATAAGATTAGTAGGAGGAGCACCGCATGGGCCAATACACAAAAAATGAAATAAGCCAACATGCAGGAAGAACTAGAAGGCAGGGAAGATGAATAGGCTGCTTAGAGGATGAGAAACAGTTTCAGTAGGTGGGTGATGATGGGCCTCTAAATTGGACATAAATTAAGGCCCATCTAACCTTTCTTAGGCCGATCTACCTCTCTTATGCACATGAAAATATATATTAAATCTCTCCTTCTACACTTAATAATGTTTTCTTATTCTTTATTATTTTCTTAGGTAGGTTTAAAGTTAATTGCATATTTTTACCTAATATTGGTTATTTTCGTAGAATATTGTGAGAATATTTAGCAGATTATGCATATTTGGAGAAGGAGATAATTTAGGGACTTTCTCCATACCACTGGAAGATCAAGAGTGAAGAATAAATGAACACAATGTTAGGAAATTATGGAGAAATATTTGAGATATTCAAGGGGGTTGTCCACCCTCCTTAACTATCAAAGGCAGCCAAGCAATCTGAAGGCAAAGTGAACTCAATATTTGTTTACTTGGAGTCAAGTGGACTTAATCACCCCAAATATTCTCTCCAGCAATTCGAGTTCTAGAGGCAGCCAAGCAACTAAAGACGAAGTGCACTCAATCTATGTTTACTTGGAGTCAAGTGGACTCAATCACTATTTTCAAGGGAGTTGTTGGTAGCTGCCCTGTAGAATAAATAGAGTAGAGCTAGAGCTAGGAAAATTTAGTCAATTCCAGTCAATTCTAGTTGGAACTTTGCTGCAAGATATTGAGCTTATTATCATTGTACTCAGTGATCAAACTTTCAGACAGGTATGAGGCTATTCTTTTATGAAATGAGCAAGCTGATTTCATTCTACTGATTTAAGTTTCAGAGAGCTAGGCTCGTGGGTTAGGGCTCAACCAACGTGCCTCAGCTTCTCTATTGTTACCATTCTTTCATTTTTTCCATTTAGCTAGTTTTCTTTCTATCATTCAATTAGTTCTGCTTCTGATAGTTTCATTGTTGCTTAGTTCTTGCTTTCAGTTTGTTGTTGTAGTTTTCATTTGCTTGCGAGTAATAGAATAGAGAAAAACCAAAAAGCTATGGATCAAGACCCCCTACTCATCTTTTTCAATAGAGCCCAAGGAGGGTAAACCTTCCCACAGACCCAAAAACTGATTTTTGTCTGCTGTTTTAAGATTAAAAGTAGAGTTGCATTACCATTTTCCAGTCTTCCTTTCCACGGTACTTTCACGCATTGTCTATTTCTCTACACATAAGTTAGCAGGTTGTTTGCAGAAATAGGCATTAAAAGCCCCAGGGAGATTATTCAGCCGTTCTGCTTTCTTTTCCAGTCCCTATCCATCTCTGATTTATGCCTCTGAACCTTGCTTTTATGCCTCCATTACCTCATGTTTTTCGCTTATTTTAACAGCTGCACCCACCTTTTATTCCCAAAAACACTTAAACATTTCAGCCTGCCTCATTCCTTTATTTTTATCATTCACCATTTGCTTACTCATTTTAACGCAAAAACGCTTGAAAACCATCGAAATTCGACCTCCACCTTTTCTCCTAGAATATCCCGCTAACGTACACCGTAAATCGCAAATCAGAACTTTTTCCCTTTTCCTTTAACACTTAATGCTCATTTTTTCCGATTGCGATATTGCAATATCGTATATCGAAAATTACAATGTTTCCCCTTTCCCTTAAGACTTACTGCTACCGTACTTCACAAGTCACACTTCGCACGGTTTAGTTTTTTTTTCTTTTAAACACTTACCGCTCGTTTTCACCGATGCGATATTACCGCCTCATCGCAAATCACAAACCACAACTCTTTCCCTTTTCTTTCAACACCTACCGCTCGCTTTCGCCGATTGAGATATTGCGAAATCACAAATCAAACTTCACAATATTTACCCTTTTCTTTTAAGACTTACTGCTCTGATCCACCGATTGTGATATTGCGATCGCCCTCTGTCGCCAGTCCCATCGCCATGTCACTTGTCGCATTTCACACTTCGCACCATTTAATTGGTTTTCATTAATACTTACCGCTCTTTTTACCAATTGCGATATCGCACTTCGCAGTTCTTACCTCATTGCACTTCGCATTTCGCTCCTGCTCCCGAAAAATACTTCTGTTATCCCTTTAATTTTGCGATATTGCGATTGCGATATCACATATCGCAACTTTTTCTCCATCGCATATTTTCCATCGCACTTTTCAAATCATTCCGCTCCAAAGACTTTTTGTGCCATAATAAAGCTTTAATAAGGTTTAAACCCGCTCTTTTCACTTCTAAGCTTGGTTTCATGTCTTTATCCCTCCATTAGCACCTTTACCCCTTTCTTCTCCATGCTGCAAATCAACACTTCTTCAATTAGAATTAGGTCCTGGATAGCTTAGCTACATGGATAGAAGCATGGTAGATAGAGAATAAGATAAGTAGGGCATGTTTAGACGATTGGAGAAAGTTTAGTGCGGTTCAAATTAGTTTCTTTTCATCAATTTAATTTAGTTTATTTCTGTCATTTCCTTCCTGCACATTAAATTAGTTTCATTTTCGTCATTTCCTTTATGCAAATTAAGTTAGTTTCCTTTCTGTCATTTCCTTCCAGCAATTTAATTTTCTTTTTTTAATCATAGTTTAAGAAATAACACCCTTTCTTAAAGCAGAAGAGGATGACATGAACATAATGCATTTGATGTGTATATAGCACTATCACCTCCATGTTTGTACAAACCCTAGGTTGATAAAGTAAAGTAGGGCAGCTCATGGGAGTTGCATCACTCTTGGTGCAATACCAAGGCTCACCACTTTTTCGCATCGTTCCCGGGGAGGTGTTTAGTAGATGCTTTGATTCTGTTTTAAAATTATTTTCTGCTTTCCTTTTCCATGTTGTTTCCAAAATATTGAAAAATACAAAAAAAAATATGATTTTCATGCCTCATAGGAGTAGGGATACTCAGATTTTGTTAAAAATACCTCCTCAATACCAACCCCCTCACTTGACCACGTGGTGTAGTAAGAACCACATCATCATACAATTTTGAAGGAAGAAGAGATGGATGGATATGATGACAATAAAGAAGATCTTATTGGGTTTCCCATTCAAGATATGGACATCAGTGTACATATGAAGAACATCCCTCCATCTTTCCTTCCCAACTTCCATGGTATGAGGACAGAGGATCCGAAAACATTTCTCTTTGAATTTGAGATACTTTGTAGATCTTATGGCTACTTATCACACACTCAAAAACTGAGATTGATTCCTGCAACATTTAAGGATAGAGCTCTTAAATGGTTCATGAGTCTAGGTACTAATTCAATAAGATCATGGAATGATATGCAAAAGATATTTCTTGAATAATATAAAGGTCATGATCTTAGAGAAGAATTTTTTAGAATGAACCAAGAAGAGGATGAGAGCCTTGAGTATCTAATTGAGAGGTTCATGTATAATGTTAAGAGGGAAGAATTGCATCATCTAGGATTTGACACACTAAAAACCCTTTTACTTAGAACAATTAGGAATGATTGGATTGATCTCCTTAATCTCATGAGTAGAGGAGATGTATACTAATTTTCATTTGAAGAAATTTGTGAAACATGCAAACGCATATCAAGAGGAAGGGAAAGAGTAAGTAAATCAACATCAACATTGGTAAGGCAAGATGATCTTGGAAATTTTCTTGATAACTTTAAAACATAAATTCTTAACAATCTAAGTGAACAAGTAGAAATGTTAAGAATGAAAAATGAGAAAAAAGAAGATGATGATATTTTGTTATCCATGTAGAATCATATGCTACTAAATGTTGTCCATCATTCCACATGTTTAAAGAAGTTTACCAGGAAGACAATGGGGCAAGGCAATCACAAAAGAGGCTATGCTATGTAGCTCCAAGGAGACCTTGGCAGCCTAGTCAACTTGATATGATGCAAGGACCTACTTCACAATGTCAAGATTATTCACATCCATCTTAAAATAATTGGGAGACACTCCCTCCTTGGCAACCTTGGCCATCTCAACCCCAAAACAAATCTTGGCAACATGGTTGGCAAGGTCCTTACTGGGAAAATCCACAATATCCTCAATATTTCCCTCCATATCCTCCATACCCAACTCCATGCTATCCATACCATCCACCTCCACCACAACCAAAACCTCAACCACATACATCTCATATATCCACCCCCACTCAACTACCTGTACCACCATTTCCAAACACACACCATGAATTATCTTAGCCCACTTACAATGTTGAGTTACAACACTACCAAACATATCCTCTTGATCTAAATGGCCTGCATCTTAGTTCAAGAAAGGTATTGCAAAGAATATATTTTGTTAATGTCATTGAAGGACAACATCAAGAAGAAGAAGATCCAAATGAGGAGATCAAAAGATCAAGGGTTGCACTTGATGAAGAGCCGACATCAGAATCAGATGTTGAGAAAGTTTCCTCATGTTTACCAGCATTTCCTCCATGTGCTCAAGAGAACAATCAACAAAAAGAGGAAGATTTGAATGTCATAATAGAAGAGGACATCCAAGGTGACCCAACTCAACAAGTGGACCAGGGGCATCATACTTATATTGACATATGGTTCCAAATAGTCATTAAATTTTAACAACACACTCTTATCCAACAATACTTGATACAGTCCCAGTCAAAGTAATTCATCTCTTATATTCAGTTATATGTCAGAACATGTATTCGAAGTGTGCACCTGAGTTTATCTGTCATCTCGATGTGTACATGGCTCCATTGAAAGTATTCCTCTACTTGAAAAATGTTTTGTTTTTTCAATTAGAGTAGGAAAGTGAGAAAAAAGAAAAGAAAAAAAGGGAAAGAATAAAATCTCAGATGAAGACCTCTTTGAGGCATCTGAGATTGGCTCACAGATTGAAAACCTCCATGAGGTGGTCATTGGGTTGAAAAAATAAAATAAAATAAAATATCCTAGGTGAAAACCTCCTTTGAGGCACCTAGGCAGACCTACTAGTGGAAAACCTCATTGAGGCAACTAGTAGGCCTTAAAAAAAAATAAAAAATTGCATTTCTCCATGTACCTCTCTTTAGTGAATGCAGGTGCTCTCGAACCTTTGCAAGAAGAAAAAAAACAAGTTTGTACAAAAAGAAAATTTGGTCAACACCCTGGTCAAAGGCAGTCAAACTTAGACTTCCTCCTCTTGTGCTCAGAAGCTCCAAAAGGACCTCAAGCAGATTATCACATGCAGCTTTATAGTAGCTTCAAAACAACCGAAGACAGCTTCAACAACCATATCAATAGCTTCAATATCACCTGCAAAAACAAATCAATGGTAAGGCTCATGTATGCAATCATGTAACCCTTTCTTCGAATCTATTTTCACTTAATAAAACATTAAAAAGTGTGAGAAGGAAAGTTTTTTATATAGCCAATATCAGTAGCAGAGCAACCTCAGCCTTATCTAGAAACTAGCCTTACTTTTTCCACTAAGAAGAGGAACAAGACAAAAGTAAAAAGCACTTGAGAAAGTGGGTAGTACTCAGTTCATTGTAATGGAAGACAAGGAGTACCAAGGGGTATCCAAGGGTGAACTCAGTTCACAGAAAAAAGAACTGTGAGTTCATTTTCATGCAATTAAAAAACTAGAGAAAAAAGGAAAAAAAAAAGAAAAAAAGGAAAAGGAAAGAAAGAACAAAAAAGAATAAAATAAAACAAAAGGTGGATCCACCAACTCTTGGCATGCAAAACATATTTGCTTAAGGTATCCAAGGACCTCCATGAAGCACCTATGAGAAGTGCAAGAAGAATATGAAGAATATTAGTAGGAGGAGCAACACATGGGCCAATAAACAAAAAAGGAAATAAGCCAGCATGTAGGAAGAACCAGAAGGCAGGGAGGATGAATAGGTTGCTCAAAGGATGAGCAATAGTTTCAGTAGGTGGGTGATGATGAGCCTCTAAATTGGACATAAATTAAGGCCCATCTAACGTTTCTTAGGCCCATCTACCTCTCTTATGCACATGAAAATATATATTAAATCTCTCCTTCTGCACTTAATAATGTTTTCTTATTATTTAATATTTTCTTAGGAAGGTTTAAAGGTAATTGCATATTTTTTCCTAAGATTGGTTATTTTCGTAGAATATTGTGAGAATATTTGGTAGATTATGAAGGAGATAATTTAGGGACTTTCTCCAAGCCATTGGAAGATCAAGAGTGGAGAATAAATGAGCACAATGTCAGGAAATTATGGATAAATATTTGAGATATACAAGGGGGTAATACACCCTCCTTAACTATCAAAGGTAGCCAAGAAAACTGAAGACGAAGTGAACTCAATATTTGTTTACTTGGAGTCAAGTGGACTCAATCACCCCAAAGATTCTCTACAACAATTCGAGTTCTAGAGGCAGCCAAGCAACTAAAGATGAAGTGCACTCAATCTATGTTTACTTGGATTCAAGTGGAATAAATCACTATTTTCAAGGGAGTTGTTGGTAGCTGCCCTGTAGAATAAATAGAGCAGAGCTAGAGATAGGAAAATTTAGTCAATTCCAGTCGATTCTAGTTGGGTCTTTGTTACAAGATATTGAGATTTTTATCATTTTACTAAGTGATCAAACTTTCAGACATGTATGAGGCTATTCTTTTATGAAATGAGCAGACTAATTTCATTCTCCTGATTTGAGTTTTAGAGAGCTAGGCTTGTGGGTTAGGGCCCAACCCATGTGCCTCAACTTCTCTACTGTTACTATTATTTCCTTTTTTCCATTTAGCTAGTTTTCTTTCTGTCATTCAATTAGTTATGCTTCTGATAGTTTCATTGTTGCTTAGTTCTTGCTTTCAATTGGTTGTTGTAGTTTTCATTTTCTTGCGAGTGATAGAATAGAGGAAAACCAAAAAGCTGTGGATCAAGACCCCCTTCTCATCTTTGTCAATAGAGCTCTAGGAGGGTAAACCTTCCCTTAGACCCAGAAATTGATTTCTGTCTGCTGTTCGAAGATTAAAGGTAGAGTTGCATTACCATTTTCCAATCTTCCTTTGCATGGTACTTTCACGCATTTGTCTGCTTCTCTGCACATAATTTAGTAGGTTGTTTATAGGAATAAGCATTAAAAGCCCCAGGGAGATTATTCAGCCATTCCGCTTTCTTTTCTAGTCCCTATCCATCTTTGAGTTACACCTCTGAACCTTGCTTTTATGCCTCCATTACCCCATGTTTTCTACTTATTTTAACTGCTGCACCCACCTTTTATTCCCAAAAACACTTAAACCCTTTAGCCCGCCTCATTCCTTTATTTTTATCATTCACCATTGCCTTACTTATTTTAACGCAAAAACGCTTGAAAACCATCGAAATTCGACCTCTGCCTTTGCTCCTAGAATATCCTGCTAACGTACATCACAAATCGCAAATCAGAACTTTTTCCCTTTTTTCTTTAACACTTAACGCTTATTTTTTTCCGATTGCGATATTGCAATATCGCAAATTGCAACATTTTCCATTTCCCTTAAGACTTACCGCTACCGTACTTCACAAATTTCACTTTGCATGGTTTAGTTTTTTTTTTTTTTTTCCTTTAAACACTTACCGCTCGTTTTCGCCGATGCGATATTAATGCCGCATCGCCAATCACAAACCGCAACTCTTTCCCTTTTCTTTCAACACTTACCGCTTGCTTTCACCAATTGAGATATTGCGAAGTCGCAAATCACACTTCACAATATTTACCCTTTTCTTTTAAGAATTACCGCTCTGATCCGCCGATTGCGATATTGCAATCACGCTCCATCACCAGTCCCAACGCCACGTCACTCGTCGCATTTCGCACTTCACACCATTTAGTTGGTTTTCATTAATACTTACTGCTCTTTCCACCGATTGCGATATCGCACTTCGTAGTTCTTACCTCATCGCACTTCGCATTTTTCTCTTGCTCCCGAACAATACTTCTATTATCCCTTTAATTGTGCGATATTGTGATTACGATATCGCATATTTCATATCGCAACTTTTGCTCCATCGCATCTCTACCATCGGACTTTTTAAATAATTCCGCTCCAAAGCCTTTTAGTGCCATAATAAATCTTTAATAAGGTTTAAACCCGCTCTTTTCACTTCTAAGCCTGGTTTCATGTGTTTATCCCTCCATTAGCACCTTTACCCCTTTCTTCTCCAAGCTGCAAATCAACACTTCTTCAATTAGAATTAAGTCCTGGATAGCTTAGCTGCATGGATAGTAGCATGGTGGATAGAGCATAAGATAAGTAGGGAATGTTTAGCCGATTGGAAAAAGTTTAGTGCGGTTCAAATTAGTTTCTTTTCATCAATTTAATTTAGTTTATTTCTGTCATTTCCTTCCTACACATTAAATTAGTTTCATTTCCGTCATTTCCTTTCTGCAAATTAAGTTAGTTTCCTTTCTGTTATTTCCTTCCAGCAATTTACTTTTCAGTTTTTATCATAGTTTAAGAAATAGCACCCTTTCATAAAGCAGAAGAGGATGACATGAACACAATGCATCTACTGTGTATATAGCATCGTCACATCCAAGTTTGTACAGACCCCAGGTTGATAAAGTAAAGTAGGGTAGCCCATGGGAGTTGCATCACTCTTGGTGCAATACCAGGGATCACCACTTTTTGTCATCGTTGCCGGGAAGGTGTTTAGTAGATGCTTTGATTCTGTTTTAGCATTCTTTTCTGCTTTGATTTTTCATGTTGTTTCCGAAATATTCAAAAATACAAAAAAAATCTGATTTTCATGCCTCATAGGAGTAGGGATACTCATATTTTGTTAAAAATACTTCTCCAATACCAACCCCCCCACTTGACCACGTGGTGTAGTAAGAACTATATCACCATACACTTTTGAAGGAAGAAGAGATGGATGGATGTGATGACAATGAAGAAGGTCTTATTGGGTTTCCCATTCAAGAAATGGAAATCAATGTACATATGAAGAACATCCCTCCATCTTTCCTTCCCAACTTCCATGGTATGAGGACAGAGGATCCGAAAAAATTTCTCTTTGAATTTGAGATACTTTGTAGATCTTCTGGCTACTTATCACACACTCAAAAACTGAGATTGATTCTTGTAACATTGAATGATAGAGCTCTTAAATGGTTCATGAGTCTAGGTACTAATTCAATAAGATCACAGAATGATACGAAAAAGATATTTCTAGAAAAATATAAAGGTCGTGATCTTAGAGAATAAATTTTTAGAATGAACCAAGAAGAGGATGAGAGCCTTGAGGATCTAATTGAGAGGTTCATGTATAATGTTAAGAGGGAAAATTTGGATCATTTATGATTTGACACACTTAAAACCCTCTTACTTAGCATAATTAGGAATGAGTGGATTGATCTCCTTAATCTCATGAGTAGGGGAGATGTATACTAATTGTCATTTGAAGAAATTTGTGAAACATACAAGCACATATAAAGAGGAAGGGAAATAGTAAGTAAATCAACATCAAAATTGGTAAGGCAAGATGAACTTGGAAATTTGTTTGATAACTTTAAAACATAAATTCTTAGCGTCTAAGTGAACAAGTAGAAATGTTAAGAATGCAAAATGAGAAAAAAGAAGATGATGATATTTTTGTTATCCGTGCAGAATCATATGCTACTAAATGTTGTCCATCATTCCACAAGTTTAAAGAAGTTTACTAGGAAGACAATGGGGTAAGGAAATCACCAAAGAAGCTATGTTATGTAGCTCTAAGGAGACCCTGGCAGCCTAGTCAACTTGATATGATGCAAGGACATACTTCACAATGTCAATTTTATTCACATCCATCTCAAACTAATTGGGACACACTCCCTCCTTGGCAACCTTAGTCATCTCAACCCTAAAACCAATCTTGGCAACATGGTTGGCAAGGTCCTTATTGGGAAAATTCACAATATCGTCAATATTTCCCTCCATATCCTCCATAATCAACTCCATGCTATCCATACCATCCACCTCCACCACAACCATAGCCTCAACCACATCCATCTCATATATCCACCCCCACTCAACTACCTGTACCACCATTTCCAAACCCACACCATGAAGTATCTCAGCCCACTTACAATGCTGAGTTACAACACTACCAAACATATCCTCTTGATCTAAATAGTCTGAATCTTAGTTCAAGAAAGTTATTGCAAAGAATATATTTTCTTAATGTCATTGAAGGACAACATCAAGAATAAGAAGATCCAAATGAGGAGATCAAAAGATCAAGGGTTGCACTTGATGAAGAGCCGACATCAGAATCAGAAGTTAAGAAAGTTTCCTGATTTTTACCAGCATTTCCTCCATGTGTTCAAGAGAACAATCGGCAAAAAGAGGAAGATTTGAATGTCATAATAGAAGAGGACATCCAAGGTGACCCAACTCAACAAGTGGACTAGAGGCATCACAACTATATTGACATATGGTTCCAAACAGTCATTAAGTTGTAACAACACACCCTTATCCAACAATACTTGATACAATCCCAGTCAAAGTAACTCATCTCTTATATTCAGGTACATGTCCGAACATGTATTCCAAGTGTGCACCTAATTTTATCTATCATCTTGATGTGTACATGGCTCCATTGAAAGTATTCCTATACTTGAAAAAAGGTTTTGTTTTTTCAAGTAGAGTAGGAAAGTGAAAAAAGGGAAAGAATAAAATCTTAGATGAAAACCTCTTTGAGGCATTTGAGATTGGCTCATTGATTGAAAACCTCGATGACGCGGTAATTGGGTTGAAAAATAAAAATAAAATAAAATATCCTAGGTGAAAACCTCCTTTGAGGTACCTAGGCAGACCTACTAGTGGAAAACCTCATTGAGGCAACTAGTAGGCCTTAAAAAAAAAAAAATTGCATTTCTCCATGTACCTCTCTTTAATGAATGTAGTTGCTCTCCAACCTTTACAAGAAGAAAAACAACAAGTTGGCACAAAAATAAATTTTGGTCAACACCCTGGTCAAAGGTAGTCAAACTTGGACTTCCTCCTCCTGTGCTCAGAAGCTCCAAAAGGACCTCAAGCAGATTATCACATGCAACTTTAGAGTAGCTTAAGAACAATCGAAGACAACTTTAATAGCCATATCAATAGCTTCAATATCACCTGCAAAAAAAAATCAATGGTAAGGGTCATGTATGCAATCATCTAACCCTTTCTTAGAATCTATTTTCACTTAATAAGACATTAACAAGTGTGAGAATGAAATTTTTTTATATAGCCAAAATCATTTGTTGAGAAACCCTAGCCTTATCTAGCAACTAGCCTCACTTTTTCCACTAAGAAGAGGAACAAGAAAAAAGTAAAAAGCACTTGAGAAAGTGGGTAGTAATCGGTTCATTGTAATGGAAGACAAGGAGTACCAAGGGGTAACCAAGGGTGAAATAAGTTCAGAGAAAAAAGAACCGTGAGTTTATTTTGCATGCAATTAAAAAACTAAAAAAAGAAAAGAAAAATAAAGAAAGAACATAAAAGAATAAAATAAAACAAAAGGTGGATCCACTACCTCTTGGCATGCAAAACATATTTGCTTAAGGCAACTGAGGACCTCCATGAAGCACCTACAAGAAGTGCAAGAAGAATAGCAAGAAGATTAGCAGGAGGAGCAACGCATGGGCCAATAAACAAAAAATGAAATAAGCCAACATGCAGGAAGAACTCGGAGGCAGGGAGGATGAATAGGTTGCTCAGAGGATGAGCAACAGTTTCAATAGGTGGGTGATGATGGGCCTCTAAATTGGGCATAAATTAAGGCACATCTAACCTTTCTTAGGCCCATCTACCTCTCTTATGCACATGAAAATATATATTAAATCTCTCCTTCTGCACTTAATAATGTTTTCTTATTCTTTAATATTTTCTTAAGAAGGTTTAAAGGTAATTGCATATTTTTGCCTAATATTGGTTATTTTCATTGAATATTCTGAGAATATTTGGCAGATTATGCATATTTGGAGAAGGAGATAATTTAGGTACTTGCTCCCTGCCATTGGAAGATCAAGAGTGAAGAAGAAATGAGCACAATGTTAGGAAATTATGGAGAAATATTTGAGATATTCAAGGGGGTTGTCCACCCTCCTTAATTATCAAAGGCATCCAAGCAAACTAAAGACGAAGTGAACTCAGTATTTGTTTACTTGGAGTAAAGTGGACTCAATCGCCCCAAAGATTCTCTCCAGCAATTCAAGTTCCAGAGGCAGAGACTGAAAGCACATGATCAGGAGATCATGATCAATTTGAACCTTGGGAGTCTGATGCAGGAGCATTAGGCTCAAGAAAATTACTTTGTATTTTCTGAGACATAGAGGGGTCTCATGATTTTAAATTCTCATGTAATTATTAGTATTTTTGAATAAAAAGTGAGGAATTGTAAATGTTCTCTAACTGCAGAGAACATGAGAGAAAATGATTAGTTATAAATGTGAAGAGACAACCGAATTAGGATCAGTTTCAGTTATTTTAGGGGTTTTGTTCTAAATTTAGGAATCTGGAAGTTTAAGGGTTTTTCGAGCTGTAAAGGAACTTGAATCGATTCAGGTCATCATTCTTGCATAAATGTACACATGAAAGTTAGAGTAGGGGTTTAGAGCTGTGCAGAGTAGAAGGCCGCCGAATAGAAGATCTGGCCAAAACAAGGAGGTTTTGTAAGTAAATTCAGTTGTGTATATAAAAGGAATTGTTTCAGCATTATATGGATATTGTTGATTTAACTCTGTGTAATTGAGCCTTGTGTGTAATTCAACTGGACTTGCAATTTGAGGGAATCAATCACTGAAAGTATCGATTCCAGCAAAGTAATTAATTATCGGTTTCAATTTATATATGATAAGTTAGACGCATTCTGAATTGAATTGAATCACTGCTTGAAGGAGGTTCAATCCTCTTTAAACTTCTGAGTTTATGGTATACTGGTGGAATTGATAAAATCCGAAGTGAGTTGTTTCATAGGACGACGTGTTAATTTAATGGTGTGAACTGGGTGAGTTGAACACAAAACTGAATGGATCGATGTTAGTGAATGAGACATTGTTTCACATAGTATTCAATGAAAAGAGAACTATATACTCTATTGTATATATACAGTGAAGGAAGACCCGAATTTGAAGCCACAAAGGAGGGGATCTATTGTGTTCATAAACGATGAATTTTAATTGCTTTACCAAGCATGAAGAAGAAAAATAATGGCGCAGTAACATGGTAGCAGAGGCCACCGAATCAAAACAACATTAGAACTATGAAGGGGTAAGCGGAATTGTGAGTTGAAGACGTGGTGGAACCTTGAGTAAGTTGGAAAACAAAACCGTGAAGGTGAAACAGTGAAACCGGGGCTCGAAAAACCAATGGGTTCACAAAGTTTAAAAGCGGTAAGTAGTATCACAAAAAAAAATGCAATACACCTCCGGGGTTGACACGTAGCCTGAGGTGGTATTCGAATACCATGAGTTTCGCAAAAAATTTGACGGAGAAAGCCCGTGCATCTTAGAAATGCGATAGCCGTCGATTTATGGTGTTAAGAATGCGATGATGCCTCATCCATTGGATGATGTGAGGGCTAAGCCAAGGTGAGGTAAGTCTTCCTATATTGGGCCCCGAAGGCATGTTGAGTTAATACTTGAGTTTAATCCAAATTATAAGGTCTATAAATGTTCCTTAACCCTTGGTTTGGGGAGTATATATATACGTTGCCATATATGTTATGTTTAGTATGAGATATGCGTGAAAAAAAAATATGAAGTTGGTTTAACAAGCGCTGTGGCCGAATATATATGCGCATGTAGTGTTTTGGGATGTAAAAAGGGGTTATGTGAACTTCAAGAGGTTGATTTAAAGTCATAAGAGGGGATATTTCAATGGTCTTATAACCATTGTTAAGAAAAAGTCAAGCTTCCGCATTTAGTGTTAGCGTTCCCAGATTTAAAATTATTTGGGAAAACATTGAAGTGCATTGTTGTTATATGCATAGAGTGAGAATGTGGGTTAAGTGAGGAAGCCCGAGCATCAACTTGGACTCAAGTGGAATCAATCACTATTTTCAAGGGAGTTGTTGGTAGCTGCCCTGTAGAATAAATAGAGCAGAGCTAGAGCTAGGAAAAGTTAGTCAATTCCAGTCGATTCTAGTTGGAACTTTGGGGCAAGATATTGAGATTTTTATCATTTTACTCAGTGATCAAACTTTCAGACACGTATGAGGCTATTCTTTTGTGAAATGAGCAGACTAATTTCATTCTACTGATTTAAGTTTCATAGAGCTAGGCTTGTGTGTTAGGGCCCAACCCATGTGCCTCAGCTTCTCTATTGTTACCATTCTTTCCTTTCTACCATTTAGCTAGTTTTCTTTCTGTCATTCAATTGGTTCTGTTTCTGATAGTTTCATTGCTTCTTAGTTCTTTCTTTCAGTTTGCTGTTGTAGTTTTCATTTGCTTGCGAGTAATAGAATAGAGGAAATCCAAAAATCTCTGGATCAAGACCCCCTTCTCATCTTTTTAAATAGAGCTCGAGGAGGGTAAACTTTCCCACAGACCCAAAAACTGATTTATGTTCATTGTTCTAAGATTAAAAGTAGAGTTGCGTTACCATTTTCCAGTCTTCCTTTGCACGATACTTTCACGCATTTGTTTGTTTCTCTGCACATAATTTAACAGGTTGGTGGCAGAAATAGGCATCAAAAGCCCCAGGGAAATTATTCAGCTATTTCACTTTCTTTTCCAGTCCCTATCCATCTCTGATTTACGCCTCTGAACCTTGCTTTTACGCCTCCATTACCTCATGTTTTCCATTTATTTTAATTGTTGCACCCACCTTTTATTCCCAAAAACACTTAAACCGTTCAGCTCGCCTCATTCCTTTAATTTTATCATTCACCATTTCCTTACTCGTTTTAACGCAAAAACACTTGAAAACCATCAAAAGTCGACCTCCCCCTTTTCTCCTCGAATCTCCCGCTACCGTACATTGCAAATCGCAAATCACAACTTTTTCCCTTTTCCTTTAACACTTACCACTCATTTTTGCTGATTGTGATATTGCAATATCGCATATCACAAATCGTAACGTATTCCCTTTTCCTTAAGACTTATCGTTACCATACTTCGCAAATCGCACTTTACATGGTTTAGTTTTTTTTCCTTTAAGCACTTACCACTTGTTTTCGCCGATGCGATATTATTGCCACATCGCAAATCACAAACTGTAACTCTTTCCCTTTTCTTTCAACACTTACCGCTCGCTTTCGCCGATTGCAATATTGCGAAATCGCAAATCACACTTCGCAATATTTACCCTTTTATTTTAAGAATTACCACTCCGATCCACTGATTGTGATCGTGCTCCGTCATCGGTCCCACTGCCACGTCACCTGTCGCATTTCGCACTTCACACCGTTTATTTAGTTTTTGTTAATACTTACTGCTCTTTCTACTTATTGCAATATCTCACTTTGCACTTCGCAATTCTTACCTCATCGCACTTTGCATTTCGCTCCCACTCCCGAACAATACTTCCACTATCCCTTTAATTTTGCGATATTGCGATTGCAATATCGCATATTGCATATCGTAACTTTTGCTCCATCGCATCTCTGCCATCACACTTTTCAAATCATTGCACTCCAAATCCTTTTTGCGCTATAATAAAGATTTAATAAGGTTTAAACCCGTTCTTTTCACTTCTAAGAATGGTTTCATGTGTTTATCCCTCCATTAGCACCTTTACCCCTTTCTTGTCCAAGCTGCAAATAAACACTTCTTCAATTATAATTAAGCACTGGATAGCTTAGCTGCATGGATAGAAGCATGGTAGATAGAGCATAATATAAGTAGGGTGTGTTTAGTCGATTGGCCAAAGTTTAGTGCAGTTCAAATTAGTTTCTTTTCAACGATTTAATTTAGTTTCTTTATGTCATTTCCTTCCTGCACATTAAATTAGTTTCATTTTCGTCATTTCCTTTCTGCAAAATAAGTTAGTTTCCCTTCTGTCATTTCCTTCCACCAATTTGCTTTTCAGTTTTAATCATAGTTTAAGAAATAGCACCCTTTCGTAAAGCAGAAGAGGATGTCATAAACATAATGCATATGCTGTGTATATAGCACTGTCACCTCCAAGTTTGTATGAACCCCATGTTGAAAAGTAAAGTAGGGCAACCCCTGGGAGTTGCAACACTCTTGGTGCAATACCAGGGCTCACCACCCACAACATAAAAAGAAGAATTTTCTTGGGTTATGCATGCTACTATAGGAGATTTATTCAAAATTTCAGTAAAATAGCTTTTCCTTTATTCAAGTTACTTGAAAAATATGTGGAATTCCAATGGAAAAATAATTGTCAAAATGCATTTGAGATATTAAAAGAAAAATTGTTAGTTGCACCCATTCTTTGAGGACCCAGTTGGTCATTGCCATTTCATATATCAAACGATGCATCTGACACTGCTATAGGAGTATTATTTGGACATAAAGAGAATTAGTTTAATTATGCCATATACTTCATAAGAAAAAACTTAACACTGGCATAATTGAACTATACAGTTACAGAAAAATATATGTTAGCTGTGGTACATGCAGTTAATAAATTTAGACATTACATAACATGTTATCAAATATTTATCCACACGGATCATTCAACCATAACATATTTAATGAACAAAGCAATTATGAATGGAAAAATAACTGGATGTCTATTATTGATGCAAGAATTTAACATCACTATACAAGATCGATCAGGTAAGGATAATCAAGTGGAAAATTTTATATCAAGACTTCATTCACCTGGTGATCCTAATCCAGTTTTAGATAATTTTCCAGATGAACATCTATTTGCTATAACTGTCAAAACTCCATGGTTTGCAGATATAGCCAACTATTTATCATTTGGCATCCTACCATCCCATTACACAAATAAACAGAAAATAAATATAATTAGAGAAAGTGCTATATATAGTTAGGTCAATGGTGACCTCTTTTATACTAGTTCTTATCTGATAATAAGAAAATGTGTTAGAGAAGACGAGATTATAGATATTTTTAAAGCATGTCATGATGAGTCATGTGGTGGTAATTTTGAAGACAAGCGGACGACATGCAAAGTGTTGAAACTTGGCTACTACTAGCCGAAAATCTTCAAAGGCTCCTAGGCCTATGTCAAGAGATGTGATAGCTACCAAAGAATTGGATGACCAATGGAGTAAGATGAAATGCCATTAAAGCCACAAGTACTCATAGAAACATTTGAGAAATGGGCTCTAGACTTTGTGGGACCAATCAACCCTCCATCAAACGGAAAGAAGTACATCTTGGTATGTACAGATTATTTTTGTAATGGGTGGAGGCAAAGGTAGTGGCACGAGCAACATAAGATACAATTGATTCTTTTCTATTTGAATAAATATTTGTAAGGTATGGAGTTCCGCGACAGATTGTAACTGACCAAGGCACACAGTTCACATCAATTCTTGTTTGATATGTTACAAAGAATTACAAGATCAAACATAGAAAATCAACTTTGTACCATCCTGAAGAAAACAAACAAGTGGAGTCAACAAACAAAGTCCTGGAGAATATCATGACAAAGACTGTACAAATGAATAGAAAGGTTTGGTCAGAAAAATTGAGAGATGCACTATGGGCATATAGGATAACATGGAAAAATAGAACTGGGTTCAGTCCATATCAGTTGGTGTATGGAAAAGAAGTCTCGTTACCCATAAAATTTCAAATACATACATTCAAGTTAGCAGCAAATTTGGGAATGGAATTATCTGAGGCACAACAACAAAAAATCATGGAATTAAATAAACTGGATGAGATAAGACAACAAGAAGTAGAGCACACATCTCTTGTGAAAGAACAAAGAATAAAATGACATGATCGATTCATTAAGAATAAAGTGTTTCAAAAGGGAGTCTGGGCAATATTGTTCGACTCCATGTTTAAAGATTTCAAGGCAAAGTTTACAACTCATTGGCTTGGGCCATATGATATTGAAGAAATCTTTGACAATGGAGCTATAAAAATAAAAACAATTGATCAAGCATCTATTTCATTTGTGGTTAATGGAAATAGGCTTAAAGTTTACAATAAGCCTATAAATAAAAAGGATTTTATGAAAACAATTTCAACAAATATTGATCTGGAACTAATGGAACAACATAGCAATATGCCTTCCATAACTTGAGAATAATAATAATAATAATAATAATAAAAGAGTTTGGTTGTGAAAATCCAGGAGACTGGCACAATAAAAACTTGAATTCATATTGGAAAACCAACTTGTTTGGCCAATATGAATTCTGCTTTTATTTTGTTTTTACTTCAGTATGATTTTTGCAGATTTATCCTCCAAGATATGCAAGACTTGAGGACAAGTCTAAACATCAGCAAGGGGGGAACTTGTAATAAAACTATGAAAATAGTTTGAGCAGCTGAATTGAAGAAGGAACCCGAATTAAAAGTACAAAGGGACTTGATACATCATTGAACATACTATGAAAAAGGGACCTGATACATCACTGAAAATATTGTGCAGAAGGGACCAGAGATATCATTGAGAATATTATCCAGAAAGGATCTATATCATATGACAGAAGAAACTTGAAGCATTGTTGAAAAATTGTATGTTAGAAGGGACCTGAAATAACACAATGTCAGAAGGGACTTGAACTACCTCAATATTCAAGCCTAAAGAACATGAGATAAGTGACCTAAAACATCAAATACAAACTGCAGAAGGGACCTAAACAATTAAATCCTGAATCAATAATCATATGCAAAAGCAGAAATAAGTCTCTACATTTCTAAATATTCTGAAGAGCCATCATTATGATAATAAAGACAATGTTGACCATCATTGGATTGAAGGACATCATTGACATTGAACAATTTATGGGAGTATAAGTACAGTAAGTGAAAATTTTGATCTTAAATTTTCAAATTTTTAAACATTCTAGAGATCGTTAAGACTAATTTAGTACTTTATATGCATATTTTACGTACATTTCATTACCTACATTTCACTACCTTCATTATTATACTCATTACATTCCTATTCCTATTCATTATTTTACCCATTATATCCTTATCCATATCCATTATCCTACCCATTTAATTATCATTCCATAAACCATATATCATTTCATATTCCATATACCATATCACATTACTCCTAATTTTCTTAAACATAAGGATCATAAATGAAAGGCTCAATTATCAAACTCTTGTTGGACCTACAAAAAGAAACAAAAGGTCAGTTTCATGGTAAAAAATTAATTTTAAAACATGACAATTCTTTGGTCATTTTTAAAATTAAATTAAACAAGGATCAAAACCTAAACTAATATCATTTGAGGGCGCAATATGCAAATATCAAACAATATACAAATAACATTTGAGGGCGCAATCATATATATATGATTAAAGCTAAGGTATATGGGTGGAAAATGCAATTATGATAAAAACCAAAGTGCAAATGCAATGAGCTAACCTAAGTTAAAATGATGCTATGGAATGAACGGAAATATGATGCATGGTATGAAAATCAATGATACATTTTGATGGGAGAGATGAATGAGAACGTGGATGGTCAACAGATGTCATGAATACAGGATGAGAGATGGGCCGTGTAATAAGTAAATCCGAGAACGTGGACAATGGAGGAATACACCGTGGAGCAAGTACACAAAGCAGGTCAGAAAGGTTAAGCCACGAAGGCATTACAGTCAGAGGTCGACGAATAAAGAACGGTCAAACAAATTTAAAAACACAATGATTCAAACCCCATGTAATTGGTAAGATCCTTCACCATTTTCAAACCACAAACCTTTGAAAAACCGCGTTTTCTTCACCATCATAGCCATTGCAGGCTCAGTGAGGAAGTTGAATTCCATGCAAACCATCGACATGCATTCGAAATACCCCGTGAAGAACAAATTGACGGAGGAAAACATAGGAAGGTTGTGAAAGAACAGAGGAAATTAAGCACAGAGAAATGAGCAGAAGATATAGCAACAGAAGGATGGAGAGATAAGAAGAGGAGTGGAGCTGACTAGGATTTGACCCAAGAGATCTGGCAGTCATGTCAATCGAACACACTGTCAAAGTGCAAATATCGCGTGGAGCATGAAGGTAAGAGAAAAAACCCAGATTTTTCTCATCAAATGCAACATATATTCATATAAACAAATCTCGGGATTTTGTGTGAACACTAGTTGAAACTACTGGTTATAAATGAGTGCTTCCGCCATTGTTTAAACTTGTCATTGCCACATAACTTGTCACTGCCATCGTTCACATAAAATATGTCGCCAATAAACATGTATTTCTCATTGATTTAATGAACGAATCCTTGTGAATATCGAGGGAGATTTATGATCTAAATCGCGCTGTCTAAACACAGGAACTCAAGTTATCTCAAAGATATCACAAAAATCACTCCCAAATCAAGTAAATTCACAATTTCTTCATGTGAGGTTGTATGTGAAAAGACAGTCTTCGATTTTGATTTTGATACATACAGAGAACAAAGTGTTGTTTTTAACACAGTGACATCATTTGTTTTATTTATGAATGATTTCTATTAGCAAATTCATTTCATTTATATACACAGTGAGAAATTTCGAAACAGAGAGGATATTTTGATTAGTTTTGGCAAAGACAGAGATTGAATTATGGGTTAAGAAGCAATAAAAACATGGTCAATTTTTTCTTTATACAAAGATAAATGTTTTATGAATTTTGAAAACACAGTGAACCCATTTTTCATGAGATTTTTGATGAATGTTGACATAGATACAATGAGCCATTCTTTGAAATTTTCTTGCACACAGTGAGCTTAGGACATTTCAAATTGAATGCATGATGATTTTGTCTTAAGAGAGGAGGAATTTTGTGTGAAATTGAAGAACAAAAAGACAGTGTGGTATAATTTTTTTTAATCTTTTTACACAGTCAACAAAAGACATAGAATTCTACATCAAAGACAGAGGATTTTTTTTTAAATTTTTTTTTTTTTGATGAAATAGAGGATAAGATAAGAAGAATAGATTAATAAAAACATGTTTGTTATGCTCTTATAATCTTATCTACATCAAAATTTTGTGTTTGTAGAAGCAGTGAGTTCATTTTTTTCAAGAGAACAAAGGTTGAAGAGGATTGGTTTCACTTCTTTGTCAAGGGCATCAAAAAGAGGTATGCCTTACCACCATAATGCATATGTCAACAAAGATCTAGTGCATGAAGTTTTATTTTTCAAAATGATAATGATGACAGTGGAAGGATACATTAATTGGTTTTCAGAAAACATGGCGACAAGGATAGAACCTAAAGACTTCCAGATCGAGCATTGGGAGAAATACATACTAGAAAAACTTTACTAGGCTGGTCTAATAGGTTTCCTTCAGAAGTTTAATGGGCATAATGAGAACATTACAAGGGAATTCATAAATAATTACAAACAGGAGGGAACTATGGTGGGAAACTTAGTCATCCCATTAAATCCAGAGTCAATTTATCAAGCCTTATATTTTTCATTATCAGGAGAACAATATCGCAAGGGTTTGCATTTTAAAGATAAGGGATGGACCTTCCTTTTAGAGAAAAATAGGAAGGGATCATTTGACAAAACAAAGGGGATTCCACAAGAATGGTTTAATGAGCCTTGGGCAGAGTTAGTGTTGATCATTCAGAAATTCTTCACATGTGACAGTAGGCACAGTATAGTGTACCTCTATCATATTAGATTGCTTCAACACATCAAGGGAGATATGAAAATCAATTTGCCATACTTTTTCTTTAAGAATTTGACTAGGATGATAGAAAATGTGAAGAGTGAAACCAAACCCAAAGAGGCACAAATCCACTAGCAAGGACTCATTAAAATTCTTGTTGAATATCAGTTGAGAACCAAGGGTGTGATGTGGAGAGAATTCCTAACTCCAGCATCAGTTTGCAGAACAAACCATAGAAGAAAAATTCAAACCAGTTCAGGAAACAAAGAGTATAATGAATTCACCCCTTTATCCAGAACAAGGTCCAAAAAGCAACAAGATACAATCATAACTGAAAGAGAGACATCCTTCCTATCCATTCCCAGTAGACAAAGAAGAAAGATTCCAACAACCATAAGCAGTAAGGAAAAATAACCTAATGTGAAAATTGTTTAGACATCTCCCTTAACAAAACAAGCTGATGAAATTCATGAAAGTTTGCAGAAGGAGGTCTATGAAAACACATTAGAAAGAGACTTATATTTTGATAATGATGATATTGAAGCCACTTCATTTTCTAAGGACACCAAAGAATAAGAAAAGAAGCAAAACCTTTGCAAAATCAAAGAATTGACTGATAATTTAGAGGTAAGCAGGATATTGGAGAGGCATTTGAAGAGAGAAAATGAAACATACAAGAAAAACAATGAAAAGTTGATCAAGGAGAATGAGAAACTGAATGAGGAAGTGGGAAAATTGAAAACAAAGAACAATCTTCTTTCCATGCAAGAATTCAGATGGCTCAAAGAGAAAAAGTCATGGTAGATCAAGTATGAAAAACAAAAAAGTCAAGGCTTCGATCTACAAAGAGGAACAATATAAAGGTATAGATCATCTTTTGCAAGCAGCATAGTAGGAAGCATTCAGGTCAGGTACAGTATCAACATCAGAACTCATGAGGTCTAAAATGAAGAAGAAAGCATGAGGACATGCTTGTACATTAGCATGGGGGAGATGTTGGCCCTCAATTTTGATCCAATTTTGTTTAAGTAAATACACTTTATTACCATGATATCCATCCATATACCATCATATTCACTCTATTTTTTCCAATTAATGGATACCTAGGTATATAAATTAAGTTTTGCAATTCTTAGAAGTTTTTATAAAAATTGAATTTTAAGTGAATTTTTGGACCAGACCAGAAATCCCCGTAATGGTTTCATGGATGTCACATTTGCAGGACACTTGGGCTTGAGATGGATAAATTTATAGAAATATTGGGAACTAAGATTGGATTTACACCTATTGGTTCAGTCAAACCGAGCTTAAACAGGCTCGGTCAAAGACAGTCAAACAAGACCTGTTTTTATGGAAATCCCTAGGAAATAGGTCAAATTTAGCATTTTATGGGATTTTCCAAATTTTGAGAGATTAGATGGATGAGCTCGACCTGAATAGATATGATAAGGATAGCCATGGATGTATGAGACATTTTAGATGAGTTTGCTTCATATTTTATCTATTTAAGCCTAAGACATTGAAGAAATTCACGTGTAGAATTTGTATAACTTAACTTTGATATTTCTGAAACTTTGGGAGCTAATTGAAAGACCTGTTCTATTTCATTTTATGCTGTTATATATGGTGAATTATTGACTGATTTTTAGTAGCTAAAAGTTCTCACAGTGTGGGAGGCAAGGGTGGAGGTCCCCCACACCGTGCTAAGTGCACTTTCTGGTTATTTTAGTTGCAATTTCCTGAACTAGTTTTGTTTTATGCTTAATATGTTAATTAGATGTATGATGATGTGTTATGATTGCTGATGAATCTAATTCTAATTTATATTCTGCATATGAAGGGACAATCCAATGTTTAAGTTAAACATTCCTTCTATTTGATCAAGAGCTAGAGCTAGAATTCGTCTTTCCTGTTTTTAAATGATTTTATGAAGTTCCTGTTTTCTAACAATGGTATTAATGATGAATGAATCTGTAATGAAGGATAGCCAATATCTCCTTAGTTAGGAGCCTCTTTAGTTATTCTTTCATGCGTATTGATCTATTGTTCATTAGTGGTTTTTTGTTTGTAATTCATGAAGTAGTTTTGTAAGAGAAGGACAAACAAGTTATCCTAAGTTAGGAGCTTCTTCTGTTGCTTATTACACAATTGAATTAGAAATTATTTAGTTAAGATTTATATTTGTAATATGCATTTCCTTTATTATTAATAATTCATCTTCTAAACTTGACTATAACTTAAACCCATATATCTTAGAGATGCTTCTAAGTTCTACAAGCCCAAATTGTTAATAAAATACTTGTGTTAGTTTACCCAGTAAACAAACCAACAAATGTCATGAATTATCTAACCTCATCCACATTATTTAGATTTGGCTACTCCATTATGCCTTTTATCTTTTCAGGGTCAACTGAGATTCCTTCCTTGGAGACGATATGCCCTAATTAATGTATTTGTGATTGGAAGAAATCACAGGTATTTGTTATTAAAACACTTAGAACAGGTTATTCCTCTATTTTGAAAACTAATTCACCTATATGGACTCTCTTTTTTAAAGAAATCACACTTGTTAAGTTTTTCATAGAGCTTGTGCTCCCTCAATAATTCTAACACTGCAACCAGATGCTTTTCATGCTCCTCTTTTGTCTTTGAATACACCAATATGTCATCAACAAACACAATGAAAAACTTGTCCAAATAAGGACACAACGTATTGTTCACCAGGCACATGAACGTGGTAGGGGAATTTATGAGCCCAAAAGGTACCACTGAAAACTCATAATGCCCATATATTTTCTTGAAAGCAATTTTATGAATGTATTCCTCCTTGATTCTTACTTGATGGTAGTTGCCTGAAGTCAATTTTGGAGAAAATTGTTTCTCCCCTCAAATGATAAAAAAGATCATCAATCCTTGGTAATGGGTACATATTCTTGATGGTCACCTTATTTAATTGCATGTAATCAATGCATAATCTAAGGGTTCCATATTTATTCTTTACAAATAATACTGGTGATCCCCACGGGGACACACTTTTCCTTATGTAGCCCTTGCTAAGCATTTTCTTTAGCTACAATTTCGGATCGACCAATTCTGTGGTGCTCATCCTGTGTGGTGCCTTGGATGTTGGTGCTACTCCAGGTATCACTTCAATATAGAAATCTATGTCTCAGTGAGGAGGTAACCAAACAACCTCCACTTGAAAGACATATGCATATTGCTGCAAAAGAAGGCATCTCTGTAGCAATTCAAATTCCTCATCTTTTATTTGTTTATCAAATTTATTGTCCATAGAAACTTGCACTACAAATAACATTCCTCCTTTTTTGTTGTTGTGTTTGGCTTGCATAACAATGATCAACCTGACTAGATGGGATTTTCCCTACCATGTAGCATTCTTTTTTCTCCTTGCTTATCCAAACATTCAATTTCTTTTTCTTAGAAATCTACCTTGTTCTGGTGTAAGTACAACCAATCCATGACCAATAATATACCATACACACCCAATTGAAACACATTTAAGTGGCCTTTTATGGACACGCTACTGAGCTCAAATGCACCGGAACTTACCTAATGGCTAATTTTCCTTTTTGTTCCAGTTGCTAGCTGAACTAACCATGGTTCTTCATGCAATTCCCTGACTAGATTGATTTTTTCAACAAGTTTTGTTCTAGCATAACTATAATTAGAACCGAGATTGATTAAAATGGAAATGGTTTGAACATGCATCTTACCTTCCATCTCAATGATGGATGCCTGGTGAGCTACCTCACCCACCTTGCAAGCCTCTTAAGCACTGTAAATATTTGGTCTAACATTTTGTTGATGTGAATAGTCTCTGTTGAGATTGCAACAAGAGGATGAGCTTAGTGGAAAGAAGTTGCCTTCACTAAGTGGGCCTGCAGGCTATTTTTGGCGCAAAGTCTATTTTTAGACTATGTCTATCTTTAGACATATGGATCATGTTCTATGAGTTGCAGGATGCTATTTGTGGATGATTGGTCAAGTCAGAAAAAATAGATGGACTTCTATTTTTAGACATACTGGGCGGAATCTATTTTTAGATTTCCAGTCTAAAAATAGATATGTCGAATATTATTAGCTCTTAATAATATTTGGAGTCTAAACATTATCTTATTCTCTTGGAGCACTTCAGTTAAGTGCACAGATGTGGCACATGCAGCTGACAGAAGGAATTATGCTATTCCTAAGGGTTATGTGGAGCTATTGCATGAAGACTTCAGTTAGAACTCATGTGACAGAGTTTGGTGGAGTTGATTGAGGAAGTTAGTGAAGTTGTATTCAGTTTAACTAATCTAAACATAGTTGAGCTATTTGTATTCAGTTTAACTAATTGATACAATTAGTGAGAGTGGTGTGAATTAATTATTAATTAATTCACTAATTATAAACTCATAAATCAACTAAAGAATGCATCAATTAACTTCAGTGCATGGACAGTTTCAGTGGAGACCAGTGCAGAAATAGGTGAAAGAGCAGGTTAACTATCAGTTGTGACTATACAGTTGCTATTTGCAACACACAGATAGGTGGAGAAGCCCATGAGGATTGCGCAGTACAAGGCAAGTGGTTTATCTATTTAATGAAGCCATCCCATAGCATTGAAAACGCAATAGAGGCTAGCTATCAAGTGGAAAAATATTGGAGCATGTGCTTTTGCTAGATCTAGCTTGATAGTGTGTAGCAATTGAGGGTGTGCATGAGAGCTTGTGAGGAGCTTTTGTACTATGATTGTTACATGATCTCCATGACATATAATATACAAATAGTTGGGGTTTTCAGCTTTAAGCTTTCCCATTAAATATTGTGTTCATATGTGTGATTGTTTGTGGTTTTAATGTATGCATGCAATTGATTTTATTTCTGCATGTGATGATCAATGGTAGAAGAGATTATGTATTATGCATGAAGCTAAAATAGTGTGTGATCAGGAGAATCTCGGTGAATAATATATTAGTTATTCAAATTTCTACATGGTATCAAAGTGATATTGATCATTGGAGCAATTGCAAAACATTGAAGCGATTGAGTTTTGTGCTGGTGGAATTCGAATTTGCAGCAGTGTTTTCTTGGTGTCAAATTTGAGATGTCTTTCAACGGATTGCGATTGGAGTATGCCCTTGAGGGCAGCTCGAATTATATTTCATGGAAGTACAGGATGGAGGCGGTGCTAGATGACAATGGGTTGAAGGAGTTCATAGATGTTGAAGTCCCAAAGCCTACTTCTACTGATGCTGCCGTACTTGACGCATGGCAAAAGAAGACAACAAAGTGTCGAAGGATTCTGTTGGAGAGTGTGAAGGATCACATAGTGTCCGGCCTTCATGGTAAGGCTTCTCCATTCTTGATGTGGAAAGCCTTGACAGATTTATTCCAAAACAAGAGCGACCAGAGGAAGTTGGAACTCAAGGATAGACTCAGGAACATAAAGATGGAGAAAGGCGATAGTATGCCCAAGTACCTCACAAAGTTCATCCAATGCAGGGATGAGCTGGGAAGTGTGGTGGTTACTGTTGATGACGAGGACTTGGTGAGCTTGGCTCTCCTAGGGCTTCCAAAGAGTTGGCACTCCTATCAGGACTCTGTCAATGGTCGGGAGAAATTGCCAGGATGGGAGCGACTTTGGTCGGATCTTGTGCAAGAGAAGATAAGGCAGAGTACCAGGGACGGATCTTCATCAAAGAACTCTGATGAAGAGAATTGCACTTTGGCTACCAAATCAAAGAAGGGGAAGAGTAAGAAAGCTTCTCAATCCGGTGTGAAAGGAAAGAAGCAGGATATGTCCAAGGTGAAGTGCTTTCACTGTCACCAACACGGACATTATGCCACTAATTGTCCACAGAAGAAGAAAAATAAGCAGGCTGCTGGGACTGCTGCTGGAGAGGCCTTAGCCTCGCAGTTTGAGCTGGATTTTTCGCTGATCGCATGCTTGGTCTCAAGTATGACGGGTTCAGTGTGGTTTCTGGATAGTGGTCTGTCTTTTCACATGACAGGAGATCGAGATTTGTTTACTGATCTGGATGAGAAAGATCTTGGAGTGCACATTGAGATGGGCGATGATGGTAGGTACAATGCGACCGGTATTAGTACCATTTCCTTTGAGAGGGAGTCTGGTAAACCCTTCATATTGAAGGAAGTGATGCATGTTCTAGGATTGAAAAAGAATCTTATCTCTGTGGCGATGTTAGAAGACAAGGGATATGATGTTGTCTTTAGCGAGGGAAAGGCTTTCTTGCGTAGTAAGGCAACTGGTGAGACCCGGAGGATAGGGGTTCAAGTTAAGAACCTTTATCAATTGCAGGTAGATGGCTGCGCAACAATGGCAGGCAAGGCAGAAGGAGTGGTGAGCCGGGATGATGGCGAGTTGTGGCGCCGAAGATTGGGGCACCTTCACCATGGAGCTTTGAAGATATTGCAACAAATTTCTACTGGGCTTCCTAAGGGTACTCTTCCGCAGTCAGATCAGTGCAAAGGGTGTACCTTGGGAAAATTTGTGAAAGCCACCTTTCACGAGAAGGATAGTCGCGCCACGACGATCCTTGAGAGAATTCACACAGACGTGTGTGGACCTTTCTCAGTAGCTACGACAGCAAAGCACAGGTATTATGTGATATTTGTTGATGATTTTTCTCGTAAGTGCTAGATCTTCTTCATGCAGAAGAAGAGCGAGACATACTCAAAGTTTTGTGAGTTCAAGGCAATCGTCGAGAAAGAATCGTGAAGCAAGAAGGCTCTTAGGAGCGACAATGGTGGTGACCACTTCGTCGAATTCAAGGACTTTGTGCAGCGCGTAAGGAATTCGAAGAGCTCATGGCATCTCATAACCCATAATAGAACGAGGTTGCCGAGCGGAAGAAGATGAGCGGAAGAACAACGATCGTGGGTGCTGCCGCACTCTGGGGATGTTGGGCATGATCGTGGCCTACCCATTCACTTGTGGGCAGAGGCATGCACACGCGCATATGTGCGTAACCGTTGTCCTCACAGTGTGATACTTGGCATGAGTACACTCGAGGAGGTGTTTTCTGGTAAGAAGCCTGATATTTCCCATTTGAGGATTTTTGGTTCACCTGTTTACATTCATGTGACGAAGGATGCCAGGAAGAAGCTGGAGCTAACCACAGAGGTTGGGATATTTGTGGGGTACACTGATATGCCCCAAAACTATCATGTGTATTTTCCAGACAGTCACAAGACTGTTGTGCGATGGGATATCAAATTTCATGAGGAGAAAGCCATGAAGTGCTCGCTTGAGAGGGAGCCACACTTGCATGCAAACGAGGAGCTATTAGTTCCTAAGGATGAGCCTCAGGATGTGGATCAACCACAAGATGAGGTTCATGGAGTGGAAGAGACCACTCAGGCAGCGCCAACCATCAGAGGGCGGAAGCGCACTATAGAAGCTAGGTGACTGGCTCAAGATGCAGAGAAGGTTGTAGGAGCACCTACAGCACAGCGCAGACAGAGACAGTCACCTGACCGGTATACTGGATACATGGCTCTTGTGAGCAAGTGTATCGTGAAAGAGCCATCTCTTTTGAGGAAGCTGTGGAGGACCTCGCATGGGTAGATGCCATGGTGGAAGAGTATGATTCGATTGTCAGAAACAGTGCATGGGAGATTGTCCCAAGGCCGGAAGGGAAATCAGTGGTGGGTTTGAGATGGATCTACAAAGTGAAGCAGGTAGCTGACGGGAGTGTGGATAAGTACAAGGCAATATTTTTTGCCCGAGGATTTTAACAGATAGAGGGGATCGATTATGAGGAGACCTTTGCACCTGTCGCAAGGTATTCTTCCATATGGACGATTCTTGCTCTCTCAGCGCAAATGGGGTGGCACATTCATCAGATGGATGTGAAGACTACATTCCTCAACGGAGTCATTCAGGAGGAGGTGTACATAGAGCAGCCCGAAGGTTTCGAGATCTTCAGCAGTGAGTCGCATGTGTGCAGGCTCAAGAGAGCGTTGTATGGGTTGAAACAAGCACCTCGTGCTTGGTACACACAGATAGACAATTATTTCACTAGACTTGGATTCTCCAAGAGTGAGACAGATCCAAACCTATACAAGATTGTGGTGGAGGGTAAGTTGCTGATCATTGTACTTTATGTAGATGATTTTATTTTGACAGGTGATGAGCTGTTGATACTCTCATGCAAGGATGATCTTGCAAAAGAGTTTGAGATGAAGGACTTGGGCCTCCTTCATTATTTCCTGGGATTGGAAATTTGGCAGCGCAGTGATGGACTGTTTGTTTCTCAAGGCAAGTATGCCCGGGAGATACCGGAGAAGTTCAACATGCATGGCCGCAGGCCTGTTGATACTCCTCTTCCTGGTGGTTGGAGGAAGGAGGATGCTACTTCAGCAGAGGTAGTGGATGCCACTATTTATCGACAGTTGGTGGGGTCACTTATGTATTTGGTCAATATGACCCGACATATGTTGCGCTAACTGGCCTTTCACAAGCTATGGTTAAGACTACCAAGCTCTTTTGGAAGGCGGCAAGCATGTATTGAGATATCTCGCAGGCACATCGGGATATGGATTGTGTGCGACAAGGCTTGATGAGGTGGGAATATGTGGCTTTACTGGGATGCGCATTGGGTGGAGCCCAACTTATTTAAAGAGCAAGGCACATCCGGGCGTTGACGGTGACGGTTGACAACAGCTTTCGGTATAGCATGAAGTAGAGATCCATGGCGCTCGCTCAAGAGGAGGCCGAGTATATGGCAGCGAGTTTGGTTGCATGCGAGGCTATATGGATGAGGAAGATCCTGGTCAGGTTGTTCGGTTCACACTTAGAGCCTACTGTGATTTATTGTGATAATCAGAGTTGCATCAAACTCTCGGTTAATCCAGTATTTCATGATAGATCTAAACACATTAACATTCGGTATCATCATATAAGAGATTGTGTGCAGCGGAAGGTCATGTTACTTTCATACATTTCTACGGAGGATCAAGATGCTGATATCTTGACGAAGGCGCTCACCAGGAAAAAATTCGAATACCACAGGGGCAGGATAGGGGTTGCAGATAATCCATATCTTGTTGAGAGGGAGTGTTGAGATTGCAACAAGATGATGAGCTTAGTGGAAAGGAGTCGCCTTCACTAAGTGGGCCCGCAGGCTATTTTTGGCGCAAAGTTTATTTTTAGACTATGTCTATTTTTAGACATATGGATCATGTTCTATGAGTTGCAGGATGCTATTTGTGGATGGTTGGTCAAGTCGGAAAAACTAGATGGACTTCTATTTTTAGACATACTGGGCGGAATCTATTTTTAGATTGCCAGTCTAAAAATAGATATGTCGAATATTATTAGCTCTTATTAATATTTGGAGTCTAAAAATTATCTTATTCTCTTTGATCACTTCAGTTAAGTGCACAAATGTGGCACATGCAACTAACAGAAGGAATTACGCTATTCCTAAGGGTTATGTGGAGCTATTGCATGAAGACTTCAGTTAGAACTCATGTGACAGAGTTTGGTGGAGTTGATTGAGGAAGTTAGTGGAGTTGTATTCAGTTTAACTAATCTAAACATAGTTGAGCTATTTGTATTCAGTTTAAATAATTGATACAATTAGTGAGAGTGGTGTGAATTAATTATTAATTAATTTACTAATTATAAACTCATTAATCAACTAAAGAATGCATCAGTTAACTTCAGTGCATGGAGAGTTTCAGTGGAGACCAGTGCAAAAATAGGTGAAAGAGCAGGTTAACTATTAGTTGTGACTATATAGTTGTTATTTGCAACACACAGATAGGTGGAGAAGCCCATGAGGATTGTGTAGTACAAGCCAGGTGGTTTATCTATTTAATGAAGCCATCCCATAGCATTGAAAACACAATAGAGGCTGGCTATCAAGTGGCAAAATATTGGAGCATGTGTTTTTGCTAGATCTAGCTTGATAGTGTGTAGCAATTGAGGGTGTGCATGAGAGCTTGTGAGGATATTTTGTATTATGATTGTTACATGATATCCATGACATATAATATACAGATAGTTGGGGTTTTTAGCTTTAAGCTTTCCCATTAAATATTGTGTTCATATGTGTGATTTTTTGTGGTTTTAATGTATGCATGCAATTGATTTTATTTCTGCATGTGATGATCAATGGTAGAAGAGATTCTATATTATGCATGAAGCTAAAATAGTGTGTGATCAAGAGAATCTCGGTGAATAATATATCAGTTATTCAAATTTCTACAGTCTCTTCTTCTATGGTTCTCACCACAAGTCCAAAATTTGAGTGGCTATTGGCCTTCAAACCTGGGTTGTGCTGACGCTGGTTGCTGCAAATTTTTCTTAATCAAAACATAGGGTTTCTGCTGAGACTGTCTTATATGGGTCGGGTGCTTACCTTCTCTCCTTTCTAATATTTTCTTGGACCAATTTTCTTATGTCAAGTGTTGCTTTTGGATTATCAATTATTTTTAATTTCAAGTTTGTGTTTTTCTTGCTCATAGAAGTGTTCTAGCTTCTTGTTAGCATCTTTCAGAGTTTGGGGTTCCATCAACTGAATTTTATCTCTAAATGTCGTATCAAATCCATTGATGAATCTTTGAATTTTGGATTTTTCATCCTTGAGATATGGCATATACCTCAGTAGTTCTCAAAACTTGGTGACATACTCATTACTGGTTAACTAACCCATTTGAGTTCATAAAACTCTTTTTCCTTACTATCATAATAATGTTCACAAGTATTTCTCTATGAGAAGCTTCTCAAACTCATCCCAAGCCAATTCCTTCTCAATAATGGCTCTAACATTCTTCAAGTTCTCCCACCATATGTTGTATTTTCCTTTTAAGTTGTAGGTGGTGACTCAAACTTTCATATTCTCAGAAGAGTCATGTCACTTATGAAAAAATTCTTCATTCCTGTCAGCCAAGATTTTGCATACTCTGATTTCTTCATATCCCCATAAAATTTAGGTGGCTTGGCTATATTAAACTCCTCAGGGATATGATCCTTTCCTTTGCTTTGTGAATGATGATGATGGTAGTGGTGAGAATGGTGGTGGTGCCTCTGGGTAGAAAAAATAGACGGTTTTCTACAATAATTTACCTATGTGCTAGTTCCTCCCTTGGAGTACTCAAAGGTACATCTTCTGGCACAATGTCCTCACTTCCTCGCATGGGACTCTTTCTGGACCTACCACCATTTGATTCGTTGGTGTTTTCTTCTCACTCATGAAGGCTTTTACTGTCTCTATGATTGTCCCTTACTTATATTTCCTTTGCCTCTCGCAATCCAAGAGACTTTGTAGGATGATTGAATTTATCTCTAATTGCCTTTCTTAGGCTCTTACCAAAAACTCATTATTGTCCTTGAAGATTCTCACCTCAGCCCTTAGGTTTCTCAAAGTGTCCATATAGTATGGGGAATGATTCCCCCCCCCTTGGTAAAATTATCTCTCTTCTTCATCACGTGTGACCTAGTCACTTCCATGCTGTGATTGATCAGAGTTGTACTCAACCATTTTGGTCCTCATTGTTGAATTTCCTTTCTCTTAGGTTGTTTTCAATGTGTTGTCAACTAGACACACTGTTAGAAATTTCATAATAAATAAATAAACACATAATAATGACCATGTACTTGCATTCATGGGTTTTCCATGAATATTTCTGTTATGAAAAAATGACCATGTTAGGGTGTCAACATATTCACAAATCATAAGCGTTAAACGTTCAATCCTATAATATTATCATGAGTGCATAATTAATAATAAACAACATATTTATGGCCCATGATCCATCTCTCACCAAGTTGTTGTCTGTTTGCAACCAAACGACTCACATAAATACAAGGTTATCATCAAGGCAACAATCAATAGAATAGACTGAATTTTAACACCTATAGATACTTAGTAATTTTTTTCATAAATCATCAGTAGCTCGTGATGAAGCCCATCCAATCCAAGGGTTGAACGTGGATGCTTTGATACCACTTGTTAACAACACCCCTTAGCCGACACCGAGAGTAAGAGGTGGTCACTATGCATACCCAATCTTAAAATTGAGGGGGTTACTTTTCCCAAACTTCTTTAAACTCAGAGTACCCTTTACCATTGCGTTCGTCTTGTTGAGAAAAATATAGTGATATAAATTTTTCCTCAATTTGACCCCTAGATTGTGAGATATTTCTTCCCAAATATTTCACCCTATCTCCTCATTGGGTTGCCACGTGGCAATCCACCGTTGGCTTGCATGGCAGTTAGGCTCTTGGACCATTTAGGATCAACCTCATCCACTTACTTGCTGAAGCCCTTCATTGCCTTAAAGTGAATCTTACGGTCATGGATTAACCATGTCATCCTGACGCGTTCATCCTAGCCCTACTTATACGATCGGGGTGAGGTCTAGAGACACATCATCTTGATCTTCTCAATGTTGGTGGATTCCTAAGCATGTTTCTCTAATAACCATCGGGGCTTTGTCATCGAGATTATATGTGGGTGGGGCCATATTGTATCCTCTCTCATTGGTCTACCTTTCCACTCTTACTGCCACCACATGCTATCCCACGTCACCCTGCTTCCTTCATCCCGATGCTTCCTTTGATACACCTCTTTATTTCTCTTGGGTAACAGTGTTGGGTTGAACTGGCTTGCGAGACCCCTTATCCACCAATTGGACACATTCTCCACTAGTGTGGCATGACTTAAGTCATCCTGCTAGTCTCCTCTCGATATTTACAATTGAATCCTTAATTTAATCTAATGGGGTGAGACCTCCAGGCCTGCTTGGTATGGTGGGTCTCACCTCCACGACTTATTTTTCCTGATTGGCCGAAGTGGCTTCACTCCCTTCCTATGTGAATGATCCTCTGCTTCCAAGGTGTTTGCGTAACTGGCCTAACGCTCCGTCAACCCTATGGTTCCATTACGCCACTGCTTGCAGATATTATAGGGTGAACCCATCGAGCTAACTCAACAAGTTGGCTAGTTTTGAACCAATAACACCATGATAATATTGTGGGGCCTTCCACACACCTTCCTTACGTCATCCTGCAGGCCTATCCTGATGCATTCTATTCTTCCGACCCAACGTTCCTCTGGGGTGATGTCAGGCGACATCATCATGCCTTTGTGTTCTCAACGCTTCCTAGTGCACCTCCCTCTCATCCTTCTAGGATAAAATTTCGGGCTTATATGGATAGTGTGCCACCCATCTGACCAATGGCATAACCGTTGGGCACACTTCATCTTGCTGCATCATCCTCGGACCTCGTCCCTTCAATGCTCAACACAATTTCTTAAGTTGAACATTCTGGATTCCACCTCTAGGCCACGTTAGTACACTTGCAACCAATTGTGTTAGGGACAAATCAAGTGAGCCAATATGAAACTACCACGACTAGGGTTTTGATTGGTGCAAGGATAAGGTTCGCCCAAATTTCGTCATAAGGTTATGACTTGCCCTCTTGCACTGCTTCGAGTTTTCCCCATGGCATTTCCAGGGAAACCTCGTTAACATCAGAGCTATGGGTTTGATCTGTATTTCAACCGACATCGAAAAAAATTTCCCCAAATCTTCACCGATATATCGTCACTAGTTGATTTGGCTAAATCTCTTCTGTAGGGGTTTAGTAACTATTATGAATGACATAGTTGCTCCATGACGAAGATGGTGAAAGTGGCTTGCTAACTCACCCCACTGTGCTAATCTCTTGAGCTTGGGTGAAGGTCGCTCTAGCGAGTTCTTGGACCTTGGATGTACCCAGCTCTGTAATACTGTAATTCCAAGGGAACTGGCATAGGTGCTCCTGCAATCCCACTATGTCATGGAACTATAGTGAGTTCCTAAAAGGTGCCACCTCTCCGACCACACGCCAAGGGTTCCAGACTGCATGATAGGCATGTAAGCAACCCTATGGCACTACACAGAAGCTTCCAGGGCCTGGTGAGGTATGCCCTGATGATAGCGGAAGATATGCAGGCTACTAATAATGTTGTTGAAAATGGAAACAAGAAATATTGAAAATGGCATCAAAAGAGATTCTAATTTAATTTCACCTTAATTAAATTAGAAGGAAATTCCAATTCCATATCACATGATAGCTTGTATAAGTTAGCTTATTTAGGAAGACTTAGTTAGCTCAGTCAATTGATGTTGAGGGTCAAACAAGAGGCATGTAGAGTATCTCCTACTTTTTAGGATCCCTCGTTGAATTTATTTTGAATTGTAATTATTTAACTTAATTATTTGAGTTAAAATCAGTTTAACTAGTTCTAATTGATGGAGGAACTAGTGAGAGGTCTAGTGAATTAAATACGATTTACTTCACATGCTGTGATATATCATATAACTGATAATTCACTATAAACATCTCATGCGTGGAAGCTCTGAGGAAGACCCAATTGAGATTGGAATTAAAGAGAAGTGTACTATTAGTTCTATAACTAGAAAATTGTACAAGTGGTGCATGAGGGTAGCACAAGGCTTTATATGTATTACACAATCATTAATTGGGAATTTATGAATTAATAGGGGCTCAATTTCCCTAGGTATTATGCAAGAAATTAAGGGCATCTAGAGGAAAGAAATTGGTTAAACTATTCAGCAAACTACTTTAGAGATAGTGTAGAATGACAGAAAATGACGCAAAGAGTGTTGATCAACGATTTTCATTGATGTCAACCCAAGAAACACCAGGGGTTACCCCAATATTGGATGGGAATTTTGACCTACAAAATTACTATATTCTAGGTCAAGAATGCTTTTGATGGTTTCTACTTGTCGAGATGTTTCCGTTGATATATGGCACGCCACGTAATTCTTCACGGTTTGAGAGATATTCATGTTTGAAGTTTGTAACCCCAGTTAGTGGGCTAAAACCCCATGGGGTTGTGGCATGGGTCATTGAAAATTCAATAATTAATAATTTCTAAGCTCCTAAAATCCCTCCCATGTTCACTTTTTTAAGCCCCTCTTAACCTAAGAATTTATATAAACTATGATCCTCATATCCTCCTTATGTAGGGATTTCGTAATCTGAAACAAGTCATCATGGAATTTGCACTATAAAGTTTTCTACGAAGGTTAAGAAGCTGAAATTTCTATGAGGCAAAGCCAAAATCCTGAGGAAGCTCCTGTAAAATTTTTAGATTAAGGTGCGCAACATTTTCGAAGATATGATCTCTGGAAGTTAGTGTTTTTGTAGTCTCCTGAAATTCATCTAAAAGAAGTGACCTTGGGAAAATTGTCATAAATCTCTCTCTGAGTATCGGATTGGAATTCTGTAAAAAGTGGCAGATAGTGCACAGATTGTAGTTTTCTCTGCATCAAGTTTAGAGCCTAATGAAGAAACAGTGACATGTGGCATGCCATAAAATTTCGCTCTACTAAACTAGTACATAATTAGGCCATTGTGAGAGACTTGGCATAACTCTCCCTTGAAGAATCCAAATTGGGTCAGACCTATGGCATTGGAAAGAAGACTTAGAGGAATACTACAGGGCTAGAAATCACATTGGGGATGCGAAGTACGGGGGTCACGAGATTCAATATCGAGGTCACATAAAGGCAAGAAAAGCTAGATCATGTGTTGTCGAAGTGCAAAGAACCCGAGACTTTATAGGAAGTGACAAATCAAAACAGTGCAACCGAGAGGGTAGCACGAGAAGAGAAGCAACCAAGGTGTAGAAAAACAATAATAAGTTCACCACATGAATTCTTCAAGTGGGCAGCATTGCGTACAATCATGGTAAAGGTATCATTGTACTAAGTCATTGTAAATGCATCATTGTAAAAATTGTACAAGTGTCTATTTGCCAAGAGTTGAAGAGGCAGTGTCGGGAGGTCTAGGATCATCATTAGGTTGTTGTGTCATGGTTGGGGTTATGTTCTAGTGTGTCTTCTTTTTCTACATCATTCTATATCATTGTAAAGTGGACCATTTTCCCTAGTATGGGAGTCCATTCTTGTTTTATTCTTCTATAGGGTGGTAGGGTGGTGCTAGGGTGAGTTGTAGCTCATTGGGTGTTGGGGAGCATCTATTCGGTTGACTGCGAAGAATCTCGGGCGTTGGAGTGTCCATCCGGTGGGAGGCAGAAAGAATGCTTTTCTAGATTCTAGGAAGTTGGAGCTTTATTTTCAATTGGAGTTGAATATTAAAGAATTATTAGAAAAGCATTAGGTGGTTTTTGTCTCGGAGTGGGTTTCCACCTTAAAAACTATGTGCATTTGTGTTCCTTTTGTTTACTGCTATCATTGTACAAACACTAATAATAATTGAAGATTAACTAATGTTGTATAAATTATACAAGATGCATGTATATTACCAGACTCTCCTGATCTAAAAAATTAATCTTATGTTAAATACATAATCCTTCCATTTAATTCTTTGTGGAAATTAAATCACCAATTGCAAAACACATATGAAGCAAAATCAATCGCACATAAACATAGTTGTTTAATGGGAAAGCTTAAAGCTAGAAACCCGAACTATCATATATTATGTATATCAATGGATCATGTAACAATCTCATACAAAGCTTAATACATCAAGCACTCAGTACAATCAACAATCATTACACACTGTCATGCATAAATTTTCATATCTATGCACCAATTTCTTGCCTCCTGATAGCCTGCCTCCACTGCGAAATCCCTGCTGAAGAAGATCCCTAAATGAATTCGAGTTGGCCTTGCCTCTACTGCGCAATCCTCATTGGCATCTCCAATGTGTGTCAGATGCATTGAATGCATCAATATAGTCACAACAGATAGTCCATCTCACCCTTTCAGCTATCTCTCCACTAGAACTGACATGCAAGTAGTTAACTGCTGTATTTTTTCAGGTGCAAGTGAGTCTCTATTTGTGAATTAATTAAATAATTAATTCACTAAACTCTCACTAGTGTATCTTCAGTTAGAACTAGACACAACTAGCACAACTGAGTTAAACTAAATAACAACTCCCATAACTACTCTTCCAACTCTGTCACAACTCTGCCACTTCAGTTCTAACTAAGTCCTTCATGCATGAGTCACCAACCACCCTAGGAAATGTGTAATACCTTTAGCCCACTCATTTGCCAAATCTGTTCACTGAAATAAAGTGCTGCAAGAGAATAAGTTGATATTTATTGTCAGATTATTATTAAGGGCTAATAATAATCGACATGCATCTATTTTTAGATTAGCGATCAATAAATAGACTTTGCCCAATATTCTAAAAATAGAATCTCATCTATTTTTCCAACTTGATCAACCATCTACAAATAACATCCTGCAACTTATAGAATATGCTTACCATGTCTAAAAATAGACATACACTTAAAAATATCCTGTGGGCCCCACTTAGTGAAGGTGCTTAATTTTCACTAAGCTCATCATCTTGTTGAATATCAACACTCCCTCTCAACAAGATAGGGATTATCCTTCACCCAGATCCTATCTCTATGGTATTCAAATTTGCTCCTGGTGAGCGCCTTCGTCAGAATATCTACATCCTGATCTTCCATAGGATGTACTGAAGCAACATGATCTTCCGTTGCACACAATCTTTGATATGATGATACATGATATCTATATGATTAGATCTATCGTGAAAAACTGGATTAATCGAGAGTTTAATGCAACTCTGATTATCACAATGTATCACTGTAGGATCTAAATGAGAACCGAACAAACTGACTAGGATCTTTCTCATACAGATAGCCTTACATGCAACTTGACTTGCTGCGATGTATTCCGCTTCTGCTAAATTGAGTGCCACGGATCTTTGTTTCCTGATGTACCAAAAAATTGCTGTAGATCGGATACTGAAAACCCCCCCTAATGTGCTCTTTCTGTCCGTTGGGCTGCCCGCCCAATCTGCATCCGTGAAGCCGTGCAACTTCATCTCATCCGTCTTTCTTTACCATAAGACATATTCAGATGTGCCCCTGAGATATCTCAGGACATGCTTGCCTTCCTTCCAAAAGAGCTTGGTAGGCTTAACCATCGTTTGAATATGTTGGTTCACCGCGTATCATATATTCGGTTTTGTATTAACTAAATACATGAGCGAACCCACCAACTCTCGATAGACAATAGCATCCACTACCTCTACCGATGTAGAATCCTCTTTCCTCAAATTTCCTGGAAGAGGAGTATCCATGGGCTTGTAGTCCTGCATGTGAAACTTACCCAGTATCTCCCGAGCATACTTTCCTTGAGACAAAAATAATTCACCTTCTCGCTACCATATTTCCAATCCAAGGAAATAATGAAGGAGGTCCAAATCCTTCGTCTCAAACTCCTTTGCAAGATCTTCCTTGCATGAGTGTATCAAATACTCATCACCCGTTAGTATTAAATCATCAACATAAAGAAAAATGATTAAAAGCTTACCCTCCACCATAATTTGGTATAGGTTTGCATCTGCCTCACTCTTGGTGAAGCCAAGTCCAGTGAAATAGCTGTCGATCTGTGTGTACCAAGCACGACGTGCTTGCTTCAGCCCATACAATGCTCTTTTGAGTCTGCACACATGCGACTCACTACTGAAGATCTCAAATCCTTCAGGCTGCTCAATGTACACTTATTCCTCAATGATCCCATTAAGGAACACAATCTTCACATCCATTTGATGAATGTGCCAACCCATCTATGCTAAGAGAGCAAGGATGGTCCTTATGGAAGAATACCGTGTGATAGGTGCAAAGGTTTCTTCATAATTAGTCCCCTCGATATGTGAGAAGCCACGGGCAACAAATCTTGCCTTATACTTATTGACGCTCCCATCAACAGCTTTCTTTACCTTGTAGATCCATCTTGAACCTACCACTGATTTACCAACTGACCTTGGAACAATATCCCAATCATTTTTTATGATAATGGAGTCATACTCCTCCACCATGGCATCTACCCATGTGGGCTCCTACTCTGCTTCCTCAAAGGAAGATGGCTCTATCATGATACACTTGCTCATGAGAGCCATGTATCCAGTGAATCAGTCAGGTGACTATCTCTGTCTACGCTGTGATGTAGGGACTCCTACATTCTGTGCTGCATCAAGCTTCAGCCTCTCAGCTTCTGTGGTACGCCTTCTGCCTGTTTTGATGTTTGGCTCTACGTGAGTGGACTCCTCCACTCCATGATCCTCCTCCTGTGGCTGATCCACATCTTGAGGCTCATCTTTGGGAACAAGAAGTTTCTCCTCTGCATGCAAGTGTAGCTCCCTCTTAAGCAACAACTTCATGGATTTCTCCTTATTGAATTTTATATCCCATCGCACCACAGTTATCCGACTGTTGTTTCCGTGTACCCCACAAATATCCCAACTTCTGCGGTCGGCTTTAGCTTCTTCCTAGCATCCTTTATCACATGAATGTAAACAGATGAGCCAAAAATCTTCAAATGAGAAATATCAGGCTTCATAATAGTAAAAGATTCTTCAGGTGTACTCATGCCAAGTACTCTATGAGGACAACGATTTTGCACATAAACCACAGTGTTGCATGCTTCCTCCCTCAAGTGCATCGGTAGGCCCTGGTCATGCAACATAGCTCGTGCAGCACCCATGATCGTTATGTTCTTCCTCTCTGCAACTCCATTCTGCTGTGGGTTATGAGGTGCTATGAGTTCCCTTCGAATTCCTTCTTTTCTACATAAGTATTTGAATTCGTTCGAGATATATTCACCACCATTATCGCTCCGTAGAGCCTTCACTTGCTTCCCTGACTCCTTCTCTACCAATGCTTTAAACTCACAAAACTTTGAGAACGTTTCACTCTTCTTCTGCATGAAGAAGATCCAACATCTACGAGAATAGTCATAAAAAAATATAACATAATACATGTTTTTTGTTGTTGAAGCAATCGAGAAAGGTCCACACACGTCTGTGTGAATTCTCTTTAGGATCACCAAAGCACGGTTCTCCTTTGCATGAAAGGTGGTCTTCACAAACTTACCCATAGTACATCCCTTGCACTGATCTGACTGTGCAAGAGTACACTTGGGAATTTTAGTAGAAATCTACTGCAAAATTTCCAAGGCGCCATGGTGAAGATGGCCCAATCTACTGTGCCATAATTCGCCCTCATCCCGACTCACCACTCCTTCTGCTTTGCCCATCATTGCAACACAACCATCTACCTCCATATTTTAGAGATTCTTAACTTGAATCCCTATCCTCTTGGTTTGACCCATTATTTTATGTCGCAGGAAGGCTTTTCCCTCGCTGAAAACAACGTCATAACCTCTGTCCTCCAACATCGTGACCGAGACCAAGTTCTTCTTCAAACCTGGAACATGCATAAAATATTTCAACATATATGGTTTACTACCTGATTCCTTCTCAAAGGTAATGGTTCCAATTCTGGTTGCACTTTATCTACCATCGTCGCCCATCTCTATATGCATTTAAAGATCTTTCTCCTCCAAGTCAGTAAACAACTCCTTGTCTCCCGTCATGTGGAAGGAAGCACCACTATCAAGATACCACACCGATCCCATTGCATTTGAAACCAAGCATGCGATGAAAGAGAAATCAAGTTCAAATTGTGAGGTAAGGGCCTCACCAGCTGCAGCTCCAACAACCTTCTTGTTCTTCTTTTTCTATGGGCAGTTAGTGGCGAGATGCCCATGTTCATGATAGTGAAAACACTTCACTTTGGAAAAATCCAACTTCTTGCCTTTAGCGTCATATTTTGGATGGGATTTCTTCCCCTTCCCTTTCCTTTATTTGGAAAACAAAGCGAAATTCTCTTCATCATCATTCTTCGATGAAGAGCCATCCCTGGTGTTAGTATGAATCCTTTGTCGAAGTGTACGAAAAAGGACCACTTTAGCTACGCATAACTAATAGCCCTAACAACAAAAGTGGCTGCCAATATCTTCAGATCTACGATTAGTTAGACAAGAAAAGAGCTGCAAAACACCAGATCTATGTATGGAAAGACATTAAGCAGTAAAAATAAGGGTTTTCTCCATATACCAATAGACAAGACAAGAACAATTTTTGAAAGAATTTTTGTATTAATGGGGCACCTGTGAGGAAAACCAGAAGGAGTATCCAATTCCCCTCAGTGGGATGGGTTCTTGGAAGTCCTCGGCACTTCAGATCTAAGATTCTTCTCTCTAGTTGATGTAGAAAACCCAATGCAAAGAGTAGAGCTCAATGGGAGAAAAATGGCAGAAAATGGTGACCAAGTGTATAGATCTAGAGTGATCTAATAGGCAACAAAAGGTGAAGAATGGTAGGGAAAACCATCCTATTTATAACAAAATATTGGGTCATTCTAGATCTTGGTGCATGGGTTAACCAGATCTAGATCCACTTTTTATGGAATATTTTATTATATTTGTTGGAGGGAAAAGGTATTTGACTTAGGTCAAATCCCTTGATTTGTCAAAAATAAATAAATAAATTATTTATTTATCTTTTTAAGGAAGCGGTTAGAAGATAATCAAATAAATAATGATTTATTTAATTATTTAAGGAGGTGGTTGAAAGATAATTAAATAAATAATGATTTATTTAATTATTTAAGGAAGTGGTTGAAAGATAATTAAATAAATAGTGATTTATTTAATTATTTGTAGGTGATTTGGTCATATTTAACAAGGAATATCATCTAAATAAGGTTTAAATGATTATTCCTAGAAAATAATAAGATAAATAAAGTTTTATCTAATTAATTTCTTTGATTTTGGGTTAAACATGACTGGGAATAATAATTAAATTATGGTTTAATTAATTATTCCATGAGGAAAATCAAACAAATATAGGTTGTTTAATATTTCCTTTGGGGTTTCCTGTTTTAACATAGTGAAGGCAATTTTACTTAGGGTAAAATTGGTCTTACATGGTGTACTTGGGTCCATCTAATGATGATAGGTTAGATGACCAAAAAATGGTGTAACAGATTGCCCCCCAGCGTGCGAGTGTTAGGAGAAAATCATATGACCGAAGTACGTTGTAAGAACTCAATCACTAGACAACAAAAGGGAAGTCAGAGAGAGAAAGGTGAGGTAGATAGTGTGCTGAAGGACTAGACCCTGAGGAGACGAGACTCGCAGGTGCAACAAGTCTCTTTTTATGAGAGGGTACCTGTGCTGAAGGCGGCGGGGGAGGCATACCTATGCCCGCCGAGACAAAGTACAAAAGAATAGTGTGTCCAGTAAACAAGGGACCGAACCGTAAAGTACAGCTGGCATAATCATGAGCTAGATAAAAATACAATGAGGAATCCCACATACATGTTGTGCCTGGGATAACAGCCAGGACTTGTACAATAATATCTGAGTACATGAGATACAAATACAACCCAAATTCCCCCTGTAAATGGGGAAGGGCTCACAAAATCTGACTGATACATGCAAGTCGAAGAGGCGTGGCAAGTGGCTACGGCCAACATCATCAAATATATGGATCTGCATCAAAGGCTGCAAAAAAGAGGTCATCCGGGCATGTGGGGGAATACCTGCAGGGCCACCCCCTCATGAGGGTTGAAACATCTCACACACACCCGGGAATCATCAAGAGCTGCTGCTGGATCACTGGACCATCAA
The DNA here is from genome assembly GCA_034641835.2 of Pinus albicaulis. Lineage (NCBI taxonomy): Eukaryota > Viridiplantae > Streptophyta > Pinopsida > Pinales > Pinaceae > Pinus > Pinus albicaulis. Next base: position 3,996,536 of record CM076583.1, on the reverse strand, counting down.
GTATATGAATCTCGATCATGCTGAAGGAGCTGGAGAAACAATCAAGCCAAAGGGAAAGGAGATATCCCTTTGCCTGATCCGAGGCACCGAACAAGAGTGGAAGCTGGGGCCAAGGTACACCGCCCTCTAGACCTGGCTTCTGGAATGAATGAGTTGATGTCGACAGAAGGAGGTCTGCCATAGTTGAGGCAATGAGAGACCCTCAACTAAGGCACGAGAGAAAAGAGTAGAGAGACGGACAGACTGACACTAATGATGATAGTGAAGTGTTAAGGTCTGAGTAGCTAATGGACGACTTCCCTTGCTAGAGCATAAAGGGCATGAATGACATGGTAGCGATTGACACAATATCATATGGGACAGGGGACAGTGGGACTGAAGGTCATAATGTGCGACACAAGAGAGAGACCAAGCAATGAAGGATGGAGGGCTAGAGCGGGGTACAAAGGGACCCAGGATAGACTCCATGAATGTGATGATGACTCAACTTGGATGCTCTAAACAAGGGCGACTTGATGGTGCTGCCACACAGTAAAGGCCCAATGGGGGACCATGAAAACATGAGTACAAGATGGTAACTCATGAAGAAAATCGACACGAACAAAGAAAAGTAAGGAGGCAAAATGGTGCCCCAAGTACAAGTGTTGTAAGTGAGGAAGTTCGATTTGAAGGAGAGGTGAAGTGATCCTTCTTGGAAAAAATAGCTCCTGGCAAAGGATGAAAGTACAAAAAAGATGTTGGCTATCTAAAAGAACCTAAAACACGCATCTCAAAAGGGAAATGCTAAGGGTAATATTTCTTAAGATAGAGTGCATTGCGAGGATTAGGAAGAGGATTTCCTTCGAAGTCCTCTAAAAGGTATGCCCCCTTACCAAGACCCTTACTGATGACGTAAGGGCCTAGCCATAATGAGTCGAACTTCCCGTGACCAAGGACATCATGGGCTTGGTCACATACTAGAACAAGGTCGCCTTTGGGGCTAGACTTTTCGGTCATATTGAGCTTTGGTGCGTTTCTTGGCCACTTCCATGGTTTGCAATGCAACACGGCAGTCTTCAGAGGCACGCTCAGGCATGATAAGTCGTTGTTCTAGAGGTTGGGTGTCAGGGAGAAGTTCAACAGCCAGATGAAGGGAAGGGATGTCACACTCGATTGGTAAGACTGCCGCCTCTCCAAAAACGAGGTGAGGAGGGTTATGGTTGAGGGGCATAGGTGCCCCTGAGCATGGTGTGGTCATGCCAAAATGTATTTAGAAAAAAGGGGAATCTAAACACATTTAAATGATGTGGTGTGCCATTTGTTCTCGTTATGGTTATGCAGTGTGAGAAAGGAAATGGAGGATTACCAATCTCTTTTGGTACTGCATATAGGGATCAAATGGACTTTAAGTTTCCGAGTTGGCATACCTGGTGTCACTATCCCAAAAAGCGGATTTGGAGATAATGAACTGATGCTCTCGTAGAAAAGCTATAGGTTGGTCAACAATAATGTCTAAGAGACTGGGTTGCTGATGTAAGATGAGGGAACGATAAGGGGTATCATCCCTAGAGTGATCTGAAGTGATATGGGACTCTAGAGGTTCTTCTAAATGTGGAAGAATAATGGGACTAAAGTCAACACGACCAGATACACTAGGCGAGTGGTGGAGAATTGCTTCTCTTGGTCTCTCAAATGTGGGTGCCCCCTTACCCAAACATTGGGTTTCAATGTAATGGCCACAAGGTGGATGTGGTGTGAACGCCTAGGTTCGATGTAAGGGGGAATAGATAACGTCAGGGGTGGGGATTTTTTCCATAATGTCGTCATCGCGATAGAAGATGGGGTGACTGGTGGAAGAAAGACCACCTGACGTGGTGAAGTGACCGGAATCATCATCATGAGAAGAGAGGTTCACATGCGCATCGTCACAAGGGGTGAGCGAAGAGTAAGTAGATAAAGGATCTACCGATGTTGAGCCCAAGATGATCGCTGAAGGAAGGTCAAGCGAAACAACAGGGGAGGATTCAGATGGAATGTTCCCCGAGGGTCTCATGGATGATGATAGGTAAAAAATGTTGGACGAAGGCTCCGTCATCTCGACATCAGGAGGGGGAAATGTCAATGGGAGCAGTCATATCTGGTAGTTCTGCTGAAGCAGAATGCACAAATAGGGGAGAGGTGGACTCATTGCGCTTGGCCTCGAATTGGTGGACCGTGGCGATAAAGGTGCGGAAGTCCTCGAGGCGGGGACAAAGATGGGTGTAATGGCCATGGAGATCACACAAAGCACAGGGGTGGTTGGTGTGAATAGTCTTGGGGTTCTTGGCCGCGGTCGCGGAAGGAACAGAGGCTTCTGGGACCGCAGACTCAGGGAACGTGACATTAACCATGGGCTTGAGATGAAGCAATGCAGGACAGGTATGGGAGGCGTGACCGACAACATCACACAAAGCACACTGGATGGTATGCTTTGGAGGCTGAGAAGGAGCAGGTTTTTTCGGGGGAGCCTTGTCCTTTGATGCCCCCTTGTGAGCTTTGCCCTTCTTACCCGAAGCGGTCGCAACAGGAGGTGGTTCCTGTTGAGGTGACTGAGGCACTGATGCCGCAGGAGAAGGCATGGGGGCCGATTGAACCGGGGTCAAAGCAATATAAGGTTTGGGTTGACCAGGCAAGGTGGGGGCTGGAGGATCAAGATACCAAACGGGAATCCCAAGTGTCAAGTTAGGAAGAGAGAGGGTGGCCATGACTGGTACCGTGTACACTCCTGGTGGGGGAGCTAGGAATGGTATCTGACCAGAGGGGGAATGGCCAGGTGGGACGTCTCCTAAATGGCTAAGGCCTGGAGGAACCGTGCCAAGGGGATAAAGGGGCTCATGACTACCAACTGCAGGTGAAGGGCTAAGAGCAGGTTGCGGAGGGCAAGGTTGCTGACTAGCCGAAGCAGGTTGCTTGAGAGCAGCCCGAGACGATTGCATCATGCAAACATTCGATGAGCTGGGGTCAGAGATAGGAGGAGGGGGGAGACTAAGAAAAGTTCCAAGCAGGGAGGAATCCTTGTAAACGCCGGGGGAGACACTGGTCAAGGAGTCGATGGTTTTCTTGTTGGCTACAGAAGAGATGGTCGTCTCAGGTGAGGTATGAGATTTTGGCTCATGATATGTCAACTGGTCAATGGTGACTATCTTTCCATTATGGGGGAAAGACATCTTGCGGAAAACCGCGGATGGGACAACAGACATAGCATAGGTGTAGCTTCACCCCAATAGAATGTTGTAGTCTAGCGGGGCGTCTATGACTTCGACGTCAACGCAAACAGTCTTACCGGCGAGGGTGATAGGACAATTACGAAATAGGCCAATGGGCTGGGAGGCATGACCGTCCCACGCTCGAAGGGTGATCGTGGAAGGGGCCAGCTCGGGGGATCCGAGTTGTTTCAAAACCAAAGCGGACATCACGCAGGTGGATGCCCCCTCATCAATTATACACCGGGACACGTTGGCGTTCCGGATTTTGACAGGGATTTAGAAGGCGACGGAAGGAGGGAGAGGAGGATGGTCCGATTGAGTGGCGTCGAAAAAAATCATTTGGTCATCAGCAGGATCTACAGCGCCTGGTGTAACACCTGGTACTTCGCCTTATCTCCTCCTGCACTAGATCCGACCAAAGTCGCTCCCAATCCGACAGTTTCTCCCGTCCATTGATAGAGTCCTGATAACTGTGTCAACACTTCGAAAGCCCAAGGAGAGCCAAGCTCACCAAGTCATCATCCGCAACTGTGATTCCCACACTCCCTAGCTCATCCCTACATTGGAAAAACTTCGTGAGATATTTTGGAATACTGTTGCCCTTCTCCATTTTGATATTTTTTAGCTTATCTTTCAGTGCCAACTTCCTATGGTCACTTCTACTTTGGAAAAGATCTGTAAAAGCCTTCCATGTTTCAAATGGAGTGGCTTTCCCATGAAGTCTTGACACAATATGGTCTTTCACACCTTCCAACGAAATTCTTTTTGTCTTCGCTACTTTCTTCAATAGAAGTAGGCTTAGGAACATCGCTATCGATGAACTCCTTCAGACCATTATCTTCAAGCACCACCTCCATCTTTTCCTTCCAGGCTATGTAGTTCGAGCTACCCTCAAGGGCATACTCCAACTACAACCCATTGAAAGACATTTCAATGAATACTCAACTGTCGCACCAAGAAATTTCCGCAACAAATTCGAATTGTCCACCAGCACAAAACTCAACACCACTTCAATATTGCAATCTATAGTGATTAACACTGCTCTGATACTATGTTGAAATTATACAAGATGCATGTATATTACCGAACTCCCCTGATCTAACAAATTAATCTCATGTTAAATATAAAATCCTTCCACTTAATTCTTTGCGGAAATTAGATCGCCAATTGCAAAACACATATGAAGCAAAATCAATCTCACATAAACATATATGTTTAAAGGGAAAGATTAAAGCTAAAAACCCCAACTATCATATATTATGTATATCAATGTATCATGTAACAATCTCATACAAAGCTTAGTTCATCAAGCTCTCAGTATAATCAACAACCATTACACACTGTCATGCATAAATTTGCATATCTATGAACCAATTTCTTGCCCCCTGAAAGCCTGCCTCCACTGCGAAATCCCTGCTGAAGAATACCCTTGAATGAATTCGAATTGGCCTCGCCTTGACTCCACAATCCTCATTTTCATCTCCAATGTGTGTCAGATGCATTGAATGCATCACTATAGTCACAACAGATAGTCCATCTCACCCTTTCACCTATCTCTCCATTGGGTCTCCACTGGAACTGACATGCAAGTATTTAACTGCTATATTTTTTTCAGTTGAAAGTGAGTCTCTAGTTGTGAATTAATTAAATAATTAATTCACTAAACTCTCACTAGTGTATATTCATTTAGTACTAGATACAACTAGCATAACTGAGTTTAACTCACTTAACTAAGTTAAACTAAATAACAACTCCCATAACTACTCTTCCAACTATGTCACAACTCTGCCGCTTCAGTTCTAACTGAGTCCTTTATGCATGAGTCACCAACCACCCTAGGAATTGCGTAATTCCTTTAGCCCACTAATTTTCCAAATCTGTTCACTGAAATAAAGTGCTCCAAGAGAATAAGTTGATATCTATTGTCGTATTATTATTAAGGGCTAATAATAATCGACATGTATCTATTTTTAGATTAGCGATCTATAAAAATAGAATCTCATCTATTTTTCCAACTTGATCAACCATATACAAATAGCATCCTGCAACTTATAGAATATGCTCACCATGTCTAAAAATATACATACACCCAAAAATAGCCCGTGGGCCCCACTTAGTGAAGGTGCTTAATTTTCACTAAGCTCATCACCTTGTTGAATCTCAACAAATACTCTGATTGAAAGGAATACTGATTCACCCCCTCCATCAGTATTTCCAACAATTGTTATCAGAGATTGGTTCCTTCAATATCAGTTTAATAGCTGGAAGGAAGTCATGGAGCATACCAAGAATGGTGTATCTCTGTTCAATGAAGATAATTATGCACTATGGAAAGGAAGAATAGAGGTCTATCTCTAGGCGTAAGGTTACGAATTATGGGACTCTGTTCAAAATGGATTTACATCAACCACAGATGAACAAGGTAAGAAGAATTTGGTAAATGATGCAAAAGTAAAGAATATTATTATCAGTGGACTTATTGAATCTGCTTATCATAAGGTGTTGGGTTGTAAAACCGCCAAAAATGTATGGGACAAGCTTGAGAATATATATGCAGGTGACTCAAATTTCAAAGAAGAAAAGCTTCAAATCTATAGAGCAAAATTTGAGCAGCTCAGAATGAAAGAAGATTGCAACATTGCTGCTACTTCCAATATGTTGATGAAATAACCAATACTCTGGAAGGATTGGGAGAGCCAGTTGACAAGAATACTATTATACGAAATATTCTTAGAATGTTACCAGGGAGATTCAACCCAAATGTATTGATCTTAGAATACAGTGCAAATCTGGACAAAATCAACAAAGAGGAATTACATGGAGTTCTCATAGCATTGAAATGAGACTTGATGAAGAAGAGGGTACTTCACATCTACAAACTGCGTTCGTTGCATCTAAGAAAGCCAATAAGGACAAACAACCTTCAATTGAAAATACATGCACCTGCAAGTGTGAAGAAAAGGGAGATGATGAAGAAGGTATTTTAGATGAAGAATATGCTTACTTTACGAGAAAACTAAAAATTGGGAAGGGAAAATAAAAGGTAAACTTCCATTGATATGTTTTTGCTGTGGTGAGGTTGGGCATTTTGCATCAAAATGTTCGAAAATAAGTGATCGCAACTCAAAAGGAAAGAAAGGCTTTAATAAATTCAACAAGAAAGGATCCAAAAGGAACTCTCTCTCTAAGAAGATATCTCATCATCCGATGAAGACAATGACAATGAAGAAGAAGCCAATGAGAGAGTATTTTTTATGGCCAAGCACAATAAACAAGAGTTATCAAACAACGAAGAAGAAGGGTTGACCTTAGAAGAATTTTCTAAGGAAGCAATCAAGCTTATAAAAGAGCTCAAGGCTGAGAAGATCCGTTCCAATACTCTTGAAGAACAAGTTCAAGGTCTCAAAATTGAAGTTGAAGAACACAAATGCATTGAAGAGTAACTTCGAAAGAAGTTGGAAGAAAGCAACCAAGAAAGGGAGGAATTAGAAGCTCAAGTAGTCTTGTTGTGTAAGGAAGTGAAGAAGGGAAAAAGTATCCAAAACTATGCAAATAGCTCAAGGGCATTGGAAGAACTCATCAACAATCAATGATCTTACAATTGCAGAAATGGCCTCGGTTACAAACAAGAAGAAGCAGGATCTTCTACAACAAAACACAATGAATCTATGAGATTTGATATGAATGTAGAATTCATTGGACAAGATTCGCAAGAACAACCTTGGAAGACAATTGCTCAACGAAGATTTCCATCCAGGTACCAACATATTTTTTATGGCTATTGTTATTCATGTGGAAAATTTGGTCATAAAGTTGTAGAATGTTGCACGTACCCTAGGAACCAATACAATTCCAGTAGATCTGTCAAATATGAACCTCCTAGGGCTCAGCGAAACATCAATATATATGAACATTTAAGAAATAATATTGAATGTTATGAATGTCGAAACTTTGGACACATGGCCAGAGATTGTAGACTTGAAAATCCTCTAGAAGAATCTTCGAAGCCACAAAACGAACGAACATGGAAGAAGAAGAAGACTGATAATTGTGCTCTCGCTCTCAAGGCTCAAAACAACAAAGATGTGTGGTATGTTGATAGTGGTTGCTCAACGCATATGACTGGAGATAGAAAGAAATTTGTATCTCTGAAAGAGAAGAAGGATGGAATTGTGTCCTTTGGAAATGATGGATCTTCAAATGTTATAGGATCAGGTACCATCACTCTTAGAAGCAAAGATGCTCTAGCCAAGAATGTTCTATTGGTTGAAAATATGAATCACAATATGCTCAGTGTTGGACAAATGTGTGATCAAGGACACTGATCCAAATGGAAAATGGCATCAACCCATGGTATTCATCTACCCATGTTATCCATCCACCCATTGAATTTACCCATGGTATTGTAAATGGCATCAACCCATGGTATTCATCCACCCATGATATTTATTCACACATGGTATTGTAAGTGACCCATGGTATGTATCCACCCAAATGATCCAAATGGAAAATGGCATCAACCCATGGTATTCATCTACCCATGTTATCCATCCACCCATGGAATTTACCCATGGTATTGTAAATGGAATCGATCCATGGTATTCATCCACCCATGATATTTATTCGCCCATGGTATTGTAAGTGACCCATGGTATGTATCCACCCATGGTATACATCCACACATGGGATTTACCCATGGTATTGTAAGTAGTATCTACCCATGGTATTGGCCTATGGTATCTACACATGGTATTGTAACTCAAAAAGGCTATAAATAACAAGTCTCAGTTTGTAAAAGGACAGATTTTCCACCACAATGTAGCTTCTACATTTATTCTTTGTTTTAATAAAACAAGTTTCTTTGTGGTTTTATTTTCTTTGTGTTCTCTCTTTTTTTCTGGCATTCTAATTTTGTAGATCTTGTCATATCCATTTCAAATTTTTAGATCTTGGGGGCCTCCCACCAAGATCCGAATCAGTGTTATCAGATTTAGGTTACGCCTCAATGGGAATGAGGGTTTGAAACATATTTCAGTTTCAATGTTTTGCAGCAATCTTCAGCAAAATCCATGAATTTTTTTGGGCGGCGAGTTTTCAGCTCATATCTGAAACTTCTGGTGAAAAATTTACAAAAAAAAGACCAGATCTGGATTTCTTGCGAAAAAATACTCAAATTCAAAAAAAAAATCGGCCAAATTGGAGTTCGGATGAGGGAGATATCGCTGATTCAAAATCAACAATGTTGAAGCAATTTTTTTGACGACAATTCATGGACGGCGGCTCTCCTGTCATTTTTCACAATTTTTAGTGCAAAATTTCAGAAGAATGGATATCAATCTAAGCTCCTCTTGAAAAATTACCCAAGTTCCAAAAACAAATCGGTCGAATCGGAGTCCGGATGTGGGAGTTATCGTTGATTTAAAATCAACTATTTTTTTTTTCAGAAATTTTGTGACGGCGAGACAGTTCCAGCGCGAATCTGAGAGTCTAGAGTCTCTATATAGTGCTTTCAAACACATGAGAAGATGCAGAATGATCATTCCATTTCCAAAAATAGGTTATAATAAATATTCCGAGTTATATTGACCGAGTTATGCTCATTTTAAATCTGGAGCAGCATTCGGAGCGGGTTCTCTTTTGAGACGTGCCCTCCCACCCCGCTTTAGTAGGCACCTGCTTCACATTCATCAGTTTCAACATAGCAGCATTCGGCTTGGGTTATTTGGAGACGTGCCCTCCCACCCCAAGATATGTAGGCACCTGCTACTTCATCAACAATCAGCATCACAGTTATGGGTCAACCGCACAAAATCATTTTCATCGAAGTCCATTTGCTAGGCCGCACACTGTTAGTCACACAGTTGGTCACAAGCATTACATGGTATCTCTATCCTCGGATATTCGTTTGTCATGGTTTTGGTTTATCCACAAACCCACACTTCATCGAAGTCCATTTTCTAGGCCGCACACTGTCAATATCACGGTTGGTCACAAGCATTATAGGGTATCTCTATCCTCGGATCTTCGTTCATCACGATTATGGGTTAACTACACAAAACCCTTCTCTTCAGTGGCTCTTCATATTCAACAAAGGCTTCTCAAGAGGGAACTTCACGCAATGGGGACCATTGCTTCTTAGGGAGGGAGGAATGATCCAAATGGAAAATGGCATCAACCCATGGTATTCATCTACCCATGTTATCCATCCACCCATGGAATTTACCCATGGTATTGTAAATGGCATCGACCCATGGTATTCATCCACCCATGATATTTATTCGCCCATGGTATTGTAAGTGACCCATGGTATACATCCACACATGGGATTTACCCATGGTATTGTAAGTAGTATCTACCCATGGTATTGGCCTATGGTATCTACACATGGTATTGTAACTCAAAAAAGTCTATAAATAACAAGCCTCAGTTTGTAAAAGGACAGATTGTCCACCACAATGTAGCTTCTACATTTATTCTTTGTTTTAATAAAACAAGTTTCTTTGTGGTTTTATTTTCTTTGTGTTCTCTCTTTTTTTCTGGCATTCTAATTTTGCAGATCTTGTTAGATCCATTTCAAATTTTTAGATCTTGGGGGCCTCCCACCAAGATCCAGATCATACACACAATACTATTCAACTCCACAAAATGTGAAATCAGGAAAGGCAAGTATGGTGAAATTGTGGCTACAGCAAGTCGAGCTCCAAACGACATATATGTTCTGGATGAAGCAACTAAAGCACGTCTAATAGCTAAAGATGATGATATAATATTTGGTAGCAATGATGATCGACTAAGTAAGAAGTTTGCTACAAATATGCAAAGTGATTTCTAGATGTCTTTACTTGGTGAGCTGACATACTTCTTAGGGCTTCAAATATCTCAACAAGAGAAAGGAATATTTATATGTCAAGCCAAGTACATCAAGGAAATGCTCAAGAAATTCAAAATGGAAGATTGCAAACCCATCCTTACTTCGATGGTAACAAGTTGCAAATTGAGCATAGACGACTCATCTAAGGATGTGGATCAAAGGTTGTACAGATCTATGATTGGTAGTCTTCTATATGTAACAGCCTCTCGGCCAGATGTTATGCAAGCATGTGGACAAGTAGCAAGATTTCAAGCAGCACCAAAAGAATCACATATTATTTCCATCAAAAGAATTCTTCGATATCTAAAGGGAACAACAAAATATGGCTTCTGGTATCCCAAGGGTAACAATCTCATTATTCATTCCTTTACAGATGGAGATTGGGCAAGAAGCGTTGATGATTGTGAGAGTACTTGTGAAGCATTGGAATATCTTTGCCAGAAGTTTGGGATTCTCCCAAGTTCTCATTAGATTTTCCTTATTCAGAATATAAAGGGGGAGTGGAAGTGTGCACAAGTCCAAAATATGGTTGTGTGTCAGGGGGAGTTACCCTTTGCCATTGATGTCAAAGTGGGAGGGAATGCTGTAGGAAGAGGTGTCATGATTGCAGGGGGAGTACTTGTGTTACCATCAATGCTAAAGGGGGAGGTTGTAGAAATTTGCTGAATAATGATTAATTATCCACCGAGACTATCCTGATCACATACAATTCGAATTTATATGCAACACATAATCTCTTCCACTCAAATCATCACACATGCGGAAATAAAACAAGCGATAACACATCAAATCATCATACACATTAACATAGTATGTATGGGGAAAGCTTATAGCTGAAAACCCCGCAGCTATTGTGTATATTATAATGGAGAAATCATGTAACAAACTCAGTACAATACTCCTCACAAGTACTCGGTACTTTCTCATGAAGTTACACACAATCTAGCTCAGTTTTGAACAGGTTACTGGTTCAAAACTCACCGCCAATTGCCTTGCCTCTATTGCGCAATCCAGGCCTGTCTATATAGAGATCCAAGGTTCGAATCTCCTTGGCTTGACGGCGCAATCATCATGGGCAATTCCTCCAAGTGTGGTGCAAATCTCATGCACAACTGATGTCGCCACTGATAGCTAACTCCACCCTTTCATCTACCTCTTTCACTGGTCTCCACTGAACTGATCATGCACTGTAGTGAACTGATGTGTTCTTGAGTTGAATAATGAGTTACTAATTAATGAATTAAATAATATTTAATTCACTCCTCTCATAACTAATTGATTAGCTAGTTAAACTAATCTCAACTAGTTCAACTAAAATAAACAGAACACAACTCCACTAGCTGTCTCATTAACTCCACCAAACTTCTGCCACTGAAGTCCTAACTGAAGTCAACCATGCATGTGCTCACCAAACCCTTGGGAATAGTGTAATTCCTCTGTCAGATGCATGAGCCACTTCCAAGGCTCGAACTGAAGTGCTCCAAGAGAGTAAACTGAAGTTTATAGTCCAAATATTATTAAGGGTAAATAATATTTGACTTCCCTATTTTTAGGATAGGCAGTCTAAAAATAGACTTAGACCTATCGACCTATAGGTAAAAAAATAGAGTCCCATATATTTTTACCAACATGACCAATACTCCAAGAATAACATACTGCAACCCCTGGACCATGCTCCATATGTCTAAAAATAAACATAGTCTAAAAATAGATTTTGCGCCAGAATTTTCCTGCGGGCCCACTTAGTGAAGGCGACTTCATTTCACTAAGCTCCATCATCTTGCTGCATTTTCAACAGAGGTTGTTGATTAGCGGTTGTCATTGATGTCAACCCAAGCAGCACCAGGGGCTACCTCAATATTGCATGAAAATTTTGACCTACCAAATTACTATATTCTGGGTCAAGAATGCTTTTGATGGTTTTTTCTTTTTGAGATGTTTCTGTTGATATATGGCACGCTACATAATTCTTCACGGTTTGAGAGATATTCATGTTTGAAGTTTGTAACCACAGTTAGTGGGCTAAAACCCCATGGGGTTGTGGCATGGGTCATTGAAAAGTCACTAATTAATAATTTTTAGCCTCCTAAAATCCCTCCCACGTTCACTTGTTGAAGCCCCTCTCAACCTAATCATTTATATAAATTGTGATCCTCATATCCTCCTTATGTAGGGATTTCACAATCTGAAATAGGTCATTGTGGAATTTGCACTCTAACATTTTTTCTACGAAGGTTCAAAAGCTGAAATTTTTATGAGGTGAAGCCAAAATCCTAAGGAAGCTCCTGTAAAATTTTTAGATCAAGGTGCGCAATATTTTCAGAGATATTACCTGTGGAATTCAGTGTTTTTGCAGGCTCCTGAAATTCATCTCAAAGAAGTGACCTTGGGAAAATTGTCATAACTCTCTCTCTGAGTATCGAATTGGAATTCTGTAAAAAGTGGAAGATAGGGCACATGCTTTAGTTTTCTTTATATCAATTTTAGAGGCTAATGAAGAAACAATAATATGTGGCATGCTGTACAAGTTTGCTCTACTGAACCAATACATAATTAGGCCATTGTGAGAGATTGGGCATAACTCTCACTTGAAGAATCCAAATTGGGTCAGACCTATGGCATTGGAAAGAAGGCTCAGAGGAATACTACAGGGCTGAAAATCACATACTGGGGATCTGACATAATAGAGATACACTAGATTCAATATCTAGCTTCTAGAAGGCAAGAAAAAGCTAGATCATGTGTTGTCAAGGGATGCAAAGCACCATACTTTCTAGGGCAGCAAAGCAAAGCAAGGTGCAACAGAGGGTAGCATGAAAAGAGAAGCAAACAAGGTGCAGAAAAATAGTAAGAAGTTCACCACATGAAGTCTTCAAGTGGGCAGCACTGCATATAGTCATTGTAAAGGTATCATTGTACTAAGTCATTGTAAATGCATCATTGTGAAAATTGTACAGGTGTCTATCTGCCAAGAGTTGAAGAGGCAGTGTTGGGAGGTCTAGGATCATCATTAGGTGGTTGTATCGTAGTTGGGGTTATGGTTTAGTTTATTTTCTTCTTGTACATCACTCTATATCATTGTAAAGCAGACCATTTTCCCTGGTACGAGAGTCCATTCTTGTTTTATTCTTCTATAGGGTGGTAGGGTGGTGGTAGGGTGAGTCCATCCAGTGGGAGCTGGAGAAGAATTCTTTTCTAGATTCTAGGAAGTTGGAGCTTTATTTTCAATTGGAGTTGAATATTAAAGAATTATTAGAAAAGAATTAGGTGGTTTTTGTCTCGGAGTGGGTTTCCAATTTAAAAACTATGTGCATTTGTGTTCCTTTTGTTTACTGCCATCATTGTACAAACACTGATAATAATTGAAGATTAACTAATGCTCTAATTGAAAGGAATACTGATTCACCCCCCTCTCAGTATTTCCAACGAAGAGCTCTCAAGACCGAAAGAAGCATTGTATTATTTCATATTCTTTAACTTATGCAATATACATACAACAAGGTTTTTAGTTGAGGATTTCTCCAGATAAATCTTTGTGTTGTGAAATTTACATTCTTTCTCTTTCTTGTTCATGTGATTGCGTGATCGTAATTGGTTTCTTCAATTTGTAGAATAGATTCAAGTATTTTGTTTTAGCATATTACAAGATCAGTTGAATCTATGTGGTTTTTCTACAAATGCATGGCTGACTAATCTTTCCAAGTAGATGTTCTCTTATGTAATTATTTCATGTTAATAAAAGGGCCTTTGTGCTTAATGTTCCAATTGTTATTCTAGATCCTTATGGATCATTTAACTGCTTGTGGCAGTCATGGTGTCTTTGTATATTTATATATAGATATATATATTTTGTTAACAATATGAATTAGTATTTACCACATGACAAGATTCCATTCTAGGGCTATGACACAATTTTTGTAGAAAATATATATTACACATTCAGTGCATAAAGTTCTATGATCAACAACAACAAGCATATCACATAGTACTTAATGGCTAGTGCATAAACACATACTTAGTTTTTTTAACAACATCATTTGTTTTCAGGGAACCACACACATACAAATATATATAATATATTCATTAGTACCATCTCCCCACAGGGGTGAAACCACATGTTCATACATTTATAATCTTCCTTTTTATCAAGAGATGTAGTGCTAGTTCAACCATAATGCAATATAGATTCATTTATATTTAAAACAAGTGTAGGATACTAATTAACTCAAAATTTGCACAGAAACTGAGTCAAGGACAAGGACTCTCCACCCAACCATAGATAGGTGCAACCACACTTACTAGTAGTTTTCACCCCTGTGCTAGATTCTAGAGTCCAAGGGGGTTGATTGCTTAAGGGAATCTATAACCATTTTCCAACTGAAACATTGAATCCTAGAGGAGCTCTTCTTCAATCCGACCAACTGACTGCTACCATAGTCTTGAATACAAGGAGTCCAAAGGTTCTATACCTCACCCCAAGTGTGCACAAAGTGATTCACTCCCTTCCAGGAAGTCCATAATCACTGTAACAGTAAGGAATAACCAAAGGCCTTTTATCAAGTCTTCCTTTGATGCTGCTTTGGAATTAGCCTCTTTCTAGTTGTTAAGGGTTCCAAATCCTACTATCTCAACCCACAGCCTCGAGGGGATCCAATCTGTTATAGGGTTCTAGATATTACATCCCAACCCATAACCTACGGGGACCCAAGTTGTTACAATGTTGTAGGGATCCTATCTCAACCCACAACCTCCATTGAACCCAAGTTGTTAAAAGGCTTAAAATACTATCATCTCAACCCACAACCTCTAGGGAACCTAAGGACCAACCTCGTTCTCTTCTCTTCACTTCCCATCTGCTTGTTGATCGAAACGGTCTCTTCCTCCTCTCTTCACTTCCTGTTGAATGCTCTCGTTAGATGCTCCAAGGTGGTGCATTATTCCAACTACTACTTGCCTTCTCTGATTGCCTCTGTTACTTTATTTTACTTGTTCTATAGGGATTATTCATCCTTGTCCTTGCTACCTTTCCTGGTACTGTCCTCCCTAATTTTATGCCCTATTTTCCTTGCTAAGTTTCTTTAGTGTATGGGCCTGTGTCCTTTCTTTTGCAACTAATTTAACTTAATATCCATCCATTTAAAATCATTCACCCACTAGCCTTTAATGGTTGTCCAAATATTTAATATTTCTTCTCTCCACAAGATAACCTCAATCATCCTGTTATCACTCCGCTAGATTCCTAAGGCTGAAGAAGGAATCCCAATAGAGGTAACCACATAACAACATTTTAACTTGGTAGCTAGCCCTACCAAGTCACAGAAGAATCTCTCCACAAAACACATCCTAGGAAGCTGAATGGATTAGGATTTTAGGCTAGGTGTGAGATCAGGGGTTTCCTAATTGATTTTGGTAGGCTGCTGGATGTAAGTATGGTCAAGGGAACTAGGTTAGGGAAAATGAGATAGAGTTGTGGAAATTAAATGGGGCAAGGTAGGAATAAGGATCAACACTTTAAGATGATTGTGATGATATGGTTTTAAGACTTATGAAAAGCCAGGAAGAGCATGGGAGATGTATGCTTCCTAAAGAGGAAAATGGAAAAATTATGATAACTTTCCCTAAACAGAGCATGAGAAAAAAATGTATTCTGCCTATCAACTTGAAAGAGATCATAAAATAGAGATGTAATGAGCATGAATACAACACATTATCACATATTAAAATGAAGGAAAAAAATTATAAACATCATACCACATGTATCCCAAAAAATAGCTGCAACTCTTCTTTATTAACTGGCCAAAACTGAGTACAATAGTCCTTGATCAATAAGTTAAGATCCAAACTGATTTCAACCCTTTATAAGAGTGAAGAAAGGGAATAAATATACATAAAAACAATATTCACTCATCCTCAGGGGTCGAATCCATGAGGTGAGGAAGAGATCCGCAAAATACTGAACTGAAAGCTAGAGTGTAGGAAGGTACAAGTGACTCCTCCCTAATTACATGCAAACTGATTCATTTGACTTTGATGAGTACATTTACCTAATGAATCTACCCCTAGGTAACTTATCCATAACATAATTACATTTACCATCATCAATTACATAGGTATAAACATGAATTTATGAAGTAAAGTCAAAATTACAGAGAAATTTGAAAAACCAAAAATATCAGCAAATGGTCATATGCGCCATTTTTCTACCATATGCGCCCTCCCTGTTCAAGGCTGATTTTGAATGAATTGTAGGTGTTCAAATTAGGCCCAAGATGGATTTTTGGAAATCCATTCAAGTCTTCTTTCTGAATATGTTTCTAGTTTTCAAAATGAAGCTGATTTGACCCCTCAAAATTTCATTCTCCCAATACTGCTTTGAGCACAATGCCTAGGCCAAAATAGGGGCATAAATGTTATTTTTAGTTTTTTTTTTTTTTCCCTTTTCACCTTTCAAATCTACAAATCAAGGCTGGAAAAGCGGTTTTTTTGGAATGAATTTGTCCTTAGTAATCCATTGGTGGTATCCTTTTCCTCAAAAATTGCCCCAAACATTTGCGCAACACCTAGGGTGCTTCACATATGACCTAATTTCTGATATGTGCTTGTTCAGAAAAACTCAGAAAAACATAGATTTTGAAAAAATGCATCAAAATTGGTGGAGAGAGTGCTGGTGAGGTGGCTAGGCTTGGAGTGAAGCCTATGCAAGTATGTCTAACTTTATTTTCTCCTCCAACATGGTCAAAGCCTCAACCTTTGCATTGGATCTTTTGAGCTTGGCCATTGCAATTTTCTCCTTTTGAGCATGATGCTTGACCTTCCTTCTCAGTAGGTCATTGTATTTTTTAGCCTTTGACAAAAGTTTCTCCAAATTCTGATTGGCTCTATCAAGCCATGGCTCCCTATTTTCATTGATCACCATTGCAAGTTGCTCATTTACGATTAGCTGATAAGCAAACTCAGCCTCTTTTTGTTTTTCTAGAGCTAGAGCTATTTTCAATCCTCTTGTTCTAGGTCTCTTTCTTGGTGCTTTTTCATCTTGTTCATCAAGCAACCCATACTTTTCAAGTGTCTCATCTAGCACAACTTTGGCCTTTTCTGCCTCCTTTTGTGCAGTGATATACTTAACCTCATCAATTACTTGTTTAGTCTTCAATTGCTTATTCTCTTGCTTAAGGAAGTTTATGACATACTTGGCCCTTTCAAGATTTTTCTGGAGCTCTCTAATCTTGACATCCTTTCCCTTGGTGACTGCACTAGTGATTTTATCATCTTCATCTTCATCCTCAATCACCTTTTCTTTGCCTTTATCCACATGCTTTGTTGATATAGAAGGCATGTCCACTTCCACTATGTGTGGAGCAAACACATGCCTGTGACCTCTCTGGTAGGTTTTTGGCAATGGCTCAACCTCAACCACTTTAGTCCTTTTAGGCTCACTGACCTCAATCCTGCAAGGTGATCCAATGTCATGATGAAATGGAGATGAAATGGATGAAGGGGATTGATCTGATGATGATGATGAATGTGTTATGGGCTGAGATGGAGGGATGGAACTGGATGACTGAAATGATGAAGGGACATTTTGTGCATGGTGAGTAGATGGCTCTCTGAATATGTCATTGGATATGAAGGTAATCCATGCAATGTTTAGTTGATAGATGATAGAGGACTATGATTTTGATAAGGGAATGATGAAAAATAATTCTCATTTTATGTTCATATTGCCTTTTCTGGACAATAAATGCCATCTTATCTATACACTGGAAAAGGTAGCAGGGTATGTTAAGCATCCTTACCCTAGTGAAATGCATTAGGAGGTGGATATGATAAGTATAAGGACTTGAAAATCTACCTTCGCATGAAAATTTTTTCACGATTATCTTAATCATTGGTGCATATCTCTCCTAGAGGTAAGAAAAATGAAAGAACCTCTTTTTCTCATTCTTGTATCTTGGTTTTAGGAAAGGCTCAAAGTACTGTTCCTCCAAATCACTCTTTTTGAACCTCTTCTCCCCAACATTTGGGATCCTGGTGGCAGCTGAAATGATAGCAGTTGATATAGTAAAGGTGAAACCAACTAAAGTAACTTGGTTGTCATGGAGTCTAGATATGAAAAGTCTAGTTAACATGGCATGGTGTTGGAACCTCTAAATTTGCTCACAGAACTCATAACAACCAACATGTTTGAAGCATGTCACAGTCATTGGAGAAGCCAAGAGTTCCCTAGTGCTGGTAGGTTCAAGTATGAGTATTCTTCCCACTTTATGTGGCTGGCTCACCTCTTCCTCTCCCTCACTGTATGATCTGTTTTCTTCCTCTTCTGCCATGGTGTTTTTATCAAAACCCTAGGGAAGTGTGATGATGTGGAATATGGTTTTAGGAATGAGGAATGGGAAAGGTAAAATGAAGGAGATGGTGCTAGGGATGTATGAAATGGGGGAGGGGATAAGGAGTGGTAGTATGATGGGATTTAGGATGGGTATTTGGGGATTGGGAGCCTAGGTAAATGTAGAATCTAGGGCTTAGGGTATTGGGAAAAAGGGTTTAGGGGAAAGGGAATTATGTAATATAGGGTTTTGAGAATGGGTATTTTGCAATGTAGGAAGGGTATGAAGGTGCAGGGGAGTGAAAATTAGGAATTGTGAGTGTAAGAGGGAAATACTAGGGTTTTAAATTATTTTAAACACCAAATCTCAAACAAATTTCACAACACCAAAAAATGAACTTGAAGGAGGAGAGAATTGATGGAAGGCACCTTTACTCCCTTGCTCGAGGTCGAAAATTTTTTTGCTGAAGTTTTGGAGGCAAATTTGGCGAAATTTGAAGCAATTCTGGCCTTTTTGGACATATGCGCAACGCCTTAATGCTGTGCGCCCTTGCTTAAGACTGTGCGCCCTCACAGAAGGATGTGTGCAGTTCCTGAAGGATTTGCACCCTCTCTGAAGGATATGCGTCGTCTGCTCCATGTTTTGCTAATTTCGCCCAAAAACTCAAAATTTTTCTCTCTTGGAGTGTTTGCTTGGTGTTTGTAGGAGACAAAGGAGTTTTAAATGATGTCAAGAAGTCTTTAATACTTTAGTTAATTTGAATTTAGATTAAAAACCCACTTTTCTAATGTTTCATTTCACCTTTTTGAAAACATTGCTGGTTACCCTTTTTCTTTGGTTTTTATTTTTTGCAGGATGATGTTGCTGGAGTTTGCCACTTTTCACTTTGACTTTGCTTATCTTCAGTTTGGTATATGAATTTTGAGTTGGCAGCTTGAGACAAAACTTATTACATATAATGAGCATAAAATTACATAAAAAATAAAAATAAATTACATCTATGTTTTGAATAAAATTACATTTTGGTATGAAAATCATACTTCGAAACCATAATTACAACCTTTAAAAATCATATTTAAATGCTGAAAAATCTTTTTCAAATGATAATAAGTATTATTCAATTACTCTCACACTTTTGCTGACCTTATTGAGATGAAATGAAGTATTATTGAACTTTGAAAAATGAAACCTAGTGACCTAAATGGACCTTGAATGACCAGACTTCATGTTGACTTCGACTAACATAATTACATGGTGAAATGAGATTTCAAGACTGATTTATGCTCATCAAGACATGAAGGTGGGCCAAAAAATGTGGATTTTTGAGGGAGAGTGAGGTTTTATGACTAGGGCTACCATCAGTGAACCAATTTTTTGCATGAACTAGTGGAATGATAAAAAATTTCTGAGTGGGACCCCTAAAATGATTATGAAAAGAGGGCTTTTGATCACTGATGGCAGAATGAAAATTCTGACACTAACACATCCCAAGCAAGAAATCCTCCTCCCCAACTCTAGAATTTGTGTCCCTTTGACTCAACCCACTTTTTAAATTTCACATATTTGTAATAATATTTACAATGCATTTTATGGGAGAAACATGGGTGGGGATGTCACATTGTTTCACTAGCACATTTGGCCCAATTTCTGACGGCCAAAATGTCTCTCTTGCGACAAATAGGCATCCCAAGAGCGACACTTTGAGGCGGGGCAAAACGTGGTTAGCCATTACGTCGCAATTCCGACACTTCAATAAAACGTTGGGAGAGTGACACATTTTCCAACGTTTCCAGACATTGTAGGAAGAATTTTGGTTTTTTATTGACGAGTGCATGAGAGTAGCAACATAAGAGAGGAGCAACGTTACTGAATCTGGATCTTGATGTCATTGTTGGATATATTTGAAACTTGATATGAAGAATCTACAGATTTCCATCTACTACTGAAATTGCAATTTGTCAATAAGTAATATTTTTTATGTATTTTATTTTTTATTTAAATTTCCTTTCCTGTTTCTTTCATTCCTGTTGTTTCCTACACATATCTATTCCAACTTTCTGGCAATATCTGACCCAACTGTTCTATTTTTGGAGACCCATTTTCTATTTCCAATTATTAGTGACAAATAGCAGATCAAAGAGAAAATATTGTAATTTCAAATGCATACTTAACAAAGAATGAAAGAGGCATAGTGCTTTTACCTATTTACAATGACTTCATATCACTTCTCTCTTTGACTCCCACCAATCAATTCCCCAAACTGTGAAGAATACACCAGCTTAAGTTATGTCCAAAAAATGAGGATAAAGCTGCAACCATATGCTTAGTCTTATTATCATTAACCAGCTTCAATGTGCTCCTTGGAGAAATCAATTCCGCTCATACACAGTTTATATCCAGAAATAAACAAGAAAAACCAATTCATGTTATAATGAATTTTTGGAAATATTGTCATTGATGGCAAGGAGACAGCATAGAAGCAAAGAGAGATAGAAAAAGAGGCAGCAAAGATGTAGAGAGGTAGCAGAGAGGCAGTAGAGACCTACATAGAGCTAGAGAGATCTGAAGAGCTGTAGAGGGTCGAGCAGCTGTGAAAAGGGTCATTTGAAGAAGCAGCTCAGCAGAGACAGGGCCATTTGAAGAAGCAGGGTAGCAAAAAGAAGCAGCCCAGGCAGCAAAATATACAGTGAATACAGAGAAACGGTCCTGCACTGACATGCACTAACATGCATTGCCTGTGCACTGTCATGCATAGTAACTGAATTCAGAGAAACAATCATGCCGAATAGGGTTGGAATGGTCGTGTGGTAGTCAAGTCACAGGCAGAGAATTGTAAAATGAACTGCCTTCTGCATATAAAATTGGATATAAAAGAAAGGCGAAGACGGAACCCTGAGAAATGGAGCTCTGATTTAATGAACAGTGAAAGAAATGTTGAGGTGAGTTAATTGCTGGGGCCCAAACATGATTATATGTTGGCGTTTGTCTTTTATTAAAGCCGAGGTTATATATGGATGAATATTCATATGTGGTGGTTTTAAATAATGTGTGAAGGTTTCAATAAGAATATAGGCAATTTCGATGATGTGGAAGTTTTGAAGTCGAAGGTAATTTCGATGAAACGGATCCACGAGTTGAAGGGAAGCGGAACCATGTATGAACCGGAACCACGAGCCAATGGGCGGTGTACAGTAAAGGTGGTTTGGAAGGGCAAACCGATAGTATCGCATGACAGTGCGAATGGTAAGTGGTATTACGAATAATAACGCGATATGGGTCTTCACTCGCCACGTGTCCTAAGGTGGCATTCTAAAACCATGTCCATTGCGTAATTTTGGAGAATTATGTGCCGTGCATCTAATTTGCGCGATTGCCATTGGATTCAGGTCTAGGGCGCGATAATTTATGTGTCGTTAGATGTGAAGGGTAGTTTAACTACCAAGACCCACTTTGATCGCGCGAGTTAGATGTGATAAGGCCCGAGCGTTTGCATAACGCGACAACCATCAGATTGGTTGATTGGAGGGCAATGAGTTATTGACCGTCGATTCACAAGGCATGTTAGTGATGGACCCAAACTATTATATTGTGGTGGTGTTAAATAATGCGCGAAGGATACGGAAAGGTATTTCGGGTGTTTGTGTGGGCCCGAAAGGTTATATAAATATATTTTAGTGCTGGGTTTAAGTCTGAGTCAAAGGCTTGTTATAATGTTGACGGAGGATATAATACATGTTAACATATTATCATTGATATGAATTATCACAAGACGTGCTTATAAAATTGGTATATGTGAGTATGAAAGCTGTGGACAACTATATAATGACCTCTTATAATAAAGCGAAGATTCAAATTGAAATAACCATTGAATATGTGGGGCCCGAGGATATATATATATATATATATATATATACATATATATATATACATATATGTTATCTGTTGGGGTTTGAGTCCGAGTTATGGTTTAAACCAAGGTCGAAGTTCTTATGATATTTGAATGCGGACCTTACAAAAGGGAGTTTGAAAGTTGCGGAATACTATAATAATGTGCTTGGCATTATTATACAAGGAAAGGCGCGGTTAAAGGGCAAACCTTAAATATGGGGTTTGATTGAGTTTTGATAAAGGAGCACATTATATGCATTGTGGTTTTTTTTATATAACCTTTTGAAGAAGTAAGTTCCACAAAGTAGTTTAATTACCAGCTCAGGAATTAAACATTGGAGGTTTCCAGATTGTGGATTTGTATTGGAGGAAATTTCTGGGATGCATTTTATATGCACAGAGAGAGTTTAATGTGAGTTGATAGTGCTGTGACCGAATATATATATATATATATATATATATATATATATATATATATATATATTCAGATAATCATATGTGAAGAGCCCAAGTTGGTGCAGGATTCGAATAATGATTTTGAAGATTCAGAAAATGAAGTTAGCCTTCGATTAAGAGTTGAAGAAATGAAATTGACTATGACTTGAACCATAAAATAAGAAAAGCTTCCACATGTAAAGACTGCCATATTGTGGATTCAGTTGGGAATAATATGGTAAATCAGTTATATATACAACAGATACACATTTGTAGTGAACAGGTGAATATGTACAGGAATGAAAATGTGGGTTTGACAGGTGTACATGCACAGAAAGCAAGAGAGTAAGCAGAAATTGAAAAAGCCAGTGATAGTAGCAGAAAAGACAAAACCAACAAGCCAAGGACTGGAAAAAGGGCTGAGTGAAATTGATGTATGTAACTGACAAAGTGAATGTAAATGTTTTAATTGATTTTATATTGTTTGTGATGCAAGGGTAAGTCTCCGGTAGGAAAACAAAACTCCACTGTAAAACAGAAATTTGTATAAAATGCTATATTTTTCTGAATGAGCTCGACAAAGAAATGAGAAGGTAGAAGGCAAACATTCAGGGCTATTCACTTCGAATTCCCTGTGGAATACAAACAGTCATGTGATGAACTCTATAAATGATATCACATTGATATGCATAGAGGGGTTACAGAATGCAGAATTAAGGCAGAGAAGATAAGAAGAAGGAGGAGCTGAAAGAGAAGCTGTGAAGAGTCAGAGATGATATAAGACATATAAGAAAGTTGGAGGACAACAATATCAGTGGTGAGAGGGAGTTGGAGCTTGCCTTTGCATCACAACAATAATAAGATGTGGTTTTCTCCCTTTATGGGTTTCCACTTATATCTGCTGTCTCTGTGTGTGATGTTTATGTGTTGATATGGTTTATCCAATCATCTTAATACTTGCTGCTCACATATTAATATTGCTCACATATAAAGTTGATCATGAAATTAAGTTGTAAATAAGTTTAAAGGTCAGTTTAAAATTCCATGAATGTGTTAAACTGATTCACCCCCCCCCTCTCAGTTTAATTAAGGGTTCAACATGAATGACAAGAAGAAAGAAGCATACCTTAGGCACAAGTACATCCATGGCAGCAACAGTCTTTCCATTATCATTGACCCACATGTAAAATGCCTTGATGTCTTTTGGATAGTTGTACACAATCACTGGCTTTTTAAATATCTGCATCAATTTAGATAGTAAAAAATCAACACAATTTCCCATCTTTTCACCTTCCCAAATAACTGGATTAAAAAAATTAAAAATGTAAATATTAGGCATTTTGATTTTAACATAATTTCAAGGTGGTATTTTTGTCTTACACACACACACCTCTCATGCTCTGATGCTAAATCAATGCCCCACTCCACCTCATTGTTAAACTTCTTATCTGTAACCTGTTTGTTTTCAACCACATGCCACAATTATCAATCCATTCTTGTGTCCGAAAACTTAGAAATCCCAGAAACTCAAAACTGTAAGCATCTATGCATACACCTAAGCTACAAAAAATTAATAACCTTCTCTAGAAGTTGAATTGCTTCTATGTAGGCAATACATGCAAATGAGGTATTCGCCACAGAATGAAGTCGATCTATAGCAGTCTTATCAAACATCTTTGACATGAATTCCATCTCATCAAGGAAGTTATCAAGCAACCATTGACACAAGAACTTCACATAGTCTTCTGCACAATTCATGTCATCATGTAAATTAAAGTACAACCAACCAATCATATAGTCAAACGAGAAAATTGAAATTTGTCAGTTTCCACCAGTCTTGTAGAAAGAAAATGAAAGTTCCATTGAAAATGGATTGATAAGTTAGAAAATATCTAACAAAAAATAAATGCATACAATAAGGGGGCATTTCGAAACAAGTTCTACCTGTCAATCTACAAAGGCAATTTCAGGCTCAACCATCCAAAACTCTGCAAGATGCCTCGATGTATGAGAATTTTTAGCACGAAAAGTTGGACCAAATGTGTACACATTACTAAGTGCACAAATGTAGGTCTCAACCTGGAGCTGACTAGAGACAGTCAAGAATGCTTTGCGGGCAAAGAAGTCCTGGGAAAAGTCGATCTTCCCATATTTTTGTGGAATTCCAGGTTTCAATCTAGAACTTTCTTCCATTTTTAAGAGCTGATCTTTAGACTTCCGTAGCTCAGATACTGCAGCAAAAATTTCTGATTTATTAGCTTGGTTGGCCTGCAGATCTGACACCCTGTCACCTTTCTCTTTAACAAGGAACTTAGGAGCTTCTAAATTAGCTGCAGAAGGTGGGGGGTTTTCCTTCAATGCACGCTCTAACCTATCTTTCTCACTAAATAGTGTTGTAACTTGAAACATCTCCCCAAAACCCTCACAATCACTTGTTGTAATAATAGGTGTATGGATATAATTAAACCCATGATTTTGAAAAAATGTATGTGTCGCATATGCAAGGGCGTTACGAATTCGAGCAACTGCAGAAATCTGCAATACACACACAAAAGATAACCACCATAATAGTAAATACATGTTACTATAAATGGTATTATATCAAATAAAAGGAAATAAACCCATATTGTAACTTGTGAGGTCATTGCAGCACCATAATTATAAAATTTTAAAAATATACAAAACAAAATGTTATATCACATATTACGAGTCAATGTATTTATAACTCTGCAAGATGAAAATGATTTTAAATTGGCTTTTACTTTGTGCTATATCTAAATCACACAGACCAAAGACATGGTAGAATTCTATACACAAAATGTTACAGAAGCGTGTGCCAAACAAACTATGGAGAATTTTGCAGAATAAATCAAATAATTTACAAGTTACAACACAAGAAAACATCCATCTGGCATAAAGTGAAGTGTTTCTCTAGTAACACATTGTTATAGATTTAATCCATGAAACCATTTAAATCTTGATTGCCCAATTTTGGTAGGTTAAGGTAGAAAGGAAAACAAACAATAGAAGTGCACAGACAGATTTTATAACCTACCATCTTACCAAAATTAAGAATTGAACTAACGAGTACCAGACACGATCATTAGAATAAATCCAAAATACAAGCAGGATATTGCTACAAACACAACCAAAGAAAACAAACACCATGAAGGATGAAATAAATCACAATATAGAATCTACTCATTTGAATATTTTTTAAGGCCAACCAAGCTTGGCCTAAAAATCTAGGGCTTCTACACATTAGTCATCTAATTTTCAGTCCCATTGAAATCAACATGCCAAGAAGCCAAACTAATTTTGCATCAGAAAAGAGCCCAATCAAGAAATAACAAACAACTTTGTATTTACTGATGTCATACCTTGGCACTCCACCCAACTATATAAATTGTAAGTCCCAACCTCACCACTGCACCCTGGCATTACTACACCTGCTGTAGCTTAAAGCTCCTTCAAAGACAATTTCAATCCTAAACCCAACCAAAGCTTGGCTCAAAGAAGAAAATAACACAAGCCCATTCTAAAAGTAATTAAAGGATCAGGGTTGTCAATGACTTAGCCACCAATGTTGCAAGGATAAGACGGTTTAAAATTTCTCAGATATTCCTGCATTGGTTAATCATTTATAGCATATGAACCCTATCCCTCACCTACTTAACCGAAAAAACAACGGATCCCGACACTCTCAATAAGGTGGGTAATTAATTTTATGCTGATATGGACACCAAGAAACCAATTATATCACTGACTGCGTATCTCACTCTAGGTTAAGTATGTCAATAGTAGGACTCTACCTATTAATCCCTCAAAACCACAAGCGCAACTCTGCTATTAATGAGGATATTATCTGGAAACGCATAGGCCTCATCTTAATGGTAGATACCAAATTTGAATTTTTCCCATGTTACAATGGTATCTTCACCCTTTGTAGATCCCAAGGCTGCATCTACTCCTTCCTATCTTGTTTTTATTTCTACTTTGATTTTGATTATGAAGTAGGACACTCTCACATTGTATTGAAGAATAGGTCATTTGATTTTACTTTTAATGTTGCTATTATGTGTCTCTCAGAATGGGGTGACGCAAGACATCACAAGGAGGGAAGTGAGACATATGTACCAACAGGTAATGAAAGGCAAGGATGTGCCACATCATCCCTTCCTAACTTGAATATACAGTCTACACTTTGTAGTCAATCTGGTCATGCCCATCATTAATTACAGGGACTGCCCCTTCATGCAAGGAGGATGAGGCAATAACGTTTCAATCGGTATAATGATTTTGTTGTATCTCCTCCTTGCCACTACTCTAACGGTGATATCCTCCTCCTATTCACTACCCTCAGATAGAGAGTATTATTTGAATTCAAAGTATCCCCCCCTCTGCCCTTTTGCTTGGCAGGTATGTTGTTTCTTTTCTGCACACTTTCTTGTGGAAAGAAATTTGTTTCGATCTCCAGCTTTCACTCCATCTCCTTCCCCTCATATGGTTTACCACAACACTATAGGAGCTGTTTGAATGGGTTCTATGCTTGCCTTTCCATGATTTGTTTCTTTTTCCTTTTAGGTGATTCCTGTCATCCCTCCTTCCTCTACATGAACCATTCCCTATTGCAGTTCCTACTTCCTGCTTTAGATATGATGAAGCAGTGAGGTAGGAGCAAAAGAGGAGCCGACATTCATGGATCGAATGGAGGTTTGCATGCTATATTTTAGGCAGAGTCTTTAGCTAGGTAGTTTCCAGCTCAAATTCCTATAGGTATTCAAAAATCTTCAAGAGGGAAAATGAGAAGTGGCTGAAAAGAGAGAATGTCTTTCAGATTCTGAAACTGCCTCAAATATTGCTACATGGATTCCAGAGTCCAGAGATAGTGCATTCCAGAGGAATACAGAACCAGTCTCTGCATACTATAAACCTCTCTTGGCAAATGAAGAGGCTATTAGCCATCGTGCTCCTAGATCATAACAATGCCAAGGACGAAATTCTGCTCATGCTAGATGAGATGCAACTCCAGATCACACATATGGCTAGTCGAATGGAACACATTGAACCATGAATTGCCCCATCATCTGGACCATGTAACACTGATAAAACTATTGAAGACCTTTACTCAGGTGGATCCCTCAGTTTCTTCATAGATTAATGATAGGTTTTTGGTTTTCTAGTTTTTATAGTTACTATAAAGTTTGCCATATTAGTTTTCTAGTTTGCTAGGCATATTAGTCTGCTAGACAATTTTAATTTTGAATAGAAACACACTATCATATTTTGTATAAATCTCAATGTTAAACTTCTCATGGTGAAGAGACTTTTTCATTGCCATTAGTCTGGTTTCCCTAGTGGCATAATAGAGGCTTGCAGTAACTCTCTTGATATGTAATTTTAAACAATACCAATAGAACAACTTAGCTTACAAAAAAACGTTTCTATTATTTGTATTTTTTCTTTACTCTTGACTTTAAGGAGTGGCAATTGCACTTCCACTCCTTATCACTACTCAAATACTTTTGAATCCCATTGACCTACTTTTCTAGTTATTTGTGGACATTTATTAAGATTAAATTATCTATATTATCATATCTCAAGAACAATTAACCAATGATAGCTCATTTCCCTAACTCTCTAGTATGAAAGATCAAACAAATAACATAACCCTGCACACCTAACAAGCTCTAACAAACAACATAACTCTGCTATTGATATCATGATTTCCAAATCCCAAGGACAATGAAAGCATATATACTCTCATAGGTTACTTTTAACGTGCCCCTTCAAATCAAGGTCTCATGGGGAACCAAGGCCTAGACCCTAGGTGTTAATGACCATTTGAATCACCCCAAGGTTACATTGGGAACCAGATGCATAATCAAAAGGGACTTAAGCAAATTAAAGGCCAAGTTTTAAATATATATATATATATATATATTGGACTCACTTTTATCCCATCACCTAACATGCCCCACTCATCCCATGCCTAATGTTTCTCAGCTAGTATCAGACATAATCATAATCATCACCATTACATTACAAATAAATACATCACATTTACCATCTTTGTTGCAAGGGATCCCAGCTACGCTAGTGTTCACTGAATTTCTGCTGTGGTATACTAGTTGAAATTTTGAACCACGCACAAGTAACAACGCAGAAAACCAGGAACAGGCAAAGGGATGGAACCAAGAAAAACTTCCTTTCTTTATAGAGGGTGGTAATTCCTCTCTTATTGATAGAGGTTGATGAGAAGAATTTCACAATGGAGATTTGGCTTACTCAAGCTAACCTGAGGAGACCATATTTTGAACTAGGCAAATCAAGATCTAAAATCATAGAGGTGATGTGCCTACTAACCATGTGGGAAAACTTTATTGTCATTAGAGGGCTGATATGTTTCACTTGAAGGCTAATAATTGTGTTGTAGGTGTTTGAAAGAGTCCATAGAAGACATACCTTATTTGCTCAAATCTGGCCCATAATTGCTTCCTTGAGCTGTGGTTGTTCTTCAATGGGAGGCTGTCCCTTCACACTGATCCTTGAGGGAAGTTACAAATCTTTATACACAGAGTTTCCCTCCTAGAATATAGTGGCACCCTACAGGTATACAAGCAGACCTGTAACAACCTCTTATCAGGGCTATCCACCCATCAAACAACCCCTAAAACAGTTCTGAATGAGATCCTGTGCCTCGACATTCTATCCCTGAAACTAGGCCTTATAAAAATCCTAAAAAAATGCCCTACAAAGCTCTTTTCTTCTCGCTGTTATAGCCTTCCTTGCTACGGCCTAGACAATAGTAACCCTTTCCACAGAGATAGTAGGTATTAGATCAATTCATAGAAAAATGAAGATGACCACTTCACACAGTCATACATACCTCGGCCCTCCTATATGGTTGTCAAGACATGGACTATCCTTCTTGATGTGACAACGACTCCCTTCTATAGCAACATACGCTGTCATTTTACCAGCATACCCAAATTTTTACATCTACAGACCCGCTGCTCTCAGTTAGGGCTGTGGCTAAGGCAAGGTAGGATGGCCTCCATCATCATCTTCTATTCTGGGCAAGTGGCAGCCTACGCTGGTCTTTTTTGGTGAGGTTAGGCCTCTGGCTTAGCTCAGATAGCTGTGGCTCCCTAACATGCCTTCAATTAGATTGCGGCAGCCTGTTCTGAGGGTTGTTTCACCTTAAACGAGCCTTAAAACATACCTCATCTCATGCGGCTGTCCTTAATTCGGTGCTCTCAGTGTGAGGAAGGAGAATAGAGCAGGGTCTGGTCTGATTCAAATCACAGATAGATGCAGGTCTGGCTGCGAGGGAAGGAGAATAGAGCGCACGGGAAAGAAACGAAATTACTATTTACCATATAGTTATGTACTTCCTCTAGGTTTAAATTTTAAAATTCAATTTATTAAAGAATAGACATATCTGCCCCAAAGTTAATTTTTCCTTAGTTTGGATTAAATTAGACATTAAAATCATTAGAATTAATGTTGGAGGATGATTAAAATTCTTAACTTTAATAGATCAACTCAATTGTGAACATATAGATTATTATAAACTTTGTAGTGTTGCTTTCTTCCTTTTACCAAAGTGGGTGAAAGGAACATATCAATGTGGGTTAAAGGAACATATTACAATACTCTTGAAGGTACATGTATTAGGGACTACATTGATGTGACAAATTTGGTGGGTGTATATGTGAAGCCTTAGTTAATGTTCATCCTAGTGAAGTAGAGTTATATAATGTTGGCCCAGGAAAGGGTAGGTAAGCTATAACTATAGTTTTTGCATATTGTGTTTATTATATCAAGTCTAATTTATTTTAGGCCTTTTTCTTACCTATGCCATTTTGATGTGGACAAGAGGTTAAGGAGTGTTTGAAAAGAAATAAATAAATTTAATATTAGATTATGATTGAAAAGTTACAACGTGAGATAATATTAGATTCCTTAGTGATCCTTCCAAAATTAACCAAGAGTTAAATTTGACCGCAAAATATACAAATCTTAGGGAAAGCCTTACTATGGATTAGAAATGGCACAAAGAACATTTTAATGGGTAATATAATGATTTGATATTTTTTATTTGGTAAATAGTGTGGTATTTATATGTTAATATTATATAGTGTGGTTACGACATTTGGTGAACACGTCACAACATCGACGGTTACCCTCCAACCATTGCAATATCGACAATTGTCCTCAAACCATCACAATAGCGATGTTTGGTGAACACATCGCAACACCGACACTTTAGTTTCATTGACCAAAGAGATATATCCAGTATTTCAAGGATATTTAACCCCTATCCCTCTTCTCTTATTCCTTTAGAAGGGTTGGAGGGGCCCATTACATTGAATACAAGCCTTTTTAAATCCTTGTCCCCTCCCTTGAGAAGATATTGAACCTGAAATCAACTATTGATCCCCAATCCTCTAAGGTTCTCAAGTATAGCCTCACATATTCTTGGAACTTGAAACTATGTAAAAACATCCAAACAATATTTACATCATGATAACAATATTTCAAGTATACATCTTTAAAAAAAAAGGTTTCTGTCAAATAATAATGTAAACTATAAAAATCACTTCAATCATTCATAATACTTCAAATAATTGGATCTCACCTACTTTAGCTTAAGAAAAGTACAAGGATATCAAACTTTTCAACCTTTAACACAATTGAGCTATATATGGGTCAATAGGTTAGCTAGAGTTTTTACTCTGTTTCAAGCATATTATGATCAATATCCCCCATCATTGGCACAATATTACTCTTGGTCAAGGATGGAAAAGAAATCAACCGTGTTCATTTCTAGAGAAAATATTTCCAATCTCCTTGATTTTTAATGGAGTCACCTTTCAAAAATTGTTCCCACTCTATTGTCTTTTCTTCTAGTTGGAATTGATTGGTTTTCTTAATAGAGGTCTATATTCAATAAGGTGACCACCACCCTTATAAACTAAAATAATATATAATAAAGCTGACATTGTAAAAGTAAGCTAACATATAGGTTGTCATGTATGGAGGCATTAATAACAATGCCTTATGAAGACGTGGTCCAAATGAACTCTTGGTAAGAACATCAAGGGATGGTGGTGCTCTCAGTCATTTGTAGCAAATATTAGTTATTGGTGTAGTAGAAAATATTATAGGGAATGGGTTAAAGATATGAATTGATTCATTACATATATTTAAGTTTCCCACTGTGGAAAAAATAATTCTATAAATGGTCAAAAGCGTAAGAGAATTCCACCTAGCTCGTTAAATAAATTTTAGAACCTTCTTAAGTTAAAAACCATTCATTCGGCCTTTTTGCAAAAAAACAACCATAGTGTTTTGAGACATCCATAGGCTATCAGATATACTTCATGACAATCATTTTCAATCCAAAAATGTAAATGAATAAAAATTGTAGTTAGGTAATGAATATAAGCCATGCAACGCAATATTTCATGGGGTCCTAAGGTCTCTATGGCCTAAGATTTGGGAGAAACTTTAGTGGGATATGATACACGAAATACCATAACATTCCCTAACATTGTTTTTTTTCTTTCTATTATCAACATGAATATCAACTTGATATCTTGAATATCAACATGACTAGTTTAGGGGGGGATTTCATAATTACCTTGTGTATTGCCTTTGGTATATTATTCCATGGGTCCTTGGGAGGAATTTTTTTTTAAACTCCTCGGTCAATCTCTCCTTGTGTAATTTCTAGAATGATATTAGATACATGTGAATGGATGGTCATTTAATTAAACCCATGCATCCTTCTGATAAGCGTGAAAGGCCACAACCTCAAGCTCATATAATCTCCACTAAATTATAAACATAAAATGCAAAGAAGTAGGAGGACAACTGGGAATAAAACCATGAAATCATGTGTTTACATTATGGCTAAACGTTATCATGTCATTCTAACAACACAATATATAGGGAAGATTCTTAAACCTCATATAAAAGAAACGCATAGTCTAATGAAGCCATAATTTCATCCATAAAACAATAGAAATTCTAGCATTATTTTGCGAAAATCAGGTGGAAGTTATTGAAAATCTAGGTTATAGTTGTCAATCTTCAAGATTTTGGGTGCCCCAAGGGTCCTTGATCATGTTGAATCCATTTTCGTCCTCAAAAGAACAATTTAAACACCACCATAGTGGGATTTTTTGAAGAATTTGTTGTCATATTCTAGCAAGAAAATGGTCATCCGGATAAAATTATGGCCTCGTTGGACAATTCCTAATAGAAATGCAATTTTAATGTTTTCTAACAATTTCAACAATTTTGGCGCTGCAATAATCAGACAACAATGATGACATTTACGATAATGCAAATAAATATGAATGAGCTTCTCTTGGTTTCAAGAATAATTTATTCTCTACTGAACAGGGCCAACCACGTGAAGGTGGAAGCTCATATGGTCCCTCCCATGCCCCTCACATCACTGTCATTTTCCTAATACCCAATCTATGAAATAGAATACGAACAAACCAAAAATGAATTAAGGTCGTAAACAAAATTTTCAATATGCGTTTGTATAAATACATAATTTTAGTTTAGCCTATACAATAGTAAGGCCATTATTTATTGGTTTGAAATTATAAACAACATGCAATCAACCCAAATAATTAGTAAATTATTTAAAAACAATAATTCCTACATATTAAAATATAAAGTTATAACATACCAGCTCATACTCGATCATAACATCTATATTAATATTCTTCTTCTGTATCTTCTTCATCTTCATCCAACTGATCGACATCTATACCAACATCTGATTCAGAAATGGTGTTGAAATGATTGACCATGTCATCATCATCATCAATTATGTGATTTTCAATAATATCCTCATCGACATCATCAATAATTGTTGCCTCGTCTCCTACGCTTGGTTCATCTTCTATATCTTCTTCGTCTGTCAATGCATCTTCTTGCTCATCTGCCACTGCATCATATTCTTCTTGATCAATATCATCTTCTTCCTCTACAGTATACTCTACTGCCCTTCCTCTTGGATCATATATAATAGCAAATTACCATCCGTTCTCACCTGGAACCTCTGAGTAAAAGACTTGTTCACATTGGCTTGGAAAAACATAGCAATCTTTTCCTGCTTCAAACTGCGATGTTTTAACAATTGGAAATCCATTGTCATGTTGAATAAGAGTTCTATCATCATCATGTACATTCATTCGTAGCTTATACCATTTGACGTCGAACAAAACTAATTTGAAGGAATTAAAGTAACACTCAACTATATCATCTAAAAACCCATAATATTTATTTTTAGATTCTCGAGGTTGTCTGTCACTCCAAGAGGAAACATTAGTGACCTAGAATACTGCAGCTATCCCACTATAAGAAGTTTTCCTGTTATCATCCAAATATTTAATGCAAAATTTATGACCATTGCACCACATAGCCTTGTGGTGTTTCAACTACAATATGCCAAACATGAAAAAGATGCATTCTCAATTAATAATTAATCATATAATTTACATAGCTTGAAAATTATCTGAAAAATCAAACTTTTTGTCACATTATAAATATAATATAAAATAAGTAGTGAATAAAATAGGTGAATTAATTGCTTACCTTTCTATCTTTCAAACCATATGCTAAATCAATTTCCCTGTCCGTAACGTTTCCATCTCCACTACGATACACTTCTCTAACCAATTCGGACAGTAGTTGCCATGATAACCTATCGTCGTTACGTGCTTTAAATATTTCAATCCATTCACTCATCCACTCAATATTGTTTGCAATGTATAAAAGGAGTGCCTCATAATTGTTAGCCCCCTAATTTGCTCTCTTTTTACCATTTTCCCCTTCCTAAATCATAACCATTTACCTCTGTTTCACCTCTTTTATGCACCCTCATCTTACACCAGTCCAAGCACGGTTACATATTTCGTATAAACCTTTATTATTCATGTTTTAATTCAATTTAGCATTAATGAAATATTTATTACATGATTTATTACTTTTAAATCACTTTTGTAACTTATCGATATCTCCAATGGTTATTTGATAGTTAGAGTGCTTACCGTGATCGTTGATCTTAGTGCAGGATCAGATCTTGCACCATTACCAACACAACAGATCTTTGCGGCAGATCCAAACCTCCTTGATCACCGCCTTGTCTTGAGCCACTTCAGCCATGATAGCAGAGTGATTCAAAGGCAGCCGAGACCAATCTGTGAAGGGTGAAAGCTAGTTAGCTACGACCAGTTTTGAAAAACCGTTTTATTTTGAAGGAAGAAACTAAATTCTGTATTTTGTTATGAATCAATTGAACGATCTGTTTTGGCCTTTGGCCAATAGATCTATATAATGTAAAGTGTAAATAGTACCTGGGAGGAGAAATTTTGAGCAGAGTTTTAAGAGTGAAGTTTGATAGGCTGTAACAGCTTGTTTTGTTATCGCTCGAATCTGGGCTGGACATTGTATTAACACATGTATTTTCCTAAATGAATTAATAAAAAGGGATCTCCGCCTCATGTTTCAGAAATTGTGTTTCTGTCTTTAAGGTGATGAATTGACTAGTTTACTGAGCAACGTTTTAACTTAAAAGGGAAATGCGCTGGTTAGCTAGGGCCTAGCCAACCCAACACGTTTACCCCATTTTCTATTTCTTGTAATTTGTGTTTATATTATTAAAGTGCGATTCAAATTTTAGCACATGTATTCTTGTCTGAGTGAAAATGGATCCATCGTGTGAAGTAGATACATTTTCTTTCCTTGAAATTTACTTTCTTGCACCTGATTTCAGATTGGTTTTCATATGCCTGGTACAAGCAGGAGAAACAAACCTGCACCAGTGCATGTTGGTGTGATATTTTATTTTCCTTCAATTCCGTTTAATTGGTTTTTCCGCCTGGTCTAAGTAGGAGAAATGAACTTTCACTAGTGCACGTTGGTATGATGCAACAAGTTTTCTTAATCTACTTTCCGCAATCTTCTTTCTATATTTAAATGATTATGACAGGATAAATTATTGTTTCTTTACTTCTGCATTTTTTTAAGATAAAAAACATTCACTTTTATGTGTGTAATTTGATTCGGTAGAAAAATAGCACTTGCAATAATTGAACACTCATTTTAAGGATTAAATGCTAAGTGCAGGAAGCTCTGATCCGGTGCAAGAACCCGTTTCTTGCCACAAGATCTGAGTGCTCTAAACCTTGAAAAGTTCGAGCCCTTGCATGAAGTAAAAAGCCTTCAGTAAAGACACTATTTATACCTTCCACATAAATCTCTGATCCTACACTAGTGCAAGCACTAGTTCAGGACAAATTAATGCAAGAAGGAAATCTCTAAGGAAGCAGGTTTAAGGGCCCATATAACGAGACTGCTAAAGTGTCTCTGCTAAGGGAAAACACACACTTAGTAGATTGAACAACAATTAGTTGGAATGATTTCCTTTTATATTTAATTCTCTCTTGCAAATGCGCACTTCCTCGTTCCAGTCTTAGATTATTTTTGATGGTTCAAGTTTCCTTCTTCTCTTTTGATTTCATTCTGCAATTTTTCCTTTAAAGAAAGTAGGGATTTCCATTAGGAAGATTCATACCATCTCTAGCATTTCCTGTGCTTCATCTCTAAATTTACGAATCCCCTGGGTTGACAAATTAAGTGTTGAGGAGTTTGCTTAAGTGTAATTCCTGCACCCAACATTTTGGCGTCGTTGCCGGGGAGGCGATTTGATTTGGTAAGAATTTTTTGATTATACAATAGAGGTAATTTTTCTTTAATTTTGCAGTGTTGTTTCTTTGAAGGAATTTTACTGGTGTTAATTGATTTCTGACAAATTTTTTTAGAATTTGTCTATTATTTTTTCTTTCTTTTTTCCTTTTGAAATGAATGCCTAAGAAAGGTAAGGGTTCAAAGCCCACTAAGGGCCGAAATTTTTTTGAAAACAATTTTCATATATGGTCTCCTTCTGTAAGCAGGAAGCCCAATCCAATTCAAACCCATCACACAGGAACAATCCATCTGGACTTTGGTGATAACATCTCAGGTGTGGATTAGCCTGTTGAGAGCGGTACAAGTAAAAGGGGAACAATGGTGGACCAAGAAGATCATTTGGAAGGGACTGGTGACAACTAGGTAAGTGAATAACAATCCACTTTTGTGTTTCCAAATGTGGATCTTGATACTGTGGCGCAAATGAATAATATCCCACCATCAGCACTCCCTCATTTCCATGGTAAATTTCGTGAATATCTTGCCTCTTTTCTATTTGAGTTTGATATTCTGTGTAGAAGTTATGATTATGCAACTGATGCTCAGAAGTTAAGATTATTTCCTGTTACCCTCAAGGACTCAGCTCTACGCTGGTTTATGGGGTTAGGAGGAAACACTATAACCTCTTGGGATCAGATGAAGAGAGTGTTTTTGTCTAGATATCAAGAATATTTAAAAACTCGGGACATGCAAGATGAAATTTTTACAATTGTACAAGATGATGACGAAATTATTGAAGATTATCTGGAAAGATTTTTGTATATTTTACAAAGGTCAAAACTTAATCTTGATACCAACAGTATTAGAACCTTGTTCTTAAGAGGACTTACTGATAATGCTAGAAATAATTTGAATCTGTTATGACAAGGTGATATTTCTTAGCAAAATTTTGATCAAATTTGTGAATTATGTAGGAAATTTTCAAGAAACCAGTATAGATAGAGTAGAGG
Organism: Pinus albicaulis; assembly: GCA_034641835.2. Lineage (NCBI taxonomy): Eukaryota > Viridiplantae > Streptophyta > Pinopsida > Pinales > Pinaceae > Pinus > Pinus albicaulis. Next base: position 3,959,065 of record CM076583.1, on the reverse strand, counting down.
AACTCGAAATAGAAATAGAAAAACTGAATCTACTAATGTTATGATTATTGGACTAGAAAATAAAATGGAAAACATGAAAATTGATATAGTGAACATTGTTACCAAATAGTTAGACTCTTTAAAATTTCAGCAGAAACTTATGAAGGAACAAGAGTCATTATGTATTTTCTGTCCTAAATGTAAAGACAAGAATCCTCCTTGTTAGCCCCTTATAAATTCCTTGACAAGCAAGCAAGGGGCTAATTTGTTTTTTTTTAAAGCCTGCAAGGAATGCATTTCCCTTGAAAACACATCATCCTTGCACCCTTTTCATGTCCCTTGCCTTGTGTCTGTTTCCTTCTGCTGATTTGAGTCAATAGGCCTTGCTGATAAAGAATTATGCTCCAAAAGGCTTGGTTCTGCCCTTTATACCCTTGAAAAATGCTTCATTTTACCCCTTTGTTCCTTTCCTCAAAGTCCCATTTCTCCCCCCTAAATTTCCCTCTCTCTCCTAAAAACTTCCCAAAATCCCCATAAAATTCCACCCACTCCCTTTGTTTATGCCTAAATCCCCCTCATTCCCCTATCGTTACCCTTGGCTAGCCTTAAAATGCTTTAAAACGAGCCAAAAATCATATTTTCTTCATAGTCTGGGCCTAGCCCCTTTCGGCCTAGCCCCCACACCTTTTCCTCCCACAAAACCCTGCGCTATAACCAAACGCTGGCCTGAAAGGCTCTAATATCCAATGTGCATCGGGCGCTTTCTCAACCGTTGATTCATATAGATCGGATGACGATCGTTTAAACTCGCAGCATTCTTGTTTCCTCGTTCAAACCCCCGATCGTGCCATCGCCGTTCGTTTGCAGGCAAATTCAACGGTTCGGAGTATACTTGTCCTTGTGGTCCCCGCCGCGCACCGCTAATGGGGGTCGGGTGGTATTTTCCCTTTGCCCAGTGATTCCATATAGCGCTCGACACCTGTCTCCTATACGGTGACAAAACCACCCTCCCATCGCGCGTTATCTTTCGGTATAGGACGCGCAACGATATTCATGTCAGCCGTCAGATCTGCCCTTGCCCATCCAACGGTCATCACTCAACGAATCTGCGCGGGGTTTAATCCAGGGTCTCCGTACTCCTGGCCCACCGTTCATTTCCCTCCGCTGTGTGTTCAACCGTCGCTCTCCTCTGAGATCTGACGACCCAGTTTGGTCTCCCCGCTGTTGACTCTTCCGTCGTTGCCCGGTCTTGCCACGTCACCTCCACGTGTATCCACTGTACCTCCGCCATCCCATTGCATAAATTCATTCAAAGGTCGATGTTTACAAGGTTTTCACGTATAATTGTTTCGCATTCCGCCAACCTTGCACCATCTTTGTTCTCCACCATTCCACGGCATTTTCCGCCATTTCTCCGTAGTCCTACTATCATTCTCATCACCCGCGTTGTATCCACCACCCCATTCATTGTTTTCTTAACATGTTTCATGTTTTTGCAGGGCTATCAGAGGCGGAAAACTGCCATGGTTCACATGTACTACTTCAATGGCGTGCTACACAGACATAATTAAATCTGGAAGCTGGTACTACCACAGAAATGCCAGGAAATGGTAGCGGCGTCATGAATATTACCCAAGGACAATTTAATCTTTGCAAAAAACCTATCTGGCGCCATTAAAGCCCAGACTTTGCAGATCGAGGCATTTATGGAGCAGTGGAGAAAAACCGGCTAATGATCAATGGATTCCAGCATTCAGTATTGAAGGTTTTGAGCTTTAATATAGCGATTTAGAGGCAAAACACCAGATCAATGATCCCATGGACCATGCAGAAGGTACGACACGCAGAAATCAAGGCATAATAGGGGTTTCTACAGCAACATAATGCTTTTCCTCCATAAAGGACAGAGCACCCATGCAATGTTTAATCTAGGCCGTGTTATAGAGAGATTTCCTACCCTGAAGACAGCTCCAGTACTATCAGAGCATTTATTTCATCAGTATGGCAGACGTCTTTATCATTCATTTATCTTTTGTTTATTCACCAATAGCACCACACAGTGCTGCAATATGAGTACATCATAGTCATATCAGAGTAATTTGAAACCTGAAGAAGATCATTTACCCCCCCAAAGAACACCAGAGATTAATGCACAGGATTTATACAGAGTGGGATTCGGCCCTCTTTCTTTTCAGAAGTTTAATACTGCATTTAGTTCTTCACCTACCTCCTCTGCTCCTCCGGAGCTATAAATTCATGAAGAAACTCATTGTAAAGGTTGTTGATCAGTTATTAGAGAACTGCTAGTAGTTCCTTTTGAGACACAGTCTCTGTGTAAAGTTGTAAGATAGGTTGAAGGAAATGTTTTCAGATTGAGTATTCAACTATTGGCAATGTTGTACTTGATTGGTATTGCTATTTAATATGACAAGCACATTTCTTTGGATCCTGATCTGAAGCAGCGGTGATGTTTTTCTATCTTTGTGTTTTAATTCATTTCATTTCGTTTCTACTAGCTTGCATCAGAATATTGGCATAGGATTTACCCTTGTTAGGGACCCTATGTTTCTGATCTCCTTGCCATAAGTGTTTCTCTTTTGAATGTATTATCTAAGAATCGATTTCAGATAGTTTAACCAGTGTAGTGGATGTTATTGCCTGCTCTCTGATGTATTAATTAAATGAATTCAGTTCTTAGATGTTTCTTGTTATAGATTTAGTTGGAAGATTTGGGAACAATGGGGATTAGAGTTAGCCCTGTCCATTAGGATCCTTGTACGACCAACTAGTCTTTAACTTTGTTCTCTGAATCTGTGTTATCTCCTCCCCTCCTACTTTCCCATATCACACAATCATCTTTAAGACCCTATGTCTCAGATGAATAGCCCAATTGAAAGCCTGCCTATTGAGTAGCAAGCAAATCCTTTCCTGACTCCATTGCCCAATGGTTTTAACTATTTCTTGGAATATTTCACCTCTGCCCTTTTTCCTCCTTGCTCATCCTGGTCTTGCATTGAAACCTTCTTTCCTAATAACCAACAACCAAAAAAATAATCAAACAAACAAACCCCAAGCCTTATAACTAGCCTAACATTATAACATTTGAGCCTCAAAGACATACACCTTCGATATAACATAGAGAGATCCCTCTCTGGACCTAGGAGGGCTAGATCCTGAGGTTCGAAAGTGGCTTGATGTTGTCTCATCTTTTGGTATTTCCAACCTTGCCAAAACATGGGAACCCCAACATAATGGCGACTTCGCTGGGGAATGAGTGCATTACACCTTAAAAATTTTCAGGCATTCAAAAACCTACAATCTCTGGTTAGGTTGGCAGTAAAACAGTCCCATCCTCACATCAACCTCTATACCATTAGTTGTGTTCTCCCATACTCTTGGACAGAGTCTGGAAAGGGCCAGGTAGCCTCCAGATCTTACACTCTTTGAGAGGTGACATATCTAGTAAACGCCCTCCCAGTCAATCTCTGGTTAGGGTTTGCTGTGTTCGGAAGATATCCTTGAAATAGGACATCTCACAAGCACTGTGGTGGACAGTGTACCCTCCAAAAAAATCTTAAACCTTCCACCTGGTGACTCCATATTCCCTAAACGTTTTAAAGACTCCACTGGTGATTAGTAGGCCTGCTGATTATCTTGGTTCACATTAGACTCCACTGGGAGACCAGCCTCCATAACAACACCAACCACAGTAGAGGTAACAAGTAGGGTTAAGATGCTTGGTCAGAAAACAACATTCTGGCTTATAGAACCATTCATACAAGAGATTACCCTAACCCAGACCCACCTGAAATAGTTGACAATCCTGAGAGCATCCTTAAGGGAGCTTCTACACCTAAAGGATCAACTATTTCCAGCCACATCTATAGAGCTAACTCTGCACCAGAATATCTTACAGCTCTATCACACTTTCACCGTGATCTAGAACTACCTAGCAGATTACCTAGAACTAGGTCATTCAGTACCTTAGACCAGCCAGACCCTGAGCTTCCTGGTTCACCACCCCAAAGTGGTAGACCCCTTGGAAGTAGACATACCCCTCCTGCTACGCCTCCTGACATACATTTCATACAAAACTTGGGGCTCAGTCACGCTAGATCTGCTCATCAGCCTTTTTCTGGTCATAACATCCCTGTCATCCACATACCAGCTGTCCAAGTGAATCCTTTACCTCATCAAAACATCATCATGGCAACCTGGTATGCACCCCTGGTTTTACCTCAACCTCTAGTACCTTTGCCAAATGATTATCAGTCAAAGATCCCACACTTCACTGCAAAAGAGTCCATCACGGCCCAACAACATGTAGATAAGATGGAGGATTCTTTTGACTACATCGAAATAGATGATGATACAGTCAAAATGAGAATCTTTGCTCAGATCTTGGGGGGTGATGTGAAGAAATGGTTTAAAGGCCTACCTCCAGGTAGCATCAATGATCTTCCAGCCTTATATCAGACTTTTATAAACAAATGGGAAGCTAGGGAAAAACCTCGCCAACTCCTAGCAGAATACATGAACCTCAAAAGAAACGTAAGAGAGAGTGTCCATGATTACACAACAAGGTTTAACAACATTTACAATGCCCTCCCTCCACATATGAAACCTCCACAAGGCATGGCTCTGGAAAAATACCCTGAAGGCTTTGATGCTGACATGGCCTATGAGCTTAGGGATAAGGAATACAACACATTGGAGGACATGCAGAAAGGAGCAGTGAATATAGAAGCCAAACTGATTGAGAAAAGAGCAAGACTGAGATATGAGAAAAGGGTAACGCATAAATATGACAATGTAGCTTCCACATCTGATCCAAATCATGACCATATATCGAAAAAAGTGGAGAAGATATACCAAATGATGGAAAAAATGGTTGTCACAGTCAGTAACCAAAATAGAAACCAAAACCAGAACCAAAACTTTAGAAGGAACAATAACTCTCCCAACAGACAAAGAGAATCAGATCAACAAGTTATCCCCCCATTTCAAGAGAACTTTCTTGATGAAGATGAGGGAATCATAGAAGAGTTTGAGGGAAGCAAAATAAACATGTTTGAAACAGAGGATTCAATCCATAACTGTTACTCAGAAGAAGATCAACCCTCACCCTCTGGCTGGGAGGAGGAATGGTTGGAATCTGAAGATTACAGGTTAGGGTTTGAAAATGCCATGATGCAGGTCAGAGAACAATATGAACTTAGAAGAAAAAAGAGCCAAGAAACTACCAAACCAAAAGCTTCTGAGGTCACCATCAAGAAAATACCTGAGAAAGCTTCGAAAGCAACTGCTGAAAATAACAAATCAGTAGCTGAGAGTTCTAGAAAGAATAAAGAAAAAGACAACCAAAACACTGATACGCAAGGTAAACCAGCTAGCAGCACTAGCACTACAGTTATTACTCCTGATAAAACTGTCACAAACACTGTACATAACGAGAATCAACACACTGATTCAGCCACTAAAGCAGTGGCTAACAAAATAGAGTTAAACATTCCAAAGAGTCAGTCTACTTTCAATTTGGAGAGTGAGATTGCAAAAATTAAAATATCTGTCCCACTCTCTGAGCTGGCCACTCAGGATGTATATAAGGGCCAAATTTTGAAAGCGTTAAAATTAGGTGAGAACAGTGACACTGTAAATCTGAGTGATGATCAACCTGCCCTTCTGTTTGGTCCAAAGATAGAAGGGAAGTTTCAGGAAGGGGTAGTGCCCCCTTTTTATATCAGTCTTAATGTCCATGATAATATTCTCCACAATGCTATGCATGATTCGGGGGCATCACACAACCTAATGCCTAAAGTAGTAATGGAAAGATTAGGCCTAGAGATAACCCATCCCTATAAAGACCTATATTCATTTGACTCTAGTAGAGTAAAGTGTCTTGGCCTGATCAAAGATTTATGTGTGAGCCTTACTCAGATTCCTGCTAAGTGTATGGTCATGGATGTTGTGGTGGCAGATGTGCCACCCAAGTATGGCATGTTATTATCAAGATCATGGGGAGCCAAGCTGCAAGGCACAATGCAGATGGATGGGGCTTATGCCACAATCCCAATCTTTGGCCAACTTAGAAGACTGTACAGGGAAGCACAAATGAAATTCCTGGTTAGTAGTCCTGAAAATCCTGAAAATTCTCCTCTATACTATGTACATACAGACCTGGATTCCTTTATCCTCTATAATGATGAATCTTTGGAGGGGCCAGAATCTGAAAACATAGATACAAGCAAAGGTGCACAGGATGAAACAGAGCCAATGGATTTTAACATAATGGCTACCCTAGACTCAGAGGATGAAGACATAGAAAACCTTGAGCAGTGCACTGAAACAACAACACAAAGTGAACCAGAAATGGAACGCAATCAGTCAACTAGTCACCTCCCTAACTTCCACATCCATAACAAAAAACTTAATATCCCACAGCCTAGTGCAGACCCTATAATGCAACATAATGGCGAACCCAACTGTAGGGAAAGGAAGGATAACAAAAACGAGAGTGAACCCCTGCGGGAAATGAGTTTTGATGGGTCATGTACAGGAAGAACTGCTGGGGCAGGAGTGTGGATACATAACACGGAGAGTGATTACGCAGAAAGCCATGCCTGCAACCTGCACTTCAAATGTACAAACAATGTTGCAGAATACGAGGCCCTTATCCTAGGTTTGAACCTATTGATAAAATTAGGATCCCGTAGGATAACAGTGCATGGGGACTCTGAGCTGATTATTAAACAGGTGAATGGTGAATACACAGCGAAACATCCTAGATTGAGAGCATATAGGAATGACACTATGGATTTTTTGAAAACCTTTGTTGAATACAAATTAGTGTTTGTTCCTAGGAGTCAGAATGTCATTGCAAACGGATTAGCTTGCCTAGCTAGTTCCTACCCCAAGACTCCAATCGATCAACAGATAATCATTCAGACTAAATTCAGACCTACAATGCCAGACAACGAAAAATATTGGCAGGTTTTTGAAGGTGATAAACAAATTGAAGACTTCCTGGTAGGCAGAAACGAGTTTGAATTTCCTGATTCAGACTCCAAATCTGACAGCAGCTGCCTAAGCGAAGAATCCTATGATGAAGAAAACCCACCCTGTAATATAGAAATAAACACTCTAACTGAAGAAACTGGAAATCCAAACGAAAAATGTGAAAATGCAGATAGTGAAGAAGTGGAGGTGCTGCAGGCCAAAGATAAGAATATACCCAGAGGCCTGGCACCCTTAGAAGACCTCTTTGACTTTGATGATGTAGCAAAAAATCCCACTATAGAACATGTAGACTCTGGCGTGGAAGAATGCAACATAGGCACAACAGATAAGCCCAAAATGATTAAATTGGCTAAGTCTTTACCTGCAGACATGAAGAAGAAATACATTAACCTTTTCAAGGAATTCATTGATGCGTTTGCTCGGAGTTATGAAGACTTAAAGGCCTATGAAAGAAACATCATTCAACACAAAATACCCTTGAAAGAAAATCAGAGCCCTTCAGACAAAAACTTCGCAGAATCAATCCAAAAAAATTGCCTGCAGTTGAAAAAGAGATTAAGAAGATGTATGAAGCAGGTCTAATTATGCCGGTGAGGTTCTCTGATTGGGTGTCGAACTTAGTGGCTGTGAGAAAGAAAATAGGGGAAATCAGGCTATGTATAGACTTCAGAAATCTTAATAGAGCCTCACTCAAAGACAATTACCCTTTGCCTAAAATGGAACATATTCTTCAGAGGGTAGTGGGCTCTAAGAGAATCTCCCTGCTAGATGGTTTCTCAGGTTACAATCAAGTCTTAGTAATCCCAGAAGACCAACTCAAAACAGCCTTTACCACTCCATGGGGCACCTTTATGTATGTAAAAATGTCCTTTGGACTGATGAACGCCAGAGCAACCTTCCAAAGAGTAATGGATATTGTTTCGGGGAAATAACACCCTAGAGGTTGGTTGGGATACAACCTCCACAGAGCAGGGGCATGCTACTTAACAGAGACTCACACAACCATGCACGTTCAAAAAAACCAAATAGAGCAGAATGAGAGATTTACCCGTTGATCCTACGTTTGAAGTAGATCCACGTGGGGTCCAAACCCCCAGCAACCGTCCTTCCTTCTTAACCTGAAATACAAGAAGAAACTAGCACAAAGGACAAGTTGTACAGCATATATCTACTCTAAATGTCAGTGAGATTCATATAAAACATTAAATAAATCATAATGAATGCTTGTATAACAAATATTCTCATACATAAAAGCATACACTAACACGTTTATTTCGGGAACAGCATGATACTTCTGTATTATAAATAGCACGTACAAAAGTAACAAATGGAGAGATCACCTGATCCTTCCAAGGCCTTCGCAGACCGTCGTCCAGATCCGTCCATCCCTTGCCTCGCTAAGACTCCTTCCAAACTGGTGCATACGAGATAACATATAAAGGGATGTGTATCTCAAGGAAACAAGGGTTTCCTACAATGAACTGGGAAAGTGCAGGAGGCACGGGGAATCAGACTTGGATAGGGAATACTAACAGAGTATAATATCAATAATTCTCTCCCTCCCTTAGGCCATACACATGAGGGATTTTTATAGTCCCTCCAAGTAGTTTCAGCAGTTGGAAACAGTTGGCCACGGGCTGGGGTGGTTGAACTACCTGAGTAACCATCAACCCAGCGCGAAATTAGGGATTTTTTATATATATTTTTAATCATTTTAATGGCATACGCGGAAAAGTCTAGCTGGACTCGCGTATACACGCGGAAAAGTACGGGCATAGTCACGTATGGGGGATTTTACACTGTTTTTAAGTGAATTTGTCCAAGTCTGTAGGAATGGGTGCCCAAAAGCCATGAAGCAATCATGAATCATGTCAAAGCGAGAAATGATGCTATAACAAATGCCCCCTAATATATGAGGTCAGAAGGGGTACATGATGGCCGAAATGTATTATGCACATAGAAAGAACTTCGCAAGGACAAGAGAGGACTTCACCAGATTTCAGCCTGCCAAAAACCAATGAAAGAAACAAGAGAGTCAACTCATGCTGAGGCTGGCATACCCATGCTCAGTCAAAAATACATCATATGGAAAGTAGTGAAATAGATCCAACATGTATACAAGTACAGCTGAACTGTAAGTACACAATGAATCATCTGAGCATGGCCCGGAAATACAAGTCTGAATCAATGTCCAAGTATCACATATAGAAAGCTGATCAAAGATGGTGCAACTGGATGTCTGATCAAATAAGTAACTGAATCTCCAAGTACCGGATCATAAGAGGTGAATCAAACGGTACAATCACGCAACTCGGGAGCCAACATATAAGATGCTGCTGTGCTGAACTGCAACATATAAGGGTGGACGGCATCACTGGCAGATACTGAAAGGACTGTCAAAAGTGAACCGAAACATGCTGATGCAACCCGAGGTCTTCACCGATCACTATGGCACAATTCTACACACTGGGAATAAATGAGCTGAACTCGACCATGTGAGAAATCGTTGGATTACCGGGCATTGATGTATCCCGTTAACCAATGCGAGACAACCCACCGATAATGATAATGAGTGTCAAGGTGCCCCAGTACAATCTGACAAGTGCGAATGAATGAGTTGAAGTCGAACACTTGAAAGAATCTACCAATAAGGAGGCAATGATGAATCCCCACTGTCGATAGCGAAGAGTCTGCCACTGATGACTGCAAACCCTAAGGTACTGACAAAAAGACTCTAGACCTTATTCCCAGAGCAATGAGTCGGAGTCGATGGGAAAAGATCTGCCGGAAGGAAGGCATTAAGGCATCCCACATCAGTCCAGCGCGAGTGTAACCCGCAGGCCAAGATTTGGAAGGAATCGGACGAAGGAGAGTGATGGAACCAAAACCGAAGTACGTTTCCGACGTGCACAAGATGAAGCTAGCGCACGGAAGAAACCCTCTGAACTAACCAATAATGAAAGCTGACACAGAGGCGAGAAATCCACCGATAGGGTCAAATGGAAATCCAGGTACTGCACGAATCCCAAGTGTGATAATGTGTGCTGACGTCGAACACAAGGGAAACCACTCAGTCAAAGACCCATGATGATGATCAAATGCTGAGCACAAGGTCACCTATCAATGATGGAAATAGGGCCAGGGTGCGGCTCTAGGTTTGCTCTCAGAGCAATGTGTCGTAGTCGATAAGAGACAAACCCGCCAGCAAGAAGTCAATGGAGACCTTCTCAAACCAGCACGAGCAGAAAACCAAAACATCTGATGTGATAGAACAAGATACTGACAAGACCGGGAAGGCCGACTGAATAATGAGTCAAGAGACACCGCAGAATGGCCGACTCTGGTTAGACTTCCCTTGAACAAAAGCATGACTCATGATGACCATGGCAGTAAAAGTGACACTGTATAAGTCTGTTATGCAAGAGGCAAAACAAACTCTCCATATGATTGGAAGAGATAACCAACCGGAGGAGAACTGACAAGTGAAACATGGTAAAGGCTGAACCTAGGTCAAAACTAGAACCATCCCAAATGAAGGAAATATATATAAGTATATGTGCTTTGTTCAAGGGCGACAAACTGACTCTATATTGCCATCAAAATAACAAAGATACATCCCATTCCCGCTCTTTTTGTTATATTTAATTTTTTTTGTCTTTTTCATATAATAAGCCTGAAAAAGAATAAAAGAATGCTATGGTACAATGGATAGAACGAGTATCAATAAAGCAGATGCACTAGTTCCTGGGATTGGAGCAATCTTATGCTCAATGCAAGGTGGCGAAAACTGGTCAGTGATACTCAGAGGAATGTTCCATCCATGGGTACAAAGGTGTCAAGTCGTGATAGCTAAGTGCATGCAATGGTTAACTTGTATAGAAAGTCAAGGTCAAAATTTGGCTTAAACATCGAGTCCAAATGAAGCCGGCTAAAGGCCAGGATAAACAAGTAGCCAATATGCAATGCAGTAATACAACTTAAACGACACCAGGGAGCCTCTAGGGTAAAAGCCAGAAAAATGATAAGTGATGAAGAAGAAGAATGAAGCTTCAGCACAGAAGACATGGTGGGACTAAAGAGGACTCCCGAGCCTACATAAAAAGCAGCATGGGCAACAAGTGATAGCGAGGAACTAACTAGGAAGCCCATGTAAAGGAAGGCTCTACCATCAAGTCATGATAAATAATCGGCGAGTGAAATGGGTGTAATAATCATGACCTGATGGGATCGACCCTAAGGCAAGTGATCAGTATGGAGGCTAGTATGCAAGATGCAATGGAAAGTGATTCCCTAACCTATATGCCAGTGAAGATCATATACCTGCCGTGACGAGTCAGAAATCATGGATAAAAAACCGGGAAAAATCTCAAAATCATCAAAATGTACCTGAAAAATATACCAAACTGGGCACTTCCAAGCAATCGAGTTATACAGCATAAGATAGATCGAAAAAAATAAGCATAAGGAATTTTTGCGAAAATTTTCAATTTTTAGCCATAAATACACAAATTACCTCTCATTTGGTTCATTATTGCATAGTTGATTTGGAAAAAGTGCTCTGGAGCTAAAAAATTCTTTCGTCAAATCAGGAACAACCGACCGTCGGAATTCAGCGAAACTTCAGGTAGGCTCCTTAATCATCCTGTTTATTCATTTTGTTCGTTTGGAAATTAAAATTAAGTGATTTTTTGCTTTGAAACCCTTGCTAAAAATTGCGTATCTGCGCATACGCGGGTTTAATGAAGGCAAGTCGCATATACACGCGACTGTGCACAGGACAAGTCGCGTATGCGCAGGTCCGATTGTAAAAAAGCATGGCTAATGCAAATTTTGATGAAATTTCTCAGGATGACCATCTCATGGAGGGAACGTGAGCATAGCGCAGTAGACCAAGAGGTCATGCAGGACCGCGCATCGCAAAACATCCTCCGAAATTGCGGATTGTTGAAATTCTTTAAAATGCCCAATATGAAAAGTAATGTGCGGTTGCTTGAAATGCTCGTAAATTACTGGGAACCAGATCAAGATTGCTTCATAATTGATCAGATGCCACTACGCATTGAAGTGGAGGATATATATTTCATCACTAGACTCTCCAGGAGGGGAGAACCAGTAGACCTGCACAGAAAACCCCTGGGAGGGTTAACCGTGGAAGATTATGTCCACGTATATTGCGTAGATAATTCCAAAAAGGTTGGAACGTAGATTGCAATTAGAGATATCAGGGATTTGCACATGAAGATCCTCCTTTTCACCATCAGCAGAGTGGCAGGATCTGCCTCACTACATCAGGCGTCCAGGACGCAAATGAGTATAGCTGTAGAGTGTTTGACTCATGTTTACGATTGGTACGCAGCCCTGCTACTGAACATGAAACAACAGCTGACCTCTATTCGCCAAGCAAAGACTAAACACTTTGGCTATGGGACCATTTTGACAACATTCTTCTTTGAGAGGATTCCAGCTTTGAGACCCAGAGTCATCTCGACTATCAGCAGCCCGCGGGACCCAAGAATTGCCCGTTGGGCAGATATGATGAAGAGAATGGGGGGTAGTGAGGTACCCCGAACCACTTGGGACGATGAGTTCTTCTTGTGGTGGGGAGAACAGATCATCGTGGTGGACGACTATCCCTATGCTGGGATGGATTTCCGAGGAGATCCAGATCTAGTACTTCCACCTGGCACAGCATGGGGAGCAGTCGGTAAGTTTTGCAAAAGTTTTTGACTTATATAATTTTTTTTTTGGATTTTTTCAAATATATATGAAAAATGAAAAACAAACATGTTTTTGATTGGATTCATAATGAATGACAATTAAAAATGATCATGTTTCAGATGTTGGACCAGTTCGTCCTGAGGGCCTACCGTGCCATAAGCGTCGCAGAGGTGAGGCAGAGACAGTGGATTCCGACAGGACTCTCCAGGCTGTGCAGAGAAACTTGGAGGGACTGACCCGCCAAATCCCTATGGCTGCCGTGGAGGACTTGCCGGAAGCCGTCCAGAGACGGGTTGTAGGAGTACCCCGGGACTGGGTTAGACTATTCCGCCGTGTGGCCACTGCAGTTATGTTCTATAGGAACACAACTTCTGGGCAGGGTCCTCAGGAGTAGATAGATTTTATATGTTAGATGACTGTATATTCTTTTTTGAGACTGAACATGATGGGGCATAAGCCCAAGTTTTGTATGAGATTATGGATCCAAATTTTGTAAATTTTTTTGACACTCCGATGATATATACAACGATATTTGATGTGATGTGATAAATGTATCAAATATATGATGTTTTTGATGATTAAAATTTATTGTATTGAATGATTAATATGCCAATCTAAAGCTTGATTAGCCAATGAGTCAGCAAACCAATTGTCAGCTCGAGGAATATGAATGAATGTTAAAAATTGAAATGACCTTTGTAAAAAACGTACCCTCAAGAACAATCGTAATAAAAATGGATCTCGTACCCGATAAGTGTTGTTCAACTGCGACACCACCAGCTGAGAGTCCAAGAACACTACCAACGAATCAACACCCAAAGATATTGCCTCCGAGAGTAGATGAATGAATACAGTGTATTCTGCTACATTATTGGAAGCAGGACCAATGCAGACTCCTCTTGATACCAACAGCTGATCGGAAGGATAATGAAGCACCCAAGCCGCGGAAGCTAAGTTCCGGGTGTGTCTACTAGCACCATCGGCGAAACCAAAATGACTCATGACATCCAACACAACCTGCCAAAGCAGATAAAAAAACATCACCACCTCATCAAAAATCGAAAATCAAACAGATATGTACAAAGCAAAAACTACTATATACAAAGCAAAATGCCAGGCCAAAGCCTAGGCATAATACTTCTTCAAATAGAGCCCATTTCGGGGCTCCGGCAACTCGTTCCCTTCGAAGTCAACCAAGGTGTACGCTCCTTTCTTAAGGACTTTTTTAATGATATAGGGGCCATACCACATCGACTTAAACTTTCCTGCCCCCAAGGCATCTTTTTCTTGGGCATAGACCAAAACAAGGTCACCTTCGGAAAAGACCCTAGGCTTAACCGCCTTATCGTACCGGACTTTGACTCTTCATAAGTCATTCATCGGAAGGCTATCCCGACGCCTTCTCACTTATTATGTTCCAGAGGAAGAAGCCGTTTCCAGCTTTCGGTACTAATGCCTAAAGAAGCTCAATAACTAATTTCAAGGGAATAACCTCATCAATGGGAAATACGGATTCCCACCGTGACCAAAACAAACGAGCAGCTCTTGGCCCAGCTGATCGACGTCCGTGTCTTGAAAAGACAGCATAATGTTGTAATGGACCCAAGCTTACCAATTTTCCTCTCGAAGAATTTTCTCAATATCGTTATTCACTAAGCTCACTGCCTACTGGCCTGGAAGGACAATATGGAGATGAATGTTCTTGCCGAAACCCAATCTGAGAGCCAACTCAGCCATCATACTATTCTGAAAGTGACTGCCATGGTCAGTGACAATCTCTCTAGGTATACCGAAACGAGAAATAACTTGGTTGAAAAGGAACAAAGCTGCAGTCTCACCATCGTTCCCAAAAGTAGGCATAGCTTCAACCCACTTCGTAAAGTAGTCTACTGCTACGATAATGTACTTGTGACCTTTTGTCGAAGGCGGGTTACAAGTAGTAAAATCCATACCCCACTTTGTAAAGGGTCCGACAGTAACGACTGGAAAAAGCGGAGCTGGATGAGCGCGCATTTTTCGAGCATACACCTGACAAGGATGACACTTTTTGACCGATTCAATACAATCCTTGAAAATCGAGGGCCAAAAGTATCCAGCACGCAAAATATTTTGGGCTGTAGCAAGCCCAGATAAATGACCCCCACAAGCTCCACTGTGAGAATCATTGAGCACAGCCTCAACTTCTTCGAAAGTTAAGCAGCGTCTTAGGATTGAATCAACCCCTCGACGGTACAAAGCATCACCAATAATCAGATAACTTTTAGCTAAGTGACGCAACATACGACGCTCATCTTTCGAAAAAGAAAAGGGAACTCTCACTGAGATACACAATGATATCCCCATACCAAGGATCTTCAGGAGAGATTAGAAACAAGTGTTCGTCCTGAGGACTCCATCATGCATCATCTCCACAAGGCAACCCCGAGAATAATTATAGCACCAATGACTTTCGGATTATCGACATGAAATCGACATCAAGTTCTTGCAAAATTACAATCCATCTATTACATTTGCCCCAATCACTCGCTCGCCGAGGACAACCGAAATGGATTGCGCCTGCCAAGACATAAGTTTGCGAAGAATAATGTAATGCCGCAGTCGCTTCACAAAGATGAATCGTCACAAGGCTAATTTTTCTATTCGTGGTGTATCGGTTCGGTGTCCTACCACCCCCATCATAGTAACAACATGTCAAAGAAGATGTTTATCCTCTGAATCCGGTAACCATACCAATGGTAGATTCTCATGTAGCCAGACACAAAAGAAAAATCTCTGCTATAATCGGGTGGACTCAGTAAAGGAGCAGAAGTCAATGCCTTTTTCAAGGCATCGAATGAGCGTTGAGCGTAGTCGTCCCAAAGAAAAGGAACTCCTTTCTTCAAGAGTCTCATATATCCCTTTGTAATCTCAGCATAGTTAACGATAAACCTCCGAAGAAAGTTAGACTTCCCTTGGAGACTTTGAAGCTGACGGATTGAAGACGGGGGAGGCAACCGAAGTATTGCCTCAACCTTGAAGGGATCTACCCTTATCCCTTCCCTAGACACTATAAATCCCAACAGCCGACCGGATGTAACCGCGAAAACGCACTTGTTCGGATTCAATCGAATTTTATAAAAACGACATCTTTCAAATATTTGTCGGAGGTGACCAAGATGATCCATCCTCTTTCGAGAATGAGCAGCTAGATCATCTAAGTATGCCTCGATAATCTTCTTGATGTCGTGGAAGGCGTAAGACATGGCCCGCTGAAAGGTAGCTCTAGCATTTTTAAGACCAAAAGGCATTTTCTTATATGCAAACGTACCCCAGGGACAAATAAATGCGGTCTTATGTTGATCTTCTAGACGGATAGTAATTTGATTATAACCAGAAAAACCGTCCATGAAGGAGAAAATCTCGTTACCGGCACACTCGTCAATAATCTGATCGATGAAAGGTGTGGGGTAATTATCTTTAGGACACGCCTTATTCAGGTCTCTGAAATCGATGCACACTCGAATCATTCCTTGCTTTTTATCTACCGGAACGGGGTTTGAAACCCATTCAGTCAGAGGAACTGGGAAAATGAATCCCGCCTTAAGCAGCTTTTCAACTTCAGCTTTGATAGCTGCTGCCTTCCTAGGATTAACCGGATGAAGTTTTTGCCTGACCGGCTTAGCGTTTTCATACGTCTCGATCTCATGTTGGACTATAGATGGGTCTATGCCAGGCATTTCCTCATAAGACCAAGAAAAAACATCCCTATACTCTTTGAAGAGCTCGGTATAGATTTGAATCTCTTCACGGGAACATTCAGCTCCAATGAAGACATTCTCGATAATGTTGGGATCCCTGGAGATGTTCACCGGGATAGTAGGAGAGATCACAACCATGTTCCCTTCAGCATAAACCTGTGCTGGTGCTAAAGGGCTCAAGACTGGGTGAACAGGACCAGGAGACTGAGGACTTGGAAAACTTGTTTCGACTTCGCTCAAGTCAGGTAGGAAGTAAGACCGATGATGCAAATCATCCCACGGTCTATCTATACCTGTCATCGCTTCCAGGATGGCCTCTTTAGATGGAAGAGTGGTATCTAGACAATCCTGGGCAGAAGAAGAAGTAAGCGTCCAAGCCGGAGCCACATCACCATCCAACTCTTCCGGTGAAAGAGGAGCTGGATCAGATTCTGCAGTGTCAACAATAGACTGATATGCAATCTCAGCTGCAGAAATCGGAAATGCCATACCACCCACTTGAACTTCCTCCAATGTGGCAGTAAGGGAAGGTAAGGTCCAAGGGTCCAAAAAATAATGAGTTCGAAAGAACTCTCTTCGAAGGGGAGCCCTGGAGGATGAAATAGCATTAATAGACACCTTAGGAGGAGGAAGATCGAAAGAACCCATCAGGGAAGAATACATTCCAACTCCTAGATTCTCAACAGGCGCCTTAGTATTATCCAACTTAGGAACAGATGAGTCAGAAGGCGCATCCAGGTCTACAGGAGGACAGCCCAGTTGATCCACTGTAACGATCCTCCCTTCGTGGGGGAAACACACAATTCGAAATAGTGAGGATGCAATGGCATCCATCTCATAAATCTAGTTCCTCCCCAACAGAAGGTTGTAGTCTAAGGCTACGTCCACTACCTCAACCTCTATGTTCACGGTTTTGCCCCCAACACAGATGGGCAAAGCCGGGACAATACCATGGGGTCTGTGAGAATGACCATTGAATGCAGTAAGAACAGTGCTAGATGGAACAGATTTGGGAGATCCAAGTGTCTTCCAGCATGCGAGAGACATCACGCATGTAGAAGCACCCTCATCGACCACCGTTCGAAAGATATTAGTCTTTCGATACGACGATTTAATGTGAAAAGCCATGTGATGAGGAAGTCTCTTCTTAAAATTATTCATATCAAAAGTAATCAGAAGAGAATTTTTCGGATCAATAGCCCCAATGGCAGTGAGCAAAGCACTGCGCTGAGCCGGACAAGACTGGAGTACCTCTAAAGCCGACATAGCACAAGGACTCTGCACCAGATCTTCCACAATAGAGTAGTTCTGGGCAGCCCTAGCATTTGGATTAATCGTCGATCGCTTAGAAGATGCTTTGGGCATCCGAGGCATAGACTCAACAGTAGGCTTGGTAATGTGAAGCGGCTCAGTAGCATCAGGAATATCCTTAGCTTTCGAAGACTCTTCTCCGCCATAATCACGAGATCTCGTAGCGATATCCGCGTGAGCACTCATCATGAAAATGTTCGATGGAATTTCCCCTTCCTGGGTACCTCCAGAGGAAGCCCCAGGATTTTGGTTTGCGCCAACAACTAATTGTTGCCCTTGGGGAAAAGGGTTTGTTAACACAGCCTGGGAACTAGAAGAACCCTGCTGAGCTAACAAGCGCTGAGCATCCTGAATTTTAGGGAAAAGGTGTGTGAGATGGTCTCCAGCACAAAGCTTGCATGGAAACTTCACTTTCTTTTTCTCCTTTTGACCCTCACCAACACGCTCGTTGGTTTTATTTGCATTGCCCTTCCCGTTCTTGCCCTTCTTCTTGTTATTACGTCCCTTCTTCTTCTCATCGGATTGTTGATTTCCTTTGGGATCAGAAGCTTGGACAACATTTATGGACAAAGACTGGGAAGGTGATGAATCAGCAGGCACAGCCTGACCAGAAGGAGCAGATTGTAAAGACAACTGCTGTAGTTGAGAAAGCAGGTTGGCTGCACTACTATTGACCGATCCGACAAGCACGTCACCATGCGGACCAGGTTTGGGTTTTGATAAATCCAATTTGGAGCGAGGAGCATTGGGCAAATACTTATAAAGCATCCCAGACTGAGAATAGATCAATTCTAACTGTTGGGCCCTAAAGATGGCCTGCTCCTCAGAAAATACCCCAGATAGGGATACATCTTTTGAAATATCTGACTGCAGAGATTTCAAAAACCACTCGAGAAGGAACTCACCTGGAATATGGGCTTTGATAAGCCTCTTCCTTCTCCTCCATTCTTGAATGTGATCAGAAATGTGAGTTGCCTCATCCTGCTTAAAATTAGCCAGGAGTTCGGTCCTAGCCTCATATCTGACAGGCAACTGAAAATGGTTAAGAAATGTGACAGCCAGTTCTCCAAATGTGGCGAAACTGCCCCCAGTGAGCTCTATATACCATTTGGCAGCATTTCCAGTTAGGGTGCATTGAAATAATCTCAACCTGATCGAGTCATCGATCAAGGAGTTTGAAGAGCACCATAAGTGGAAAGTGGTGATGTGGTCTGCCGGATCCTCTCCATTCTTACCTTCAAACTTTGGAATGTCTGAAGGGATTTTGGTCGGGATCGGAGGCCACCCCGGACTGTAACGAATCGGGTCATTAGTTAACTTCGACAAGTCTGGCAAGTTTAACGTTGCCAGAAATGGTAAGCGAGGCGGAGCCTGAGAATTCCATCCTTGATGGGATGGATTCCCAACATTCTGAAAAGAATAGCCTAGATTTGATGAGGCACCAGGCTGCCAGAAAGGACTCGTAGAAAACGGAGAAGAACCTCCTCCCCACGCCGAGTTACCAAAACCCAGACTAGTTCCCCCCGCTCAAGTATTGACTGAAGAGGAAAGCCCCTGGTAGGGGTTCCACGCATTAGGATTAACGACATTACAGGAGAAAAAGACTGATAAGCACTCGATGAAGGGGAAAGAAGCATTCTCCTGATGACTCCGCGAAGAACCACCGCTCCACTGCTGTAAAGACATTCCATCCCGTAAAGTAGTTGAAATTTGCCCCCTGCACTGGGGTTGAACTGGTCCGGGACGAAATGGAAACAACCCTAAAGAAGGATTGGAACTGGGAATATGTCCAGTCCCAAAGGGGAAACCCTGAAACGAAGCTGATCCACTAGCCATGTTAGACATGGGCGTAGATCCAGCTGCACCGGCGGAAAAGGAAAAAGAGCGATTTCCACTAATGGACATCCCTGAACAGAAGGGACCAGAATGAGAAGCATATGCTTGGGTGAACCCAGAGCCAAACATAGTAGCACTAGAAGCAATCGAAGATGAAGCAATAGTGCCCCCTACCTCGACAGAAGCAGGGGTCTGAATTCCTGCAGCACTCACGGTAGAAGCCACGTTCCCAGTCATGGCCATCGAAAGATAAGAATGATACGGAAGATCCAGCGGTCTCTCAGACTCCGGTCCGATGTACTGAAAAACAAACAGATAATCAGGAGGAAGAGGAGATGGACCTGTAGTAGGAGGCTCAGGTATATCTTCTATCTAAAAATCTTCTTCCTGAGGAAACAACACTCGCGAGGTGAGCGGAACGCTCCTCTCGGAACCAACACCAGAATCAGCTATGAAACCTTTAGACCTTGGTGGAGGATCTTTCTCCACAGCGTCAGACTCCACAGGGTGGTAACCACCTGCTAAATCGCTCCTATGCCTTCTCAAAGAAGGCTCTGCACTCTCGGGAGATAACCCCCGGATTCTCCTCGAACGTCAAGGCGCTTGATCAACCACTTTTATAGATTTATTAAATTAGACTCAAAAAAGTGAAAAGCTAGGCAAGCTAGGAGCAAAGAGCACTCACTAAAATAAAAATCCCTGAGATACAGTCAAGCAAACAACCTCCAAGTATTTCTGCTCTGAGTGATGAGGACCGGACACCAAAATATAGGAAAGCGAAGTATAGGACCTCCCGAAAGTAGTCTGGGATGATTAGGGCCCAGAACAACTAGCGAAGGTATCAAAAACAGTTACGCCGACCTCCTAACGACAGCCTTTTCCGGCTCAAGCACCCAAGCTTCGGAAGGGCACCCCCCAGAAGTACTGCTGAAAGTGATGCGATGTCTGCCTCAGGTACCACGGGTATTCCCCCCCGCAGTCACCTGTGTGGAACCTAGGAGGGCAATTCATGGACACCAATCCGTATCGTGTAGCAAGCGAATCTGCCTTGAGGTTATGATTTCTAACGAGGTATCCTCTTTCTCAACCTTCACTTCCCCTCGCGCTGACTCTCTGATGAGAGTTCTGTACTCCACCTCACGGAGTTGGATTTCGCTCAATTAATCAACTTCTATGTTTGTTTGAGCGGCCTTGGAGAGTTAACTCTCCACACACCTATTCCAAGGCCATACAACCTAGCTAGTTGGTGATTGACACTTAGAAAAACTTGCTAGTTGATTTTTAGATTAAATCGCTTATTTTAAGGGTTGTTATATTAAGTCACAAGGATATGGAGATGAAACGTATGGTGTTTTTGACGCAAAAGAAATTAATAAAAACTTAACTACATGCACATGCAGTTCTTTGTCTTTCGATGAAAATTAATCTCTATACAGGTTCTACGAGATTAACAAATTGTATTTTTCTTTTCAAATGACAAACTCACACTCACAAAAACTAAGAAGCTAACTAAATGCTGAAATGCACCTAATGCAAATGACTACAAGCATGCAAATCCTAAGATGCAAATATCTCTTAAAACAAATTGAAATTTCCCAAAAGGCTCCTTTAGTTTTAACTCTTCTTTGGTAGTCCAAAAAGCTAGTTCTCGAAAACGAGAACTCTTAATATAAGACACCAAAAACACTTAAAAACAAGAAGAAGAAATCAAACGACAACTCCTCCTCAAAATCAAGCCAAAAACCAGAAGCAAGAAACCTCACAAAAGCTCCAAAAGATATGGCAAAACGAAAATGAAAATGCAACAACAAAAACAAAAACAAGACAAAATGTTTTTTGAGTTTTTGAAATGCAAAAACAAAAAGCAAAACAAATGTTTTTTGAGCTTTTTAGTTTTATAAAGCAAGAGCTCTGAAAGACCAAGCAAAACTATCCAAAACCCAAACCAAGTAAGACTGAATTTCAAGCACAAACTTCAAGAATGCTCCCAAACCTTATAAGGCTAACTCGTAGCAAGATCAATAAGAGCAAAAGAAGACCAGAAAACTCAGCCAATCAGCCTAGACAAATAGTGCAAAACTCGTCGCAAACAAAGACTCCAAAGAAGCAAGCAAAGTTCTTCGAAAATTGCAACAAACCTAGCCTATGGAACTCCAAGAAAACCAATAAAAAACGAAGCAAAAATCACAATGCGAAGCACAACACAAAGATAGGAGTGAGTCAGTGAGCAGAAGCTCTCTGTTATGATAAAACAGAACAGCCAAGAATGCTCAGAAATCGATCTTGGAACTCAATCCAGAAGTGCTAGCACCAGAAACAACACTTTGCCAAAAAGACTAGTTTTCGATCAAACGAAAGAGAGAAAAGACTTGAAACCACTTCCTTCACACTCCAGTAAGTACAGAGACACTGTAGAAACAGGTCTCCACAGCCAAAAAGGACCAAAAAGTCAAGAAACTCAAAAATTCAAAATCTGCCTAGGTATACGCTACTTCACAGTTATGCAACCAACGTGCATACGCGTCTGTGCTAAGGGAAACTCGCGTATACATGGGTTCCTTTAGACAAACTTGCATGTATACGCGACTGTGTGCAGAAAAAAGTGGGTATGCAAAGGTAAATAATGAAAAAACAAAAAGAACAAGCCTGGAAAAGACACCAGGACTTCAGACTGACTGCAAGAAAGTAAACTGGACTGCAAATGAAAGTTAAAACTGCTGGGATCCTACCAAACATCTGAAACCACCCAACAGGAGAATCACAAGAATGTGATCCCCAAATGGAGTCGCCGTCTGTTTGGGAAATATCACCCTAGAGGTTGGTTGGGATACAACCTCCACAGAGCAGGGGCATGCTACTTAACAGAGACTCACACAACCATGCACGTTCAAAAAAACTAAATAGAGCAGAATGATAAAGTTACCCGCAGGTCCTACGGTTGAAGTAGATCCAGCAGGGTTCAAACCCCCAGCAACCGTCCTTCCTTCTTAACCTGAAATACAAGAAGAAACCAACACAAAGGACAAGTTGTACAGTATATATCTACTCTAAATGTTAGTGAGATTCATATAAAATATTAAATAAATCATAATGAATGCTTGTATAACAAATATTCTCATACATAAAAGCATACACTAACACGTTTATTTCGGGAATAGCATGGTACTTCTGTATTATAAATAACACGTACAAAAGTAACAAATGGAGAGATCACCCGATCCTTCCAAGGCTCGGCAGACGGCCGTCCGATCCGTCCACCCCAACAGTTCAAGACTCCTTCCAAACCGGTGCATACAAGATAACATGCTGGGATGTGTATCTCAAGGAAACAAGGGTTTCCTACAATGAATCGGGAAAGTGTGAGGCACGGGAATAGACTTGGATAGGAATACCAACAGAGTATAATATCAATAATTCTCTCTCCCTTAGGCCATACACATGAGGGCTTTTTATAGTCCCTCCAAGTAGTTTCAGCAGTTGGAAACAGTTGGCCACGTGCTGGGGTGGTTGAACTACCCGAGTAACCATCGACCCAGCCCGAAAATAGGTAATAATTATATATTTTTTAATCATTTTAATGGCATACGCGGAAAATTCTAGCTGAACTCGCGTATACACGTGGAAAAACACGGGCATAGTAGCGTATGGGGGATTTTACACTGTTTTTAAGTGAATTTGTCCAAGTCTGTAGGAATGGGTGCCCAAAAGCCATGAAGCAATCATGAATCATGTCAAAGTGAGAAATGATGCTATAACAGATATAGCTTTTTCAGATGAGATAGGACACTTCATTGTTATTTACTTATATGACATAACAGTCTATTCCAAGACTGAAGAAGAACATCTAAAACATCTGAGAAAAGTGTTTGAGAAATGTAGAAGGTTTGGTCTGTCATTGAATCCCAAAAAGACAGTATTTGGGCTGCAAGAAGGAAAGCTTCTTGGCCACATTATATCCAAAAATGGGATTAGGATAGACCCACAGAGAGTTGAGGGAATACTACAGATCACACACCCAAGAAACATCAAAGAGTTACAGTCCTTCATTGGGAAAATCAACTTCCTTAGGAGATTTATCCCAAACCTAGCTGAACACCTTAGGAATATGACTAACATGCTGAAGAAAGGTGTGGGAGTTAAATGGACTGTTGGAGCTAAACAATCCTTTGAATCGGTGAAACTCACACTCACCCAAGCTCCTGTTCTGATCAACCCTGATTTTTCAAAGGACTTCCTGATATTTTCATTCACCTCTGAGCACACAGTGGCTGCAGTCTTGCTGCAGAAAAAAACAGAGGGAATGGAGCAACCAATTGCCTTTTTTAGCAAAGCACTCAGAGATGCACCCTTGAAATACAACATAGTGGAAAAATAGGCCTATGCCTTAATCAAGGCCTTGAAAGACTTCAGGGTGTACATATTGCATTCTCACACCATAGCTTATGTGCCCAACATCATAGTCAAAGATATACTATCCCAAGACCCAGATGGGAAAAGGGGCAAATGGATTGCTGTGATATTAGAATACGACCTTGAGATAAAACTCACCAAACTAATTAAAGGTCAAGGCTTGGCTTGACTAATGGCTGAATCAAACTTACAAGCCCTAGACATTAACATGGTAAATACCTTGGATGAGCAACAAGAATTTCCTGATCTCACTGTTGAGGAAAAGCTTCAAAGCTCTCCTTGGTATTCTGACATTTTGTATGTGCTTACACACCTCAGTGCCCCTCCCGAGCTGCCAAAGACCAAGGCCAGATTATTAAAGCTAAAAGCCAAGAGCTATTGCATACTGAATAACTTCTTATACTGGAAAAATCCAAATGGTCTATTGCTTAAATGTTTGCCTGGAATAGAGGCAGAGAAGATTAAACAAGAATTCCATGCTGGAGAATGTGGAGGCCACCTAAGTTGGAAAGCCACTGCAAACAAAATACTCAGAGCTGGCTACTATTGGCCCACACTCTTCAATTATGTCCATAAAATGATAGTCGCCTGCCACAAATTCCAGATCTTTGAAGGCAAAAGGAAACTCCTCCCCTTACCCCTATGACCCATCATTGTTGAAGGTCCCTTTCTGCAATGGGGCCTAGATTTCATAGGGGAGATTCACCCTGCTTCTTCTGCACCACACAAATGGATCCTGACAGCCACATACTACTTCACTAAGTGGATAGAGGCTATACCCACTAGGAATGCCACAAATTCAGTCATCATTAGTTTCCTAGAAGGTCACATCCTCTCTCGGTTTGGCTGCCCAAGAAAAATAATCATTGATAATGCTACTGCCTTCGGCTCTAAGAAAATGGTTGATTTTTTTCACAGGTATCAAATAGCACTCGGTCATTCAACTACCTATTACCCTCAGGGTAATGGATTAGCTGAATCATCAAACAAGAGCCTGGTGATAATCATCAAGAAGCTGCTAGAAGAGAACCAAAAGTCTTGGCATAACAAGTTAGTGCATGCCTTGTGGGCTGACAGGCTTACAACAAAGAAGTCCATTGGCATGTCACCATTTCAGCTTGTCTATGGTACGGAAGCAGTATTTCCTACCAGCCTTGGGATACCAGTGATTAAGCTGGTCCAGGAGATCCAAACAGAAGAAGACAGTATGGTGAGGAGAATAAACCAGACGATCCATCTTCAACAAACAAGGGAAGAGGTCTACAACAGAGCAGTGAAAGTTCAGGAAAATATAAAGAAATTGTTTGACAAAAGAACCAAAGCTGCTGATTTCAAAATTGGAGATAAGGTTATGAGGTGGGACTCAAGAAGGGAGGATAAAGGAAAGCACAACAAGTTTGACAGTTTGTGGCAAGGTCCATACATCATCTAGGCCACTGTGGGTCAAATGCCTTCTTCTTACAAGAATTAAATGGCATTGAGCTGTTTGGGGGTCCTGTCAATGGCAGGATGCTCAAACACTACTTCTGCTGATTTACAATTTCCAGTTTCCACTCTCATTGTACATACCATTGCAGTTTTTATTTTCAAGAAAAAAGAAAAATGTTTCAAAAAAATGGAGGAAAAGGAGAGGTTCAGACATGCTTAAAACATGAACCTTTGATGTGAAAAATATTTGCTCTAATAAGCTCAAAACCTGAGCCAAAGAAAGTAAAGCAGTTGATCCTAACACGCCTAATATCTAGACCAGCAAAGAAGAAAGAAGAAATCAGCTCTAATATGCCCAAAACTAGAGCTGAAATGAAGAAAATAAGTGACTCTAACATGCTCAAAACTTGAGTCACAAAGAGAAGAAGGATAGTTCAAGTTTCAGATCCCAGGTCTTCATAGTTTTGTTTCAGTTTTCTGCAAATTTTGTCCATGCGCAACTGTCTTTATGCCTTGGATCCACAGCAAGTCAGACAGTCTAATCCTGGCTTGACTGTTTTTCAATTTCTGTTGTAGAATATAGAGAAGAAATCTGCTGGAAAGTTTAATCCCAGCAGATATTAGATTAGGTAGAGAAACATATGAGGCCAACAGTCTAATCTGGTCTCATGGAGTAATAAGTGTAGATTTAGAATAGGTTTATTTTCTGTTTGAAAAAATAAATGATGTAAAGGGTCTGCTAGCTCAAATGCACCCTAGAAGAAGAAAAAATGTTAGGATTGTAGTGTGTGTAGGTAGATTGATTGGGAAAGTTTTTCTGCTAATGTAATGTCTTCATATTGTGGCAGCTGATCTAAAGAAAGAAAGGGATGTGCCAAGTAGCAGGCAACTGGCCTTCTCCAAAGATCTATTCTCTGAATTCTTGACTCCTTCAAGAAGAAGCCATCCCCATGTGGAGCCACTGTTAGCCCCTTATAAATTCCTTGAAAAGTAAGCAAGGGACTAATTTTTTTTTTTTTTTTAAGCCTGTAAGGAATGCATTTCCCTTGAAAACACATCATCCTTGCAGCCTTTTCATGTCCCCTACCTTGTGTCTATTTCCCTCTACTGATCTGAGTCAATAGGCCTTGCTGATAAAGAATTATGCTCCAAAAGGCTTGGTTCTGCCCTTTATACCCTTGAAAAATGCTTCATTTTCACCCCTTTGTTCCTTTCCTCAAAGTCCCGTTTCTCCCCCCTAAATTTCCCTCTCTCTCCTAAAAACTTCCCAAAATCCCCATAAAATTCCACCCACTCCCTTTTTTTACGCCTAAATGCCCCTCATTCCCCTATCGTGACCCTTGGTTGGCCTTAAAATGCTTTAAAATGAGCCAAAAATCATATTTTCTTCATAGTCCGGGCCTAGCCCCTTTCGGCCTATCCCCTGCACCTTCTCCTCCCATAGAGCCCTGTGCTGTAACCAAACATTGGCCTAAAAGGCGCTAATCTCCAATGTTCATGGGGCGCTTTCTCAACCGTTGATCCATATAGATCGGATGATGATCGTTTAAACCCGCGGCGTTTGTGTTTCCCCGTTCAAACCCCCGATCGCGCCATCGCCATTCGTTTGCACGCAAATCTGACGGTTCGGAGTATACCTGTCCCTGTGGTCCCCACCGTGCACTATCCATGAAACAACTTGGTTTTCATCACATTGCTAATGGGGGTTGAGCGGTATTTTCCCATTGCCGAGCGATTCCATACAGCGCTCGACACCTGTCTCCTGTACGACAGCAAAACCACCCTCCCATCGCGTGTGATCTTTCGGTATAGGACGCGCAGCGATATTCATGTCAGTCGTCAGATCTGCCCTTGCCCATCCAACGGTCATCTCTCAACGAAGTTGTGCGAGGTTTAATCCAGGGTCTCCGTACTCCGGGCCCACCGTTCATTGACCTCCACTGTGTGTTCGACCGTCGATCTCCTCCAAGATCCGACAACCCAGTTTGGTCTCCCTGCTGTTGACTCTTCTGTCGTCGCCCGGTCCTGCCACATCACATCCACGTGTATCCATTGTACCTCCGCCATCCCATTGTATAAATTCATTCAAAGGTCGAGATTTACAAGGTTTTCACGTATAATTGTTTCACATTCCACCAACCTTGCACCATCTCTATTCTCCACCATTCCACAACATTTTCCACCATTTCTCCGCAGTCCCACTATCATTCTCATCACCCATGATGTATCCACCACCCCATTCATTGTTTTCTTAACAGGTTTCATGTTTTTGCAGGGCTATCAGAGGCGGAAAACCGCCATGGTTCACATGTACTACTTCAATGGCGTGCTGCGCAGACATAATTAAATCTGGAAGCCCGGAAATGGTAGCAATATCATGAATATTACCCAAGGATAGTTTAATCTTCGCAAAAAACCTATCCAGCGCCATTAAAGCCCAGACTTTGCAGATCGAGGCATTTATGGAGCAGTGGAGAAAAACCGACTAATGATCAATGGATTCCAGCGTTCAGTATTGAAGGTTTTGAGCTTTAATATAGCGATTTAGAGGCAAAACACCAGATCAATGATCCCATGGACCACGCAGAAGGTACAACACGTAGAAATCAAGGCATAACAGGGGTTTCTATAGTAGCAGAATGTTTTTCCTCCATAAAGGACAGAGCGCCCATGCAGTGTTTAATCTATGCCGTGTTTTGGAGAGATTTCCTACCCTGAAGACAGCTCCAGTACTATCAGAGCATTTATTTCATCAGTATGGCAGACGTATTTATCATTCATTTATCTTTTGTTTATTCACCAATAGCACCACACAGTGCTGCAATCTGAGTACATCAGAGTCATATCAGAGTAATTTGAAACCTGAAGAAGATCATTCATCCCCCCAAAGAACACCAGAGATTAATGCACACGATTTATACAGAGTGGGCTTTGGACCTCTTTCTTTTGAGAAGTTTAATACTGCATTTAGTTCTTCACCTACCTCTTCTACTCCTCTGGAGCTATAAATTCATGAAGAAACTCATTGTAAAGGTTGTTGATCAGTTATCAGAGAACTGCTAGTAGTTCCTTTTGAGACACAGTCTCTGTGTAAAGTTGTAAGATAGGTTGAAGGAAATGTTTTCAGACTGAGTATTCAACTATTGGAAATGTTGTACTTGATTGGTATTGCTATTTAATATGACAAGCACATTTCTTTGGATCCTGATCTGAAGCAATGGTGATGTTTTCCTATCTCTGTGTTTTAATTCATTTCATTTCATTTCTATTGGCTTGCATCAGAATATTGGCATAGGATTTACCCTTGTTAGGTACCCTATGTTTCTGCTCTCCTTGCCATCAGTGTTTCTCTTCTGAATGTATTATCTAAGAATCGATTTTAGATAGTTTAACCAATGTAGTGGATGTTATTGCCTGCTCTCTTATGTATGAATTAAATGAATTCAGTTCTTAGATGTTTCTTGTTATAGATTTAGTTGGAAGATTTGGGAACAATGGGGATTAGAGTTAGCCCTGTCCACTAGGATCCTTGTATAACCAGCTGGTCTTTAAATTTGTTCTCTAAATTTGTGTTATCTCCTCCCCTCCTACTTTCCCATATCACACAATCATCTTTAAGACCCTATGTCTCAGATGACTAGCCCAATTGAAAGCCTGCCTATTGAGTAGCAAGAAAATCCTTTCCTGACTCCATTGCCCAATGGTTTTAACTATTTCCTGGAATATTTCAAATCTACCCTTTTTCCTCCTTGCTCATCCTGGTCTTGCATTGAAACCTTCTTTCCTGATAACCAACAACCAAACAAATAATCAAACAAACAAACCCCGAGCCTTATAACTAGCCTAACATTATAACATTTGAGCCTCAAAGACATACACCTTCGATATAACATAGAGAGATCCCTCTCTGGACCCAGGATGGCTAGATCCTGAGGTCCGAAAGTGGTTTGATGTTGTCTCATCTTTTGGTATTTCCAATCTTGCCAAAACATGGGAACCCCAACACTCCTAAAGAGTGTACTCTTAATTTGAAAGAAACTAATAAGTGTGCTATTTATGCAGAAGACCATATCCTAGAAAAATGTCCCTCTATACCAGGACTTAAAGCTGCATTTACAGGGGGACAGCCTGAAGATGAATACTTGAATGATATGGGAGAAAGAAGGAATTGGCCTTAGGTAGGTACAGGCATGGCTTCTGAATTTTCTCCACACTATTTTGGTTATAATTCACAGGCATATTCTTATCCTAACTCTTATCAGCAGTGGCAGTATGGGAATCAATATCAACATGGGAAACCTTCTGAACCATGGCAACATGGTTGGAGAGGGCCAACTCATTCTCCATATTCCTACCAGCCACCTATGCAGTCATATCCATCTACACATGCACCCTATTCAATGCCTCAACTTCCGAGTCAGTCCACTCCACCATTGCCTTTACCTCCACCCTTTCGACCTCCTCAGTTTCCTGCTCAACCTATGCCCAATCCTAATAATAATAAAGCAGTGCAAATGATCTATGTAACAAACCCATAATTATCATTTGAATACTAGTCTATTCCAGTTGGGGTTCATGATATTCAATTAAGATCGAGAAGGACTGTAACATCACAAAATCAGAAGCAACTTATGGTGATCATTGAAGAGAAAGGAGAAGAGGAAACTCTTAACCATTCTCTGAAATCTGTCACTGAAAATCCCTTACCCTCTGAATCCTTGCCATCTTCTTCCAACCAGCCTCCCTTCCCAGAGAGGCTAGTAGTGGAAAGGAGTGAGCCTATTTTTGAGACTAGTTTGGCTTCTGAGCTTTAGAATCTTTTCATTAAGATACCTTTGCTTCAAGCCATTAAAGAGATCCCCATTTGTACCAATATTATTAAGGAACTCTGTCTCAAGAAACTCGGGAGGAAGGGATTAGAACCCAAAACCATTCAATTTGTTGGTAGGGCAACAGAGTTGATGACGGGATGTGTGTCTATGGAAAAATATACTGATCTCAGAAACCTTGTTGTCTCATTTTAGTTTGGTAATGTCCTTATCTCTAATGTTCTTATAGACCTGGGGGCAACCATTAATGTCATGAATAATCAAACCATGGATCAAATTCGGTTATCTCATCTTCGCCCTACTCCCACTATGCTTGAATTGGCAGATAGATCTAAAATTAAGCCAGAAGGAGTATTGGATGATGTGATCATCTCATTAGATTCTTGGGAATATCCTACTGATTTCATTGTGCTTCAGCCAAAGAACCCAGTAGGAGGACATCCATTGATCTTGGGTCGACCATGGCTTGCTACAGCCGATGCATATATTGGATGTCATTTCGGTGATATGTATATTTCACATGGAGATTCTAGGAAGAAAGTTACCTTATACCCCCCTGCCAGATCCATTTAGGACCTTCGAGATAATTTATGGTTGGATCAAAGTAGTGATGAGGAGACTAAGTCTATTTCCCTTCTCCATCATTATACTGGGTCTTCACAAGAAGATGAGATTCAAGATTTTTTGAATAATCTAGACACTATGCCTAATTTTGAGCCTTTCAGCCAAATTTTCAGCCTAGATTTTCAAGAAAATCATGATTCTCATTCTTCTGTACCACTGCATTTGACCACTCCCTTGAGTACTCCTAAGCCTGATACCACTCTTTTTGAGATTAGCCCTGGTAAGTCCTTTCATATTAGTTCAGATTTGGACTCATCTCAGCAGGAGCAGCTTGTGAATTTGTTGCAAAACCATCTTAGTGCCTTTGCTTGGGGCTATGAAGATATGAAGGGTATCCCTTCTAAAAATTGTACACATCATATCTATATTTAGGAAGGAACCCGACCTGTATAACAACCCCAAAGGCGAATGAATCTAGCTCTAATAGATATTGTGAAGGAAGAAGTACATAAACTCTTAGATGCCAGTTTTATCTATCCTATTTCCGACAGTTAGTCGGTCTCTCCATTAGTGCTTGTATCTAAGAAAAATGGAAGATGGCGTATTTGTATTGATTATTGAGAATTGAATAAATCCACTCTTAAATATTACTTCCCTCTCCCTTTCATTGACCAGGTGCTTGATACCCTTGCAGGAAAGAAATATTTTTCCTTTTTGGATGGCTTCAGTGGTTATAACCAGATACAGATTGCACCCGAAGATCAGGATAAAACTAATTTTACATGTCCATGGGGGAAATTTTCTTATAAAGTGCTCCCCTTTGGTTTATGTAATGCCCTGGCTACCTTTCAAAGGTCAGTCCTGGCCATTTTTGCTGATCTAGAATTTGTAGAAATTTATATGGATGACTTTTCTGTGTTTGGTGATTCTTTTCATGAAGCTCTCAAAAATCTAGAGAAAGTACTTCTTCGTTGTCAAGAAGCCCATCTCGCTTTGAGTGACAATAAATGTAGATTAATGTGCAAAGCAGGAGTGGTGCTTGGCCATTTGATTTCTGACAAAGGTATCCAGGTTGATCCGGCAAAGATTGAAATCATTCTGCATCTTCTTGCACCCAAAACTAAAATGGAAGTAAGAGTTTTTTTAGGACATGCTGGTTACAATAGAAGATTCATTGAAAATTTTTCAAAGATAGGGTGGCATGACAATTCTATTCAGAAAAAGTAGTTCCAACCAGGTGATTGGGTACTCCTTTATGATTCTAGATTTAAAATTTTTAAAGGGAAGTTCCATACACGTTGGATGGGACCTTATGAAGTGATCCGATTATTCGAGAATGGAGCATTAGAAGTTAAAACTATTGATGGACAAAATTCAGTATTCTTGGTAAATGGACATAGATTAAAGAAGTAATTTTAGCCACTTTCCAAGAAAGATTTTACACAGTAAGTCCAACAGCAATTCGGGAAGGTAGTGGTAAATGGTAATACCAACCTTTTGAAAACATGAATTCGTCTTCTTCCCAAAGAAAAATAAATAAATTAAATTTAATAATAAAAAAAAGTGAAGAAAAAATATTTTCCTGTAATTGTGAAAATCAGTTCGCTGACATGATTACAGAAGGGTCAACCTGAAAACCATCTTGCTAGTAGGAAGATAAAAAATTTCTAATAAAAAGAGAATGTTGCTTGATCTTTAGATATGCTAGCGACCACCAAGTAAAAGCAGGTTCAACAGACCTTTATACATTGGGGTAATTAGCGTGGATATTTTTATTCAAGTAACACTTAATTCTCGCTGCAGTTAGCTTTCTTGCACCAGTATAGACAAACCTTCCAGAAAATTTTCTGCCTTTCTTCATATCCCATTTGGTAATATTCCTTCAGTTTTCTTCTTTAAATCACAGAATGATTAACCTTCCCACATTCTTCTGAATTTACCCTACCCACTTCGTAAAAATGCCACTTTACCCTTGAATTTTTTTCCCTATCCCACTTCTGTTTATCCGCTCTTTTACTATTCCTGGAATCCCTGTAACAAAATTCCTTCCCATTCTGAAATTTTCCCCTTTCCCACTTCTTTTTTCCCTCATGAATTCATTGCAGGATCTCATACACAAAGAGAAAAAAGATGCCCTGAAGCATCAAGAAAGGGCGAAGCAAATTTCCAGTATCAGTTGAGGAAGCCATGTTAGAATTCAAACCTATATTTTACTTAAACTCCCTATTCTTTTTTTAGACAATATGCTTTCACTAGTGGAAGCATATCGTCCTATGTAATAATATAAGCATAATGGTACCAACAGAACAACATAGTAAGTGGTGTAAACAGATCGGTGCAAGCATGCACCTTGACAGAAGCAGAGTAAAATTTGTTCTTTTCATAAGTATATGTCATAGGAAAGTGTTCATCATGAAAGTTTACAAGAATACTTTTCCACTTATTTAAGGAGTACTTGTGCTATCATATTAACTAGGAGAAAATTATTTAAAATACAAGGTATTTTTAGATAAGAATCATGATCATTTTTTTAATAAATTCTAAAGTTCTTTTTTGAATTATGAAGTAGTGCAGAAATGTTTAACCGTTGCTTGGATATAATTACCCTTTCTTCCATGATCCTAAACGTCCTTCACTTATAATTATTACCTCACTTAGCCGTTAAAAACGCTGCCGCAAGTACCAATCCCGCACAATTCTAAACGTGCCGTGCATCCACGGCTATTTTGGTGAGATGGATCGGTGAAAAGACATAAGGGATGGTGGACGGTTGGATCCCTATCTATAAAGAGCCAAATTTTCTTGTATTGCATGCAATTTTTGGACTGTTCATAACTGTTAAGCAGAGATGCCGCCTGTTCAATGTGAACCTTCATCCCTCAGTGAGGTAAATCAAACCGCTGAGTTTTGCAATAGTCTTGCACTATTGCGAGACTCAGGCTTTCTTCATTTTTTGAAAAAAATTGATGGGCACAGTAGTGAATTGGCCCTACAGTTTTCAAAGAGTTTTAAAAATGGTCGTGTAAAGATTGGGCCCCTGAAATTTAAAGTCACGGAAAAATCGATAGCAACAACGACGGGCTTGCAAAACACTGGTGTGCAGTACTTTAAAAATTAGAAGCTCGAGAGGAAGTTCTGGAAGCATTTCGTTGTTGATAAGGACATGAAAGTAGACTGGAATAAAGGAGTTCCACGCAACGCCCTGCTGGGATAGTGGCGGGACCTCATTTTTATCCTCCAGAAATTCGTGAATTGTGAGGGAAGGTACTCCCTTACCTTTGTGTATCATTTCAGGATGCTGCAACACTTCGAACCCAACTGACACGTCTGGTGGAGGATGGATTTCACTTATTTTTTTCTTAAGAGTTTGGAAAATATGGCCAAGAGTGTGTAGGGCGCTCGGGCAGACCAGGACAATAAGAAATTATATCACAATGACCTAATCAAAATCTTGGTCCAGAAACAATCGGAAATTAAGGGCATGACCTGAAAGGCATTGTTGAAGCAGCTAGATAAAAAACCATCTGCAGGAAAGAAGACAACTGCTAAAAAGAAAACAGAGACCCTCGCCAACACAAGCAAGGGTCTGAGTGTAAAGAGAAGTCCTTCTTGCACCAGTGCAAAAAGGAAACAACTTGGGAAATCAACAGAAGAAAAGGGCCCATCTCCAAAGAAAAAGAAGACAACAGGTACACCTGTTGAAGAAACTCCTCTGATGCCACCAGTACATGAACAAACCCCCGAAGAAGACGATTTGCTGTCAGTCCTTGCAGACACAACAAAATCTATGGAAGTTGAAGATGATACTCTGTTGGCCGATTTTATTAAGGCCCAGAAAAAGAATGAAGAACCTGGTGCAGAACCACAGTCCCCACAGAACGTTGAATCCCCTCTTGCACTAGTGTAAGAAGAACTAGTGCAAGAAGAAGAAGAAGAGGAACCAAAAGAAGTGCAAGAAGAAGAAGAACCAGAAGAAGTACAAGAAGAAGAAGAACCGGAAGAGCAAGAAGAAGAAGAAGAACCGGAAGAGCAAGAAAAAGAAGAAGAACCGGAAGAGGAAGAAGTATTTACTGAAGTCATGAGGGATACTAAGGTCCCTGAAGAAAATGCAGCCCCTGTCAGGACAGAAAAGGAAGAAGACTCAGTAGCTCCTGCTGCTCGGATAGTTGAGCTAGAGCTTCAAGTGCAGAACTTAGAGCAGCTCGTAGCTAAAGCGCAGGAGGAAAAATAATAGAATAAATAAGAATTCACGACGGAGATCCAGAAAAAGAAAGGAGAAGTCAGGGTGTGGAAGTACCTTGCTGCGCAATGTTTCAGACGACTTAAAACGAGGACAAAGAAATTGAAGAACAACAAAAAGAAGAAGTCTGAAACATTGCAGACTGATGATAGTATGCCAGAGCAGGAGTGAGCTGGAATGCTCAAATTTTTGAAGGTTTTTTGCAGAGGTAAAGAATTGTGTGAGGATACACAATAGCTTAGGGATGGGAGGATGTTAGCCCCCTAATTTTCTCTGTTTTTACCATTTTCCCCTTCCTAAATCATAACCATTTACCTCTGTTGCACCTATTTTATGCACTCTCATCTTGCACCAGTCCAAGCACGGTGACATATTTCATATAAACCTTTATTCTTCATGTTTTAATTCAATTTAGCATTAATTAAATATTTATTACATTATTTCTTACTTTTAAATCACTTTTGTAACTTATCGATATCTCCAATGGTTCTTTGATAGTTAGAGTGCTTACCGTGACTGCTGATCTTAGTGTAGGATTGGATCTTGCACCATTGCCAGCATAACAGATCTTCGTGGCAGATCCGAACCTCCTCGATTATCGCCTCGGCTTGAGCTGCTTCAGCCATGACAACAGAGTGATTCAAAGGCAACCGAGACCAATTCGTGAAGGGCGAAAGCTGGTTAGCTACGACCAGTTTTGAAAAACTGTCTTATTTTGAAGGTCGAAACTAAATTTTTCATTTTGTTATGAATTAGTTGAACGATCTGTTTTGGCCTTCGGTCAACAGATCTATATAATGTAAAGTGTAAATAGGACGTGGGAGGAGAAATTTTGAGCAGAGTTTTTAGAGCGAAGTTTGATAGGCGGTAACAGGTTGTTTTATCGCTTGAATCTGGGCTGGACATTGCATTAACACATGTATTCGCCTCAATGAATTAATAAAAAGTGAGCTCCGCCTCATGTTTTAGAAATTGTGTTTCTGTCTTTAAGCTGATGAATTGACTAGTTTACTGAGCAGCATTTTAACTTAAAAGGGAAATGCACTGGTTGGCTAGGGCCCAGCCAACCCAGCACGTTTACCCCATTTTATGTTTCTCGTAATTTGTGTTTATATTATTAAAGTGTGATTCAAATTTCAACACATGTATTCCTGTCTGAGTGAAAACGGATCCATCGTGTGAAGTAGATACATTTTCTTTCCTTGTAATTTACTTTCCTGCACCTGATTTCAAATTGGTTTTCATCCGCCTGGTACAAGCAGGAGAAACAAACCTACACTAGTGCACGTTGGTGTGATATTTTATTTTCCTATAATTCCGTTTAATTGGTTTTTCCGCCTGGTCCAAGCAGGAGAAATGAACCTGCACCAGTGCACGTTGGTGTGATGCAGCAAGTTTTCTTAATCTACTTTCCGCAATCTTCTTTCTTTCTTTAAATGCTTATTACAGGATAAATGATTGTTTCTTTACTTCTGCATTTTGTTAAGATCAGAAACATTCATTTTTATGTGTGCAATTTGATTCGATAGAAAACTAGCACTTGCAATAATTGAACACTCATTTTAAGGATTAAATGCTAAGTGTAGGAAGCTCTGATCCAATGCAAGAACCAGTTTCTTGCCACAAGATCTGAGTGCTATGAACCTTGAAAAGTTTGAGCCCTTGCATGAATTAAAAAGCCTTCAGTAAAGACACTATTTATACCTTCTACATAAATCTCTGATCCTGCACTAGTGCAAGCACAAATTAATGCAAGAATGAAATCTCTAAGGAAGCATGTTTAAGGGCCCATCTAACGAGACTTCTAAAGTGTCTCTGCTAAGGGAAAACACACACTCAGTAGATTAAACAACCATTAGTGGGAGTGATTGCCTTTTATATTTAATTCTCTCTTGCAAATGCATACTTCCTCGTTCCAGTCTTAGATTATTTTTGATGGTTCAAGTTGCCTTCTTCTCTTTTGATTTGATTCTACAATCTTTCCATTAAAGAAAGTATGGATTTACATTAGGAAGATTCATACCATCTCTGGCATTGCCTGTGCTTCATCTCTAAGTTTACGAATCCCCCGGGTTGACAAATTAAGTGTTGAGGAGTTTTCTTAAGTGTAATTCCTGCACCCAACAATAATATTGAGCATCTGAATAAAAAACAATAATTCACCAATATTAAATATAACTTATAACCATGGTAAATTATATTAATTAATAAACGATGAAATAATAAGACTTAAATGAATATGATCATATACATGATGTAAAAAATGAAACATTATATGTATTATACATAATAAATATTTTACCTCTCACTTTCTTCATTATACCTTTTCCCAACAGGTGCTTCACTTCAAATTTTTTGATGGAGTTCACATCTCAAATGATATCCACCGCATTCATAGTTGGCACAACTAATTTAGGAAGATAATGACTAATATACACCATGGATTCATATACCACATATCCCTACACCATATAACCCTCAGGTCGTGCTCTTTGTCTATCCAAAGCCTTCAAGGATTTCAGGTGCCTCTCCACCATCCACATTGACCTTGTGTGTACTATTCCACACATTTCAATCTCCTCAACTTGGTGTAACAAGTAGTGTTCTTGTGAATTGAAAAATTTTGGACATAGATACTTTTGCATTTCACACATTATCCGAGGAATTTCTCTCTTCCAATGCTTTATTTCATCTTGATGGATTTCTTTCAATGACAACCATCTACAAATCATTACGCAAGGTTATTTCAATGAAACATAATATATATTTCATTACAAGTAAATAAGACATCATGTCATTAAGTACAAAAATAAATTATAGCGATATTTTGTGTATATAAATCAAAACTACTTACCTCATGTATTTACTAAGACCATGTATAACTTGTTTGACATTGTTTTCGAAGTCGTTTGGGAGAGATACAGGTAGAACATACTATAACAATAAAAAA
Organism: Pinus albicaulis; assembly: GCA_034641835.2. Classification (NCBI taxonomy): domain Eukaryota; kingdom Viridiplantae; phylum Streptophyta; class Pinopsida; order Pinales; family Pinaceae; genus Pinus; species Pinus albicaulis. The sequence goes on along the minus strand of CM076583.1, from coordinate 3,921,046 downwards.
TGAATCGTTACTGATTTCCAAATTAAACAAAAAAAAGGAAAATTTAAAAGATGTATTCAAGCAATAACATACAAAAATGTATACCAAAAAAATTACCTTAACAAAGGGATGCCAATCATGTGTTTTCACCCCACTGAAGTCACCTTTCTTCGTTAAGATATTATTTATGTTTGAAGCAAAACCTGTTGGAAATTTAATTCTTCTAACGAACTCTTTTACATCATTGCTTTGTTGTTTTGTTAATAACCATGGAATATTATTATAATTTCGACCTCCATTATTATTTGATCCGTCGATCACACTTTTCATTGCATGATTCGATTTCTCAATGTTAGCACAAATTTTGTCAATTTTATCTCTATCATGTGCACCATCTATGATTCGCCATAACGTTTCTGTCACATTCTTCCTGATATGCATTGTATCAAACAAATGAGCTATTTTTAGGTCCTCATAATAGGGCAACCTCAGGAATTGAGAAGGATAACATTTTATTCCAGGTGGAAGTACAATATTAGTACCTTCACTGCGACGATGACCTTGATATCAAAGGATAAAATAAATCAGAACAATAATTATAAAATACAATAAAATTAATTCATTAGTTAAAACAAAAATTCCAAACATTACATAAAAAATTATTATATATATATATATATATATATATATATACAAGACAAATTATGTACCAGCTGCTTGACGATTATTAATTCTATTATATTCCAACTTCCACAACCGAGGTGTCATTCTTTGTGGTTTTAATCCAGTTTCCTCTTTATCATTGAAAAGATGTTTTTCAGTAGTACAATACTTATGGTTCCTAAAGAGGAAGTGCCTAAACTCATCAAACACCATCTTTCCTAAGTCTGGCGAATGACGATACTTCATCTTAGGGCCACAAACTGGACATGCAAATCTACCCTTTGTTTGAAGACCTACAATAGATGGATCAATAACAATTATACTATGAGATCATTTTTAAAACATGCAATATGGTATATCTAATTTAGATAATTATATATTATGTTAAAGTGCAACGAAATATTGCATACCACAAAAATGTGTAAGTCCTGGGGCATCATGAATCATCCATACAAGCATTCCACGACATTGAAATCTCTTTTGCTTGATTGGTTTAGTGATGCCATGCCATAACTTTATTAGCTCATCGATAAGAGGCTCAATATATACATTCATATCTTTGACCTGGTACTTACCTAGTTGTTAAAAATTACGGTACATAATAATTACTACCATGATATATGTATATATAAGTAAGTAAATAAATAAAATATATTATGCAAACAACGAGAGAAATGAAAATGTTACATTCGAAAAAATAATGTATTAAATACCTGGAATAATCATAGTCAACATTATGTGCTCCCTCTTTATTGACATCCAAGGAGGAATGTTATTGTTGATAACGAAAATAGGTCACATTGAGTAAGTAGATCTAAGCTCTCCGAATGGATTAACACCATCAACTGCCAATAAAATCCTGACATTACGAGGTTCATTTTTAAAATTACATATTTTTCCTTGATTTCCCTAAATGCAGAACCATCTGCAAGAATTCGAAGAACACCATCTCCACTTCTATTCTTTGAATGGTAATCCATAAACTATTCTATGCTCTTACACCTGAACATTCACTGCAAACGTGGAATTATGCGAATGTGACGAAGAACCTTTTGAGGCAACTTTTTTATTAGTTGATTTGTTCGATATCTACTGGTACCACATTTCGGACATTCTGTTTTTGACACAAGTTCTCCATAATATATAATATCATCTTTAGGACATGCATCTATAGTGTTATATTCCATTCCAAAGTCTTTCATAATAACACGCAGATCTCGATATGTTCGAGGTAAAGTATTTGGCGATGGTAACAAAAATTCACCAAACAATCTACAACATAAACAAAAACTAGTTAATGTAAATATTATTAATCATATAATATAATAAGTATTGAACTATTAATTTACACATTTGTTACAACAAAAAAAGGGAAAATAATCAACATTTACATATATGTGATCATATATACATATTGCATACCTTAGGATCTATGTCATACATCTGTTTGACAAATTATTCATTACCTTTAAGTTCACCAACAACAATGTAGCAGAGAGAAGAGTTTCATTTGAGTGTTAAAAAAGTCGTTCATTTGACGTTTCAATAAGAGGTAAATCATAAATACCATCACTATCTCCACCATCATCATCTAACTCACCATACAAGTCTTGGAGCATTTGATTTGTCCCATCATTAATGTGAACTGTCTCATTATTGTCATCATGATCTACCTCCATGGGATCATTAAAATCATCTTCATCATTCGCTTCATGTTCTTCACCTTGTACAACATCATTTCCAGTACTAATATTTGTTGCAATATTCTCTTGTACTGGTGCAACATCATCTAATCCACTACTATTTAGCCATGGAAGCTGGTTGATCTGCAAAAAGTTGGGGGGAAACTGTGCCTTTATGAAAATTACAAACAATCATTAAACATTAGTGCGTATATAAAAAATATTAAAATAATATAAAATTTTACGATATAATCAAAATGAAGATAGATAATTAATTACCATGTGACGATAGTCATTCGATCCACCATCAATGTGCCCATATTTCCTACAATGCATTGTTGCTGTTGCTATTAAAACTCTAACATTATTTCTCATACAACATTTTTTGCGAGGGCAATAAACTCTACCATCACCCCTTTCACCCTTTTGAATTTTTTTCCACCTCTAATGTTTTCTTCCATTGATGCAAATTATCCTATAAAGAAAATAATAATTATATTTAGCAATTATCTCTCTCAATGGTGTAGAAAACCCAAGACGTGTTGAACTCAATGGGAGCTCAATAAGCAAAAAGAAAATAAAAGTGATCAAAGTTCGACCATGATAAAAGGATCAAAGGTAAATAATGAATGGAAAACCCTGATCTTATTTATAACAAAATATTGAGTTATCCTTGATAATGGTGCATAATAAAATATTATTAACCAAGATCTAGATCTAATAGCTTGGAATATTTTATGGCTAAACTAGCTGTTAGGATAACGGCTAGTTTGACTTTGAAAATTAAAATCGAATAATAACGGCTAGTTTTATTTAATTAAGTAATTAATTAATTATTTAATTAATTGTGATAATATATATATATATATATATATATATTCTTATTTTATTTATTTTATTTTTCTTCTTATTTTTATTTATATATATATATATTATTATATATATTTTATTTTTTTAATTTTAATTTTTAATTTTTTTAGAAATGGCTAAACTAGTCATTAGGATAACGGCTAGTTTGATTTTGAAAATTAAAATCGAATAATAACAGCTAGTTTTATTTATTTAATTAATTAATTGTGATAATATATATATATATATATATATATATATATATATATATATATTAACAAAATTACTAAACTAATATATGAAATAATATATTAAATCCGTAACAAGTTCTGATTGCCACCATTCCCGACATTTCAAATGGCATCCACCGTATTATTCTACATTCCATCTCATGAATAGCCTATGTCGCGCTTCTGACGTTTTATATCCATGTTGTTATTCCGACATTTTGTGAACGGTCTTTGTGAACGTATCAGGGCAGCCTAGGAAATGCATTTGGGCGAGTCAAGTTGTGTGAGGGCACCAGAGGAAATGAGTTCGGGTGGGTTTGGTCGCGTCGGGTCGTGCCGTGTGAGGGCGCCCAAGGAAACCCTTGAGTCTGTCATATTCCGATTTTTGTTGTAATAAATTTCCATTTTTGATACGACCTCCCTCACACGATCCGACCCGAATGTGTTTCCTATCGAGCCCTCACACGGCACCACCCGACCCGCCCGAACGAAGACACGACGGAGATCAAAATGGAAAACAGATTGCACAAATGTGTAGTACAAGGCACACAGTTGATCACAACTTAGCATTTTTGATACGACCACCCTCACACGACCCGACCCACCCGAACACATTTCCCTAGGCACCCTCAAACGACTCGACACGACGTGACTCGCCCTAATGCATTTCCCTGGGCACCCTCACACAACTTGACTCGACCCTCCCTGACCCGCGGCAAACATGTTTCCTTGTGCGCCCTTACACGACCCGACCCAAATCGACCCAGCCCGATCGAACGTGTTTCCTTGGGCGCCCTCACATGACTTGACCCGACCCGACCCGCCTGAACGCGTTTCCTTGGGTGCCCTCACATGACACGACCCGAGCAAACCCACCTGAATGCGTTTTCCTAAGCGCACTCACAAAACTCGACCCGACCCATACACAGGACATTATATTTTGAAAAACATATAATAAAACTTCTAATTTATTCATTCATTAAATTTTAAGATAAAATTTTTTATATTCATTTTTAAGATTAAACATGTTATAAGTTGAGGAGAAATTAATAACAATTAAATATAAAAAATATATTATTATTTTTGTTAGCTTGACCTAGCTAACATAGTAATAGCTAACATAATAATTGTCAATTAAATCACCCTAGTAAACAAATAACAAATATATTATTATAATCCTATAAAAATTAATAAAATAAAAATAAAATAAAAAAACAACATTACAAAATAAACTTGAGTCGCCTGATCTGCATAATCTCAATCTCCCTACCCGTTAATGATCCAAAGGAAAAATACAACTAAAATGTTAAACACTCTCAATAAATCCGCATTTACATGAAGCATTTGAAGTCGTCGTCCATGGAAACCAAAACATCTCTTTAATGTACCTACTTCAAAATATTTTAAAATACGAAAAAAAAATCATTAACACCATTCATAATATTGGGGAAATATCTAAATACAAATATAATGGTTTATTATTAAACATTTTCATTTAAAAAACTATCAACATTTCACAGTTAAAAAAAATAATAATAAATAAATTAAAATTTATTTCATCACATAATTTAAACTCTCTATTTAAAATATAAACTATTTAAACTCTCTATTTAAAATCATATGGAAAATAACAATGTTTATGACGTAGGTGAACACGTCGCAATACCGATGGTTGTCCTACAATTGTCACAATACCGAAGTTTGGTAAAAACGTCGCAACACCGACGTTTACCCTCCACACGTCGCAATACCAATGATTGTCCTCAAGTCGTCGCAATACCGACATTTTCTCCCGATTACGTCACAATACCGACAAGTGTCCACAAACATCGCATTATCGACACATATTTTAGTAACGTCACAATACCGATGCATATTTTAGTAACGTCGCATTTCCGACATTGTGTCCCTAAACGTCGGTATTCCGACAACGTTCATAAACGTCGAAATAGCGACGATGTCCCTAAACGACGAGATTTGAAAAATTGATAAAAATTGGGGAAATGTCCAACAATACGTCAAAAGTGTCAAAACTAAAGTGTCAGAATTTTGACCAAATGTACTAGTGTTTGACTAAGTTTTACTGGTATTTTGACTTGGATTATTCACACAAATTTCTATAAAAAATTCTAATTTGTGAAATTGTTGAAAAACATAATTTCTCCTCAAGAAAATATTGTTGGGTTTTCTCCCAAGGTTGGGTTTCCTAAGTGAAAATTATTTGTGTCTATTGTCCATGGGATTTTTTCTATGATATTTATTGATTCCATTGCATTTACGATTAATATTTTCTAAGAATAATTATTGAATGATAACATTGGCATACAAATATTGTTTGAAAATCATTAGGAAGTAATTATTTGGTAGAAGTGAAATTTTTTGGTGTCTATTGTCCATGGATTTTTTCTATGATATTTATTGATTCCATTGCATTTACGATTAATATTTTCTAAGAATAATTATTGAATGATAACATTGGCATAAAAATATTGTTTGAAAATCATTAGGAAGTAATTATCTAGTAGAAAATTATATTCTACTGCACATAATGTAGAATTTCAACATGGGATCAAAGCTTTGTTGAAAGGGTAGCCATTGAAGTCATCCTAAGAGACTAGGAATCAACTACTTATATAGAATTTTGGTCTCTTGAAAATATGGTGCCCAACATAAGAATTGAACACAGGTTGGATGGTGCTACTAACTTTAGATCTTGGAAGACCAAGATACTTCTCATCTTGGAAGATAATGATGTTTAAGACTATGTGAAGGAAAAGTTTCTAGAACCAGAGCCTGAGCCAAGGAGAAATCTAGGCACAAAAAGAATTATATAAAGGCTAAGAGGATCTTGATAGATTCCATAGAAAACCATTTGATTCCTCATGTTGCTAAGTTGGAATTGCTAAAGAGGTGTATGATACCTTGGTGGATTTGTTCGAGAGTAAGAACACTAATAGGAAGCTATCCTTGAGACATAAACTCTATAGTATCATGATGTCTGGATCAGACTTAGTTTCCACTTTGTTATACAATACTTTGTCACACTCCACTTTGTGTCGTCATCCAACCAGTGTCGCAAAATATGTTCTCCATGAAATATGTCTAAAACATCCCAGAAGAAGTGGAAGAAGAATTGTTACACTAAAATTTGTCACCATGACTGTCAATTCGGATATCTCGCCATTTGATGGTGTGTCTTAAGTGAATCCTCTAGGAAGCTTGAAGTAAAATAATACCAAGTAAAAAAGGAATTTGGTTTTCACTGCTTAAAAAACATTTTCGAGCACCTGCTCGGTTTTGCTAAAAAAAACCTGAGCACCTGCTTGGTTTTCCTGAAAAAAATGATCCAAGGTAAATTCTCGATACCCTTAACCAATACCTTTTACTTCAGCTGATAAATTAGAATTTCATTTAATTAAAGCATTATTGTGGAGGTAAATCCCCTCTGCGGATAGAGGCGATCCCTACTAGCCCAGATCGGGTCTAGCAACAATCGTAACATGCTATGGCGCAAGTCCCTAATTGCAATAAACCAACTTGCGAAGAAGGCCTACCTCAAATCCAATGCTGTTGTTTGTAGAGAAGATAATGCTCCCCTTCCTTTGCTCCGGTAGATCACAATCCTCTCGCTTGCGGCGATCGAACCCCTGCACATACAAGAAACACGACAAACACAAGCGTAAAACCCGATATGTGCAATTATGTATCAGTCAGAGAAGACAAAACTCATGATCATAATGAACAATACGAGTGGAACCATAACCAATAGTTGCTTATCATTAATTCATCAAAGGAAAATACAACCTGGCTCTGACGCTGAACCTTCCTTCGGCGGGTCGTCAACGGAATACGTCTCAGTAAAGCTTTTCGGGAATGAGGACAAGCCTCTCTCTTCGATCGTCAATCTCCTTGCTACTGATTTGGCTCTATGAGGACTATCAAGGCTCTTGCAACATTCTTTAGGCTATGAAGGCTCTTGGAGATTCTTGGAGTTTAGCTTGCAAAGGGAAATGTCAAGCTTATATAGATGGTGGAAGGGGAGTTGGGATCCCTACAATCATGGGATTGGCCCTATCCTCAAGGAAGCTTCCATGAGAGGTGGAAAACCACTTTCTCTACATGGAGAACCAGAGCCAAATGTCCCAACTCAATTTAGAGTCCAGTTCGGGAGTTGGTTGGAGTCAATCTTTTGCCATTTATTTTTAAAAAACACCCTTTATTAAGCTTGGCGTGAGTGTGACTCTGAGACAGAGCGCCAATTGTCGCACCCTCTTTGAAGGATTTCCCCCATTGGCGCGGGTATAACACTGGCTAGTCACGCCAAGGATAAAACAACCATTTTTAGGGTTTTTCACAAGGAGATGTCTTCAGGGAAATGAAATTCCATGTCTAGGGGAATGCCATGAAAGTGTTTTCAGATCATGTCACTGCTCATAGGTCATGGAATAAGCCCTCCAATGTGCGGGACGGGGAATTGCAAGGACGGTGACAAATTGCTGTGTAACAAGCATCAATGAAGATAAATGAAGAACTGCATGCTGTAAAGAAGAGGAACATAACATGTCAAAATCAACAATCATAAGAACACATCATTTGATAATGGAGTTCGTCCAGGAGGGACTACATCTCTGTGCCTCGGTGTTAAGATGGTGTAGGCCGCTGCATTAAGTGATGTAAGAAGAATATGTACATGGATGTGTTTATTTCACATACAAGGAAAATTCCCTCACGCAGGAGTGGCTATACCTCTCTATGAGATGTTCCATTACGGAACTCTCATTCACAACAAGGCTCCTATCAGTATGACAAAAACTCATGCATAAAGACTATGATTATCCTACAAACATGGAGAGGGGATCTCAAACGACATACGTGTGACAATGAGTATCCCGCAAACATGGACAAGATAACAAAACTAGACAAGATCCCATGACTCATACATCAATAGGGATCTATACAACACTATGCATCTCAGGGAAAAAGAAGTACATGAAATCAACTCATCATACACCTCACACTGAAGATGACTGAAGAATGGGCTGCTACGCTGCTGGATATGAAATCACTGTAACAATCGTGGCATCGAACGGTGTGAAATCGACTACTCATTCGCTGAAAGCTGACACCTGAAACTTCACTTCAAAAAGTGACTGAAAAATATAAAAATCAGATGGAAAATATGAATGCACCATCAAGTTTGTGGCATCGAATAGTGAAAAATCATTTGTCCACTTTCTGAAATCTGAGAAAGTGACGATCTGGGGCAAAAAGGAATCTTTTAGATTCCCCCTAGATTCCTCCAATATGTTGCTCCATTGGTGGACTGGAAATATGCAACTTCAAAGTCAAATCTGACCTCACCATTGCGTTCCCTATGAAAAATCGTGAAGAATGACTGTAAAATTGACTATATTCCGACATGGAGAAAAATGACCTCCCTGGGAAAATTTCAAGGCTCATGGTTCCGCTTGCATAATTACTACTCCACGCTAAGGGTTCCACTTGCAAATTTTCCTTGATCCGCGTGTGCACTCCTGCTCTAGTATGGCCTGGGCACACTTGTGAAAGATGGGTTTATAGGTATCGAAAGTGGGTTGAGTTTTCAAAAATAAGCCGTTGGCTCAAATGGAAAAAGAAAAATTTGTTGTACGAGACGTCGTGGGTCAAATCCTGACCCTCCTAAAATGGTTGCGTTAAGTTTTATATCATAATTTTTTTTTAAATGTGGTGGGTTGGGCCCACATTGGGTGAACCGCCCACCATACCTCCTGCCGGCGGTTGTTGGCACGTATGTGTATTAACATATGTATGGGTTGGGTGGTGGGGTTGACAACCCCCGCCCACCCTTTTTTTAAGTCATTTGATAATGGTGGGTATAGGGTCCGTGGGGGTCACGGCCCGTTGGGCCTTAAAAATTTGGAAAATGATACATGTGGGTGGGGTGGTGGGTGTGGTGGCCCACCACCCCTCCTTTTTTTAATTTATTTTTGATTTTATTTAAAAAAACTTATGCATTTTGAAAAATTGTTAATTTGACCAAAGGAGTCAAATTAACAACCCCACAATTTTTCCTGGAACTTGGTCGAAATCTGGTGGCCAGAAATGTGTGAAATTGTTCCTTCCTTAACCCTGCCGAGTCACCAAGTCAACTTGAAACTTTGACCAGCTCTAAATTTCACATATGAGCTTGGTTTGATGAACTATTCACACCGTTGCGATCAGGACGACAAGATATACAACCTGAACCTGGTTTGAGAGCAATCCAAACACTTTGATTTTTGAGCCCTCTTTGTCCTGTGTGTCTCTTGAGCCACCTGGATCACAAAACCTGTGCACCTGCACAGTTTCTCTAAACAAAACCTGCACACATGCACAGTTTCCCTGAACAAAAATTTCGCAAGTCCATTCACGCACGTAAAAATAAAAAGTAAATTCTAGAAGCTTTGTTTGAGGAATATTATCCAAAATTAGAAACGTCTAACCACTACATACCTGCGCCTCATCTCTTGGTACATGGAACTAAACTCCTTTTTTAAGGATCATATCCCTTGAGAAGTGGAACTAGAAAACTCCTCATCCTTACTATAAATTAAACATAGGAATGGGAGGCTGGGGGGGCTTGGATTGGTAAACTCATGCTGTTGGTTTTGGGTCTGAAGTGCTTGTCATCAAGGGAAGGAAAGGAGACCATTGGAAGAGGCTTGTGACATCAAGGCACCAGGTTGTAAGCTTCTTTTCCTTTTTTATTTTAATACAAAGTAATTGTTCTTTCCTAATTGCGTCTATTTCAATTTTATTTGTGGGATTCCTTGATCACTCACATGGTTTATAACTGATTATTGATTCATTTATATGTTGTATGCTAGACAAAGGATTTCATTTACTTTTGATTTTATATGCGAGATGCTTTGATCCCTTTGAATGTTTTTATCTATGCAGATCTCTTTTGGCGTGTCATGGAAAAGCTGTGCAAAGCATTTGGAGAGACTGCAAAATATTGAGGAAAAGCTGGTTGTGGAAAGCGCTGAAAGGACTTCTACAAGCACTTTGTTAATAGGTAAGTGATCTTTCGCATACTACATGTTTCATGTTTCAGTTATAGGCTAAGGAAAGCGCCTTGTTTTAACTGTTTGTTTCTAGTTTTTCATTAGGATTCTAGGGAGATCACTTTCGTCTGTAAGAGGGATTAATCCTGGTAACAAGAATTGACTTGAAAAGATTCTGAAAAGCTTGTCAAGAGCCTTGATTTACAAGCCCAACACGTCCTACATAGCTGATGAATCACGCTTGTCACCTTTTTCACTACTTATGTGTAGCGCTAGTAGCGCTACTTTTGTCAGGAAAATCCATGCTGGCCCTTTTCAGGTTGTTCTTCCCAAAATGGAGGAGAATATTCCCTTACTAGAAGGCTCGAGAACGATGACATGGTTTTAGGTAGTTGATGATAGGAACAAGAACTCCCATTCATGGCCATGAATATTTCCTTAAGATGTGGAACTCCTCCCACCTTTTATGGATCCTCAACTCCCTCTCCTTCCCTATAAATGAAACCCCTACCATCCAATAATGGTTGGTTGCCATCCTATGAGCTGAATCATGCCCAATTGCTGACCATTTGCAAAGGAGGAAGCTGTTTGAAGGCAAAGGCTAGGACTTGGAATGTCACATGAAGGAGGCAAAGGGGAAACCAAACAACCATTGCTACTGATGCACTACTGTGGAAAAACCTTCCAATCAGCCTCGCAAATTTAAATTCCCTTGCAATTTATGTAAGGGTGATCACCTTATTAGAGATTTTCCTGGTATTCCCAAGGCATTAGTCACTTTATTTTGGAATTCAATACTTTAAGAAATCATTGGCCCTGCATATGACACGTCATATATCGAAATTGCATATCGGAGGTTCTGAAATGAGCATACTCCAAATATCTCTGATCCCCCGATATGCGCATTCCCTCTGATCTCCGATGAACCTTTATGCCCGATATCGCATCATCCATATCGCAAAATTTTATCATAAGCACCTCTTAACAATTCCCGATAGGAAACCTCTGATGCAAGACCTCTTATATTCCTTCTTGCTCATTCTTCAATAAAATGACTTTGCTAAAAATTGTGATGTCCACATAACCCCAGACCTAATATGACATTTAAATTTAGTTCTCAAAGATATGGCATCGATTCACAATCGCAAGTTTGGTAGGGTGTATGTTTAAAGGTTCTAATGTCCCGGATCCGATATGAAATTAAATCCATACAATAAAAAAATCGGGTCCATTCTTCATCGTGCATCGACATATCAAAAATGTTACATTTCGTGCTCAAATATTCTGATCTCGGATCTCTTATAAAACCCAAAGTAGGTCCCACCAATGAGCCACGTCATTTATTGCATTTTCGTCATCGCAAGAATAATATCGAAGTCTCCTATGTCTGGCATAATTATTCTCTGATCTTCGATATGACTATGCTCATATCGCAATTTTTCCATCACAATAATTATATCGCATCACAAAACTCAAATAAAGCTTTGTCTTAGGATATTATGATGCATTAGATGCTGATATACACCTATCTCTTTTTGTTGTTTAACTATTATATAACACTTTATCACATATCGGCAAAGGTGGAAGTCACATCTTTTAAGTTATGCATGGCAAAGAAACTCGTAATGCGAAACATTCGGCGAGGCATTGACCTATACGAAAGACCATGTGAACACACGTTTTCATATTATGCCTCTCATTGGTCTAGCTAGAATGAAATGCTTATGCCTATTATTGCTTTAAATTGCTACAAACCAATGAAATTTTGCATAAAAACTCTTGCAGTGAATGATCTTACCCATGATTTTATCTAATCCTATTCCAAATCTTACAATTTTCCAAGGTAAGTTGAACCATTGCATCACACTTGCCAAATTGTTTTCCCTTTAGTTATATTCATTTCTTCCAAAGGGACCCAAAGCCTATAATTTATGAATTTTGAATCCCGATCCTATGCTTTTCATTTTTCGATATTTTCCTCAGAATTTCAAAGTTTTTCGCTTATCAGACTCTTGGGTTTTTATTATATCAAAAGAATTTAAAATGAATTCTAAGATTTACTTCTCCGAGCTTCACATTTCGTTTTCTTTCCATTATCTTGTCCATCATATTTAACAAAGGAAATGACCGCAAATTTTACTATCTTCACTAGAATTTTGTGGTTTCAAAATTTTGTAAAATTTATTTTGGCTTTAGAAAAAGATTTTTAGATATTTGACACTTGATTTATTCCCATAATTTTTAAATCTCGAATTCCTCTCCTTGAAACAAATTTTACTGGTAAATGTAAACACTCTTGCAATAATTTAATTAAACTTCAAATTATCTCATTATCGGAATGAAAGTCATCAAAACTACTTTATAAACTCTTACGAAACATTTACCTCTAATATGAGAATGTTTGATGTTTTAAAAAATAATGTTTTTACATTATACATTTATCAAGCATTTCTTATTAGACATAATCAATATCATAAGTTTTGTTTGTAAAATTTAAACAAAAGCTTTTATTCCAAAATCTTCTTTCCCTTAATATTCTAAATATCGAGACTTCTTGTATTGAAGGTGAAATTTCATTCAACTTCTGAAAACAAATGTTGTTAGAAACATTATCAAGCAAGATTTTTATTTATTGAAGTTTTTTCCATCGAGACTTTTGGAAAACTTGAGCTCTTACCTTTTGCTTTGATTTTCTCAAAAACTTAGAACTTCAGAATATCGGGTTGATAATCTTCGCAGGTCCTTGATTAATTCATTATGATATTTCACTATGTATACATGAAGTCTCGTTTGATTATCTTTGGATATATACACTACTTTCATGTTATCACGGTGGAGTTTATCTTTTAAATTTGGAAATTTATTTTAGTTTTTGCTTTTTTCATTTTTAATTTTTGTTGATTTATTTTCTTAACTTAGTTTAGGAATTATTTTCCTTTTCTTTCAATTTTGTTTTGATTTAGGTGACTCTTTCATGATTTATGTGAAAAGTAGTTTTATTACCTAACAAAGATTGACATACATGGGAAATATTTTATTCTATCTATCTTAGTGAATTTCATTTATCATTAAAGACATATCTTTATAGAACCATAATACCATCTTGCTTTAAATATTTTTCATGGAGGAACACACTTTCTTTCTAAGTGATTGAGTTTTCTTTTTCAAGGAAAGAACTGATTTTAGTTTAACACAATGAATCCCTCCTACCCCTCCACATAAAAATCCTCTATTTGATAGTTCTAGGGAAAGAATTTGGAGTCAACATTATGAAAGTAGTATGTCCATTAAACATAAATTTATATTACCACCCCATCTCTTTCACTCAAATACATTATAAACTAAAAGCTTGCAAATGCATTTATCAAAAGGGTGATTAAAAGAGGAAGCATGGGAAATACAAGTAAATCCGTTGGGGCTATGAACACTCACTGGTAGTGGGACTAGGCTTGTATGGCATAAAAGACAACTTCGCTGGGCTACTGATTAGGCTCGCTGTTAGGTATGTGTTATATTATTTCCACGAATAGCCCCACGCGCTGTACGTTGCGCCGGGCGCAGCAGGGGGGTCACAGGGGGGGCGGCAGCGTCCCGGCGAAATTTTTTTTGGTATGCGGTCCCACTCATATGCGGACCCACCCATGTTTTGTGCATGAGTTTGCACATGGTTTTGGGGTACGATGGTTTTCTGCCCCTGGTATTTTGTAGATCCGGTCAAGGGAACTACGGTTATGTTCTAATCCAAGGTTAATGGATTGGGGTTTATGTATGCTTCGACATGTATATATATGTGTTGTAACACTAAAAGGTATATAATGATAATCGTCATCATCCCAATTTGGGATCCAGGGGGAAAATCTCTCACATGGTTTATCCTGTTTTAGGCTTTATGCTCTCGCTATCGTTTTATTTTCTCGTTATAAGATTCGTGTGTAGATAATTTCGTTCGTGTTAAAACCTACATTTGCATCGTAGCTATTTCGTTTGGCGGGCTTTTTCCGCTAAGGGTTTTTTGTTCGAGCCAGGCAGACCCCGGTTTCGCTGGGAGATCTGCGGGATCGATTCTTGCGGTGAAAGAAGATGGCGAGCGGCGGAAAGATAGAGATCGAGAAATTTAATGGTCAAAGTTTTGAGTTGTGGAAGCTCAAGATGGAGGATCTGCTGGTGGATAAAGATCAGTGGATCGCGGTAGATCCAGGTACTAAACCAATGGAAATGTCAGATGTAGACTGGAAGAAACTGGATCAGAAGGCTAAAAGCATAATATGATTGTGTGTATCAGATTCAGTATTTTTGAATGTATCTGGGCAAGCTACGACGAAGAATTTGTGGGAAAAACTTGGGACTTTGTACCAATCTAAGTCTCTGGTGAATAAGTTGTTCCTGCGGAAAAAGCTGTATAACCTGAGGATGAAGGATGGAGACTCGGTGACAGAGCATCTGAATGCCTTCAATACTGTGGTAAGTCAGCTGTCATCCGTTGATATTAAAATCTCGATGAAGATAAGGCATCGCTTGTTGTGGCTCTCACTGCACTATGGACAAATGTTATTGCAATAGGTAGCAATACAACTACTCAATTTTTGATGACATTGTCTCAGCCTTGCTGTCGGAGGAAATGAGACAGAGAAATATGGAGGGTCAGAATGGAGATGCCTTATTTGTACAAGGAAGGTCCCAGAACAGAAACAAGAATAAGGTTTTGAGTGGGAGATCTAAATCTAGAGGGAGATCTAAATATTCTGGAAATTTTGTAAAGGTGTGCTAGAAATGCGGAAAGGAATGGCACTACAAAAAGGACTACAAATATAAAGCTCCTCAGAAAGGAAATGGATCTGATAATGCTCCTTTTGCAGAGGAGAAAACCACCTCTGATGAAGGTGGGGATGTGTATTTGGCTTCCTCTTCAAATACACATATAGATCATGAGTCATGGTTTATTGACTCAGGTGCATCCTTTCACTTCACTTCCCACCTGGAGTGGTTTTGCGAGTATGAGAAATATGATGGTGGTGATGTCTTCCTAGGGGATGATAGGAAAGCCAAAATCATTGGACGTGGAAAGGTCAAGCTGAAGCTGCAAGGTGGAAGGATTAGAACACTTCCTGGTGTTCTGCATATGTTCGCTGATTGCCAGAAATCTGATTTCTCGTAGTTGGGCATGGAGGATGGTGTGTAAAACAAACGTTCGAGAAAAGATGCCCGCAAGATGGTTCGGGGAGCACTGGTATTAATGCGAGGAGTTCAGACTGGAACTCTGTACAAGCTACAAGGTAGCACTATTATTGATGGGTGTAACAGTTATGTGGTTCCTGAAAATGGAGCGGAAAGCTTAGCTATCTCTGGAAAAAAGACCATGCTATGGCATCAAAGGCTTGGACATATTGGAGAGAAGGGCCTTCAGATACTACATAGAAATGGTATGGTAGAAGGTATGTCTAATTTTTCTCTGTATTTCGATTTCTGTGAACATTGTGTATATGGGAAGCAGAATCGAGTGAGTTTTCCTTCTGGTGCTAAGAGGGCGAACAAGATATTAGAACTTGTGCACAGTGATGTGTTTGGACTTGTGTTAGTTCCATCACTGGGAAAGTCTGTGTACTATGTTTCATGCATAGATGACTTCTCAAGGAATACATGGATATATTTCTTGAGGAAGAAATCTGAAGTCTTTGACAAATTTAAAGAATTTAAGGCTCTGGTGGAAAACCAGACAGAGAAGAAGATAAAGGCGTCGAGGACAGATAATGGTGGGGAGTTCTGCAAGAAGGAATTTGAAGAGTTCTGTAAGAAGTGTGGTATAGCACGACAGAAGACTACTCCATACACACCTTAGCAAAATGGAGTTGCAGAAAGAATGAACAGAACACTGATGGAAAAGGAAAGAAGCATGCTCAGTGGTACCGGGTTAGGACAAGAATTCTGGGCAGAGGCAGTGGAGACTGCATGCTATCTGGTTAACAGATCACCTTCATCAGTGTTGGAGGATAAGACTCCACATGAGGTATGGACTGGTAAGAAACCCCCTCTTTCACATCTAAGGGTATTTGGATGTGATGCATATGTACATGTTCCAAAGGAGAAAAGGACCAAGTTGGATAATAAATCTGAAAGGTGCATCTTTATTGGGTATAAGGATGGTTTAAAGGGTTACAAGATTTGAAACCTAGAAACAAGGAAGGTTGTGTATAACCGAGATGTGGTGTTTAGAGAGGTGAAATATTTTGTTACACATGAAGTCCTACCAAAGGAACCTGAGAAGATATAGTTTGAGCTAAAGGAGGATGAATCGAACTCTACAATAGAAGAAGATTCAGAAGAGGAAGAGCCACAAACCCCAGCTTTGAGAAGATCAGTTCGGGAAAGAAGGCAACTAGAAAGGTATAGTCCATCTACTTTATATTCAGGTTTTTCCTTAACTATAACTAATGACGATCCCAGAACTGTCAGGGAGGCAGTAGACTCAGAGGATGGAAAAATATGGAAGGAGGCCACGGTTGATGAAATGGCATCCTTGCACAAAAATTAGGCATGGGATCTGGTGGAGTTGCCGGCTGGAAGGAAGCCCATAGGGAGCAAATGGGTGTTTAAAAAGAAGATGAATGTAGAAGGCAAGGTGGAGAAATAAAAAGCTCGGTTGGTAGCAAAAGGTTATTCCCAAGTTCCAGGAATTGATTTTGGTGATATTTTCTCTCCTGTTGCCAAAGTTACTTCTATTAGATTACTTTTATCTGTTGCTGCTGCATTTGATTTTGAGATAGAACAGATGGATGTGAAGACAACATTTCTTCACGGGGATCTAGAAGAGGAGATCTACATGAAGCAACCCGAAGGCTTTATGGTGAAGGGTAAGAAAGAACTGGTATGCAGGTTGAAGAAGTCTCTGTATGGGTTAAAACAGTCACCAAGGATGTGGTATCAGAAATTTGATACCTATATACGGGGACTTGGCTTCACCAGAAGCAAGGAGGATCACCGTGTTTATTTTAAATTAATTGGTGACCGTGTTATTTATTTGGTCTTGTATGTGGATTATATGTTGTTGATTGGAAATGACAAAGAAATTATCCAAGATTTGAAGTCCAACTTCTCTCCAAATTCGACATGAAGGATCTGGGTGCTGCAAACTATATTTTGGGCATGGAAATTAAGAGAGATCGGGCAAAGAGGAAGCTCTGGTTAAACCAGAGGAAGTATGTCGAGACTATATTGCAGAGGTTCAATATGCAGGATAGTAAACCGGTGAGTGTTCCTATTCCCGTAGGTGCAAAGCTGTCTGCTGAACAGTGTCCCAAGACACAAGAAGAAGAGGAGGATATGTCCCGTGTTCCATATGCAAGTGCAGTGAGTAGCCTGATGTATGCAATGGTCTGTACTAGACCAGACATTGCACATGTAGTGGGAGTATTGAGCAAGTTTATGTCAAACCCAGGGAAGGAGCATTGGACAGTAGTGAAGCGGGTTTTCAGATATTTACGTGGCACTAGTGATTATGGCTTGTGCTACCAGGGAAGACCAGGATTGGAAAGAATGTTGGACATTCATGGTTTTGTTGATGTAGACTGGGCTGGAGATCTGGACCAAAGAAGATCTACAAGTGGGTATGTGTTTAGCCTATTTGGAGGCGCAGTCAGTTGGATGAGTAAAAGACAGCCTGTAGTGGCTCTTTCAACTACAGAGGCAGAATACATAGCAGCCACTCATGCAAGCAAGGAAGAAGTTTGGTTGCAGAGATTGTGTTCAAGTATGGGGTTGGTACAGCAAGCTATAAGGATAGACTGTGATAGCCAAAGTGCAATTTTCTTGGCTAAGAACCCTGCTTATCATTTAAAGACAAAGCACATTGATGTTCAATATCACTTTGTTAGAGATATGGTTGAGGCTAAAAGGGTGTTGCTGGTAAAGGTGGACACTTTAAAGAATGTTGCAGATGCATTGACGAAGTCTGTGAGCACTCAGAAGTTCTCTTGGTGTAGAGAAACAATGGGTGTTGAAGAATTGGCCAAATGACTAAGCTCTCCTGTGGCCCCTCGTGGAAAGAAAACAACAAGTGGGAGAATGTTCGGTACGTGTTATATTCTTTCCACGACTAGCCCGACGTGCTGTACGTTGCGCCGGGCACAGCAGGGGGGTCATAGGGGGGGCGGTAGCCCCCTCTGTCGGGGTCCGGGGCAGCGCCCCGACGATTTTTTTTTGGTATGCGATCCCACTCATATGCGGACCCACCCATGTTTTGTGCATGAGTTTGCACATGGTTTTGGGGTACGATGGTTTTCGGCCCCTGGTATTTTGTAGATCTGGTCAAGGGAACTATGGTTATGTTCTAATTCAGGGTTAATGGATTGGGGTTTATGTATGCTTCGGCATGTATATATATGTGTTGTAACACTAAAAGGATTATAATGAAAAATCAAGCTGGTTATCCCAATTTGGGATCCAGGGGAAAATATATGTGTTTATCTATTTTATGTTTTATGCTCTTGCTATTGTTTATTTTCTTTTATAAGATTCGTGTGTAGATAATTTCTGTTCAGGGTTAAAACCTACACTTGCTGGGGCAACGTTTCATTTTTATGATGTCAGAGACCAATCATAAAATGGATATATGATTTATCAAAAACTCCTATCTCTAACTTCTTTTATTTTTCATATGAGGAAGTTTTAAAAAGATTTTTTCCCAAATTTGGATTCATCACTTTTATTCGAGTTCGTTTTAAATACTTATATTTACAAAAGCATATTGCTTAAATATATTTATGTGGGACCTATGTAAATATTTTACCTATTAGACCATGTCATGATTTCCATTGTTTTTTAACCTTTGGGTAAATTTAAGTTCATTATCTTTAATCAAAGATAACTGGTCCTTTTCCCATGTGTCGCCATTGTTGTAGAGAAAACTCAACACCCCCATTTTTTTTGAATTATTTACTTCAATAGTGGGGACCCTTTTTATTAATTTTTGGCTAAGCACATTTTACGATTTTCATTAAGTTAATTGTCATAAAATTTTGTAATTTTGTAATTTTACTGAATTTCTATTATGATAGTTTTATTAAATTCAATTTTCAGCAAGCTTTCCATTGATACTTGTTTCTTCTCATTTGGTCAACCGGTTTGTAAATGACACTCTTTTGAAGTTTGATCATTTGTGTCACGTGGGTTAAAAAAAATGTATAACATGTACCAATATTCCAATTTTTATAACTAATTTAGTTCAATAATGCATTTAGTAATTATTAAGCTTTTACTTGCAGATTTGTGATTGTGATTTGGAAATATGCACGAGGTTAAATTTTTTTAACATAAAGTTTATTTTCGATCTTATAAATCGCCGACCTCCGTGACCTCACTCCACTCCACCTCATCCTTCCGTCACTTCACCCTCCATAACCTCACCTTCCACTCACCTCCATTAATCCTCACCGTCACTCAAATCATATACATGATATGCTTGAATTCTTTTTGGTTTTGTTATGGTTGATTCTAATGGTTTGTAAATTAAATTTTTAATTTAATATTATATCAATATTATAATAATTATATTATAATTATAATATTTATTATAATTTTAATATAATTCGAATTATAATATTAATATAATATTATTATACTTTAATTAATTAATTTAAATAATTTTTATATTAATTAATTTCTCTTAATAATTAATCTAAAATTTAGTTTTTAAATAATTAAAATAATATAATCTAATTAATTAAAAAAACTATAATCTAATTTAGGATTAGTCTTTTAAATCAAAAAATTCTAATTTTTAGCCCAAGCAACAAAAATTCAGAATTCTGGCAATTTTAATATACCAACTTTGAAACCTCATAAATTGAGTTTTACTTAGCCAAATGAGGCCCAAGACAACTCATTTGATTGATAAAATTGTGGAGAACATTTATAAAGTATTTTAATTTCTAGATTTTATCATTTATTAGGTCTAAAATCCAACAGAAGATCAATCTTCGATTTTTTTTAACAAAATTAATTTCTGAGTTTAAGTTTCTGCATATTCATTTGCCCATAACTTCTTCTGAGTGCAGATCCATTCATATATTTTCTCCTTGACCAATTAAGTCTTCACATGCATTATTAGAAAGCTCAGATTTATTTTATTTTAATATGTAATTAATTTTTAATTAGATTTGTTTTAATTCCAGGGTTGGTATTTTGATTTTATTTCTTCATTTTAAATTAGTTTTGATTTTTTTTTTTTTACAGGAAACAGTTGAAGAGATGAGAAGAAGAAGATCTCAATCAATGAAAATAATCCAGCAATTGAAGAATATGATTATGGGCCAATGAAAATTGATTTAGCAGAACCAGTCTTCAACAACTTTCTATTGAAAAATTCTTTTGTAAATATTATAAATAGTAGACTGTAGAATGTATTAAAGGCTCATCTTCTGTGCAATTTAGGAATTATTGAAGGCACTATTGTATAAAGGATTTATAGTTGTAGGGTAGAGGAGAGAAAACTCAGCTGTGGGGATTATTGCGGATTTTTTCTTTGCATGTTGAATTATGTATGGAGAACGAATCTTGTACTATTGCAGCTCTAGTTTTAAATGCAAAAGTTCAAGCATTGTAAAGGACTGTTGGAGACCAGAGCGAGAGAAATGGATTCAATAAATTGGTATTTCTAATAATATTGTTTTAAATACTAGTTTCATTTTATTCATATTTGTGCACTATTGTCGATATGAGTAATGTGTCTCAATTATATGTTATTATTTATCTCTGCTCTTATGGGTTGAATTCTGATTTCTGAATAACTATTTACTCATAAACCTGTATTTTAATATTGATTTAACAAACAATGATATGTTGTGAACTATTTCCTCATATTATTGTTTAATTATGCAAATTACTGATTTAACAATCAATATTATTTTTGTGAACTACTTCCAAAATGTTGTTGGTTGCTTATCTTAGTTAAGAGGTATTTGAATAGGATGTGTTTCGGTATTCATAATGTCAGTTAATTGAACTACTTCATTAAATTGATATTCATTATAAGCCAGACATATTTAAATCCTAATCATTTAAATGTCTTGCTCTCGGTTGGTTTAGATCTATATCTGCGTAATTGAGATAGGATTAGAATAAATTTTCTTTTGGCTTGCATTTTAGAATAATTTTACATTTAGATTTAATTCTATATTACTAGAAGTCCTCTTTCCAAAGAGGCAAAACTTTGGTTGTGGCTTGGATGAGCCCCAAATTAGCTTAAGGATCACTTTATTGCTTGATCAACAAGCAGGATGATATGATGTCTCTTCTCTATTGGTAGGAAAAAGTTATATTTTAAGCCATTAGAGATTGAGA
Organism: Pinus albicaulis; assembly: GCA_034641835.2. Classification (NCBI taxonomy): domain Eukaryota; kingdom Viridiplantae; phylum Streptophyta; class Pinopsida; order Pinales; family Pinaceae; genus Pinus; species Pinus albicaulis. The sequence goes on along the minus strand of CM076583.1, from coordinate 3,899,263 downwards.
GAAGGTAATTGGACCTAGTTAAACCAGTCGGAACCACCATTCCAAATGGAAAATGAACTTCTTTAAGGTCCAGACCGTGTGGTCATCCCCACATGTTTTTGCAACGAATTTCGAGGCATCAACAAGTCCTTATATGCAAGTGGTATCTTCCCCACCATAGGTTAATTATGTGGCAACTTGTTCCATGACCACGTTTACTAATGATATAGTCGGTGATATAGTGCACCATGTAATAGGGAAATTGGATCCTGATCTTTCCATTAGATCCCCTGATATGTATCCCTTCCAGATAATTGTTCTCCCATATGATGAGAACCTCTTAGAAGCCATGACCTCCTATGGGCCATGATCAAGGTCTCAGGAGCATAGTTCCTTATCTTGTGTCAAGCTCCTTAAAAAATGAAAGAAAGTGTCGGAGAAAAGTTCCTTTTCTTGTGTCAAGCTCCTTAATAAATGAAACAAGGTCTCCAGAGAAAAATTTCCTTTTCTTGTGTCAAGCTCCTTAAAAAATGAAACAAAGTGTCGGAGTAGAGTTCTTTGTCTTGTGTCAAGCTCGTTAAAAAATGAAACAAGGTGTCTGAAGCAGATTTCCTTGTCTTATGTCAATCTCGTCCAAAGCAAAGTTCCTTTTCTTGTGTCAAGTTCGTTAAAAAATGAAACAAAGTGGTGAATCAAATTTCATTTTCTTGTGTCAAGCTCGTTAAAAAATAAAACAAAGTGTCGTAGAAAAGTTCCTTTTCTTGTGTCAAGCTCGGTAAAAAATGAAACAAGGTGTCACGAGGATAGTTATTTTACTGTTTCAACCTCGTCAAAAAATGAAATAGGTCCCTATGAGCATATTTATTTTCCTGTGTCAAGCTCTTTAAAAAAAGAAGCAAATCACCTTCTAATTCGAGTTCTTGATTAGATCTCGTAAATTCTCAGTCAAGTCTTTCACTTGATCTCGTAAATGAACCTTTGTTCCATCCACTTGTTAGTAATCAATGGTCTATAACTTAGGTGAATGAAATGAAGCTTGGGGGGCATGTACCTCGAATTGAGTCATTATGTTGGGGGCATGAAAACTTATTCCAAGCATAATTTGTCTCTGTTTCAAGCTTGTGTAAGAATGAAACCATTCTCAAGCATAGTTTCCCATGTTTCAAGATTGTGTAAAAATGAAACCATCTTCAAGGGTTCTCAAGCATAGTTTCCCATGTTTCAAGCTTGTGTAAAAAATGAAACCATTCCTATACACCTCTCGTGATTGACCTTTTATCCACCTATTTTGCCATATGAGCCTTAGTTTTCTCATTCCATCGTCACCATCTGCTTGCATGATCAGACACTCTCACTTGGGTGTTTTACCATTTCCTGGGGAACCGTTTTGATGGCTGGTCTTGTTAGCCAACCTCCTAACCTTTGTGTGTTTTGAGCAATTCCATCACGATCAGAACTAGTTTCTACCCTTTATCCCACTCGTTCCTCCAAAAGGAGTATTGTTTCATTTCTTTTCAGACTTCGGAAATATGAAAATATTGTTGAGCACTTGTCCTTTTGAGCTTGTAAAAGTAAATGAAAAGACATCTACTTCGTATAAGTTTAACCCTTTTCTGGACTAAGATATACTAGCTACAAAAAAGGAATACCTTAGTCAAACATGGATAAGAGGTTCTCTCGAGTATTGTTTTCTACTTTTTCAAATTCGAGAGAATATCTAGAAAAGGGATATTTGGAATTTTCTTTTCACCTTTTTTTCAAACTCTCTAAAAATTAAAAATATGTTGAGTTACACCTTCGTCAGACTCGCAAAAATAAAATGACGAAGGACTTGTCACCATGACGAGACACAACTAATCCTTCCTAGGGCTCGTTAAAAAATACTAGGATGAATTAATCCAAAGGATGAACTTATACCTATACCATTCATGGCCATGTATCCTATTTCGATGGATACTTATCTTAATATGTTGAACTCCTCCCACCTTTTATGGATCCTAAACTCCCTCTCCTTCCCTATAAATGAAACCCCTACCATCCACTAATGGTTGGTTGCCATATTATGAGCTAAATCATGCCCAATTACTACCCATTTGCAAAGGAGGAAGTTGTTTGAAGGCGAAGGATAGGACTTGGAGTTTCACATAAAGGAGGTGTTCAACATCAAGGCTTTTGGTTGTATTGTTCCCTTTTGATTCTATTTAATAATACATTATGTGTTTCCTTTCCATAAATATGTCTTTTCCAGTGCACTTTGATAGGTGCTGCTGCTAAGTGGTACATCGAACTTCCTCATGGTGTCTTCCATGATTTCAATACCTTAGCCTTGGCCTTCCTCACCCATTTACAATTGCTTTTCTGGTATGAGACCGACACCAATCTCTTGAAATATTTGGAGCAGTCAACTGCTACTCATATTTCGGTTCATATTCATGAATGGAGGCGTAGGCGCCGCCTTATTACATTCAAGATCCCTGATCAATTTTTGACTGAGTGGTTCACAAAATATTTCGTTCCTAAAATCGCCAAAGATATTGCTATGGGTTGTTGTGTGACGGAAGAAAAATTCATTGTCCTTGCTCAGTATTTAGATCCGGTCTATTCCCAATATGAAACTTTATATGAGCTTTTACCTGATGCACCACGACCTTCAATGGACCCATCATCATCCAAATCTACCGATAGACCTCCTATTGATGGCGTCATTGGATCAGTGGCCCATAATTCCAATAGCACACTGAAGGCTTCTTTGAAGTCTAATTCTACTTCTGCCACTACACCCTTTTATCCTTAAATTTTTTTGAAGAATCCTGGTAAAACCTCTGAGGTTAATGTTGTTTAATTTGTCGCAATAGACAAGTCCTCAAAAGGTAAAAATAAGGGGAAAGGTAAAGCAAAATATGACACCCCTAAACATGATTTCGTTAAGTCGTCTGAAGATGATTCTTCCAAGAGTAAGCCCTACTATCCTTGCCTAATATGTGATGAGGATCATTACACCAAGGATTGTCCTTAACGTGCGAAAGTATCTCATCTTCTTAAAGGTGCACCCGAGACACCGACTGTCTTGAAAGAAACTTTTCCTTCTGAGTAGATGCAAATGATAGAACAACCCTAGTCTTGTGCATCTGAAAGCTCCGAATTTTTTATGAGTGGTACACAATCTATTTCTATTACTATTCGATTGAAAGAGTACCTAAATCCTTCAAAATATCCCATGGAAAAGGATACTTCAAATATCCCTTCCTCTTCAACTCCTCCTAGTTCTGGTTCTCTCCATATTGGGAGACCTAATAGTGATTCCATTGTCTGACCACCTCCTAAGGGTTTTCTTTAGAAATCAGCTTATAATCCGAACGTGTGAGTTTCCCAACACTATACTATTGTAGAGGATCTAGCTCAAGCACCTTCAATGATGTCGGCCTTGAAAGTCCTTTAGTCGTGCCCATCACAACATAAGGCATTATTATCTACTATCAGAGGGATTGATCTAGTGGATTCAAATATTATTACTTTTGATCTCAAGAATCGTGTTACTTGGCTCCCATCATAGTTGGCCTTTCTTATCAAAGTCATTGTGATGGGTAAAATCATTCATCAAACTGTTATTGATGAAGATCCTTCTACCTGCATCATGTATATTGCATGTTGGAAAGCCATCGACTATCCTCCATTAGGTTATTCCCCTAACACTCTGGAAGCTTTCAAAGGCAGAAGTTCTCGGTTGTATCATATTCTCAAATCAATTCAGTTGGAGGGTAAAACAATGAACATGGAAGTAGAGGTGGTGGATGCCAACTTCAATTATAACCTTATTCTCGGACGTAGTTGGACTCATGCGATGTTTTGCATGGTCTCTACTCTTTCCGTGTTCTCTGCTTTCCTCATCAAGGGAAGATTGTCATTGTTGATCAACTTGCTTTCTTTTCCCCAGATTCTTCTACTGGAAATATGGGCCACACGTTGGGAATATTTATGTTCCTTATGAGAACGTTGGGTGGGTCTTTTCAAGGAATCGTCCTTGATGGGAATTTTTCCACGCCCACCTCCTAAGTTCGCCTTCGTTAACATGATATCATCTAATCACGATCCATGGATTATTCCTAGTTTCGACCAACTTGACAGTTTTGGTGACGTTATGCCCCTCAACCCCGCATAAAAATTGTATCAAAGCATTATTCTAGCTTCTGGGGTTGCTTCCAAAACCAATGATAACTTGGTTTCATCTTTGGACACGTATTCACAATCTCCCTGGTTTGGTTCTTGGGATTCAAATGATACCTTGAATGAGATAATTCCCACTGACAAGAGTATCATGGAATGTATGTCTCTCGAAGAAACCCCTTGGGATGATGGTCATCATCGTTCCTCGTTTCTCCCAAGCATGGGTGAAATATCTACTTGTTTAGAAACTCGTGTTTCGTATGAATTGATTGGCCTGCTTCAACATCCCATTCTAGTTCATGAAGTGTTGTTTAAAGGAAAAATGGGCAACATATTTACCACCATGCCAATTGACATATTCGTTAAACTGGGGGTTGTCGAGAATATCCATATCGGTGCATATTTTTCTCCCAAAGAGGTCAAGATTCACACTGATCCCTTGAAATAATTTTGTGATATCTTCGCATGGTGTTATGAATAAATGCCTGGCATAGACCCTAGTATTGTAGTGCAAAAAATTGCTACATATCTGGAATCAAAGCCTGTTTGTCAATGGCTTCACCCTGTGCACCCAAGAAAGGAAGCTGCCACTAAGGGAGAGGTCAAAAAAATTCTCAAGGCTACTTTCATCTATCCTATACCATTGACGAATTGGGTCTCTAATATTTTTCCTATTACCAAAAATCAAGGACCATTCAAGTTTGTGTTGATTGCCGTGATATAAATCGGGTCTATCCTAAAGAAAACAACCCCACTCCTTTATAAACCAAATTATTGACGAATGTGCTGGGAGTAAGATTTTCTCTTTTATGGACGATTTTCTGGCTACAACCAGATAAATATTATTCCTGTTGATCAACATAAAACTCCCTTTATCTGTCCTTGGGGAACCTTTGCCTATAATAACTCCCTTTCGGTTTGAAAAATTCTGAGTCTACCTTCCAAAGGGCTATGTCCTATGATTTTCATGATATTAAGTACATAGTTCAACCATATCTTGATGACCTTCCAAGTCATTCCGTGAAACGTCAAGATCACCCCGAAAATATTAGAGCGATCTTCCTTCACTGTCGACACTATAACATACGGTTGAATCCTCATAAATGTGTCTTTTATGTTGAATCCGGTCATATCTTAGGTTTTTTGGTTTCTAAAGAAGGCATCCAAATTCATCCTCTGAAATTTAAGGAAATCATCAATATGCCTCCTCTCCTCCCTCCTCCTTGCATCAGCAACAAATATTGTAGGGGAAAGCAAAATTTCTCTAGCGGTTCGTCTCGAATTAAGCTGAGGTTGCTAAAGGATTTACCCATCTATTGAAAAAGGGGGTCCCATTCATCTGGGATGATATTTCTCAAAATTATTTCGATGCTTTGAAGAAATCCCTTGTCAGTGCTCCTTTATTACATCCTCCTGATTATCATCGCGATTATTCCCTCTATCTGGCAGATGCAGACATCACTATTGGTATGGTGCTGGTTTAGAACGATGATGATGGTCATGAACATGTTGTTTACTAATTGAGCTGAAATATATTTAACGTTGAGACTCACTATGCTCACGTAGAAAAACTAGCCTTAGCTTTTGTTAATGCTGTTCAACACTTCCGCCATTATATTCTCTTGCGTAAGACCATTGTGATTTTCGAATGTAACACATGAATTATATTCTTTCTCGTTAGTTACTTGGGGGAATATAATCCAAATGGATTGTCATTCTCCAGGAGTCTGACTTAGAGTTTTCCACGGCTAATTCTAAGAAATCATTTGTCTTTGCTGAATTGCGATATTCTAGTTGTAGTTGATCCTACGCCTTTCGATGAGTCTATTACTGATGAATCTCTCTTTCTCATTAGTACTCTCAATCCGTGGTATGGATATGTCATTGTTTATCTCCAAGCCCAAACATTTCGACCAAATTTGTCTCACTCTGAGAGATGACAGATTCATTACCAATCCCAACCACACCACATTATTGGAGATACTTTGTATTGCATTGGTGTCGACTCCATCCTCCATCGATGCTTAACTATTGAGGAAGTTGAGAAAGTCCTTAATGACTACCACTCTGGGGCCTGTAGTGGTCATATGTCCGGTTATGCTACTGCTTAGAAAATCCTTCGAGCAAGTTATTTTTGGCCATCTATTTTTAAAGATTGTATTATTTCGTTTGAAAATGTCATGATTGCCATATTTATTCTTAGAAAGAACACGTCCCACTCGCTCCCCTGCACACAGTTGTGACCGTCGGGCCATTTGCAAAATGGGGCATCAATTTCATGACCTATAAACCTCGCTCAGTTGGAGGGCATATTTATATTATCATTGCCATCAATTATTTTACAAAATGGGCCGAGGCAATGCCTACATATGATAATGAAGGTAAAAATATGATGTAATTTCTTTTTAATCACCTCATAGCTCGGTTCAGTGTCCCAAAAGCCATTATCACTGACCATGGCTCTGAATTTCGTAATCATATGATGACAAAGCTTAATACTCAACTGGGGATGCGCCACGATAACTCCACTCCATATTACCCATAGGTCAATGGCCAAGTCGAAGCCATCAACAAAGTTTTGGTAATGGTGCTTCAACTAACCATTGGGAGACATAAAAGAGATTGGAACCTCATGTTCTTATCGACTCTGTGGGCTTACCAAACTTCAGCTAAGACTGCTACTGGATTCAAACCATTTCATCTGGTGTATGGTCTGGAAGCTACACTCCCAATCGAGTGTGAAATCCATTCTTTGAAGCTAACTATCAAATTGATTCTTGGTACTTCTCTAGAAGAGGAATGCTTGCTTTATCTCGAGCGTCTCAATGAGACTCGAAGAATCGCTACTTCAGTCATTGAAGCTCAAAAGAAACGGGTTAAATCTCAACATTATAAGTCTATCCATCCTCATGTTTTCTCTAAAGGTAAAAAGCCCATGACAAATTAGGGGTCGGAAAGCTCAAGCCAATGTGGCATGGGCCTTACATCGTTCAACATGTATTAGAGAAAGGAACCTATGAGTTAGTGTAGGAATTTATAGGGTAAGTTCCTTAGATCAAAAACCAAAGGTCACCGCTCACAAACAGATTAAAAATCAGTACACCAGTATTATCACGTGGTTAAAACCCTTGAAGAGGGAAACAGTCCACGGCTTGAGCCAACGCGGCCACTTCAGGAAATTTATTAATATAAAAGAAATATTACATATGTTTCTCTCATAAACGGTTACTGGAAAAATGACCCTCCATGCTCTTTAAATAGAGATCATGGACCAATCAGATGTTAAGCCATGGATCAAGTGTCGTTAATACCGAGGAGAGAGTGAATCATCAAATCACTACAAATTGTGACTGTCAGATTATAAGTTACAAATGTACATAGTAAAGAAACACACTTTACCTAACTCTACACTAGACTAAGTTATTATTAACTATTTCCTAGGTGTCGGAATATCCTAACACCCCCCCTTAAGAACAAGTTGGGATAGGATTGAAGGATTTGCAAAGGTGACACAAAAGGAGCCTATTTCCTATGTGTCAAAATATCCTAACATCCCCCCTTAAGAAAAACTTGGGATAGCATTGAAGGATTTACAAAGGTGAGAAGGAAGGAGGCATTAGAGCCTATCCCCTCTTAATGATAACTTTCCTGAACTCCAAGCATGGATCGAATTTTGGTAAAATTTACTTCTGTGAGAGCCTTTGTAAAGATATCGACTACTTGATCATTGGTTGGACAATACTACAATTCAAGAACACGATCATGAATGAGCTTTCTGATGAAGTGTATGTGGAGCTCAATGTGTTTCATACGTTGATGCTGAATTGGATCTTTACATAGCTGAATGACACTATGATTATCACACCAAATTGTAGTTGGATGCTACTGATGAAGACCAAATTCAGACAGGATCTGATGAAGCCACATGGCTTCCTTGCTGGCTTCAACTGCACCATGATTCTCTGCTTCTGCTGAAGAAAGAGAGATGGAACTTTTTTTCTTACAAGACCATGTAATAGGTCCTGAACCAAGAGTGAATACATATCCTGCAGGAGAATTTCAATCATCAGGGTCACTAGCCCAATCAGAATCAGTGAAACCAATAAATAATGGAGATGCTCCTACATTGTAATGAATCCCAAACTAAAATGTACCTCGAATATATCGAAGTATTATTTTAGTTGCTTTCCAGTGACTTTCATGAGGTTGGTGCATAAACTGAGTGACAAGACCAATGAAAAAGGAAAGGTCGGGATGAGTATGGGTTAGATACAGAATTTTACCAACAAGTTGAAGGTATAAGGTAGCATCAACTTTAGGGGTAGTACAAGTGAATGAAAGCTTGACTCCAGGCTGAAAGGGAGAAGGGGCTCGCTTACAGTCTTCCATGTGAAAGTGGTGTAGAAGATCATAGGCATACTTGGACTGAGAGAGGGTAATACTAAGACCATGGAAATAATGCAAGTGTCCTAAGTCTGTCATTTCAAACTCCTTTTTGAGGCTAGACTTCACATGGTTTATATGGTTGGGATCACTACCAGTAAGGATAAGATCATCAACATAAAGAACAAGGATGTTGAAGGACTTACCCACTTTCTTGGTGTAGACAGTGTTGTTAGAATGACACCTAGAAAAGCCACTATCTAATAGAAATCTACCCATTTTGGCATACCAAGCCCAAGGAGCTTGTTTGAGACCATAGAGAGACTTCCTAAGGCGAAAAACAAGGCCAGAGTCATTTTGGATAAAGCCAGGGGGTTGTTCCATGTATATTTCTTCATGCAAATATCCATCTAAGAAGGTGGATTTAACATCCATCTGATGGAATTCCCATTTAAAGGAGGCAACAAGGGAAAGAAAAAGGAAAATAGAATTCATTTCGGTAATAGGGGAGAAGGTTTCAGTATAGTCAATGCCTTCAACTTGTGAGAATTTTTTAGCAACAAGACGAGCTTTATGTCTATCCACTTTTCCATCTAGTCCAAACTTTGTTTTGTAAACCCATCTGCATCTGACAAGTTTTCTTCCTTTTGGAAGAGGAATAATATCCCAAGTATTTTTCGCCAATAAGGAACTATATTCTTCATTCATAGCTTCATCCCAATCTGGATGACCGGAAGCTTCTTCAAAGGTGTCTGGATCTGGATTTTCTGGAACTTGAGCCAATAAGGAAGAGGCTCTTTGGAACTGAGAACATGTACATTGTCGATCTACAGGGTCACCTGCAAGAGAACCTGCTGCATCCTGAGTAGAGCGGACTCATCTTGGAAGCTGTGGAGCTGAAGGAACATCTTCAAGAGGTAGAGGAGGATTGTCATCCTCTCTATCATCATCTGAACTAGAAAGAATTATGTCAAAAATAGAAGAGATAGAGAGAGGTGGCACATATGCCGAATCAGGCCCCCAGGCCAAAGGTGGCACACCCGCCGAACTAGGCTCACATGCCGATATATTTTCATCAAATTTTATATCTCTTATAATGATAATATTTTTGGATTTTGGTTGAAGAAGTCTATTTCCTTTGACATCTTCAAAATATCCAACAAAAATGCATTTTTCACTCTTAGGTTCTAAGGCTTTATGTTTCACATCTGGAATATGGGCCTAAGCATCACTTCCAAAAACACGAAAGTGACTTACATCTGGTTTGATTGAGCTCCAAGCTTCTTCTAGAGTTATATTCTTTAAAACCTTAGTAGGAGGCGATTTACTATGTAATTTTCATAGTTAATGTCTTTTGCCCAAAAATTGAGACCAAGTCCTTTAGATTGAAGCATACAATTAGCCATTTATTTTAAGGTGCGATTATTCCTTTTAGATACACCATTTTGTTGTGGAGTTTATGAAACAATATGTTGCAATTGAATGCCATTATCAATGCAAAAGTTGATAAATTTGTTGTTAGCATATTCTCCTCCATTGTCTAATGTTAAATTAATAATCGGATGTCCATATTGTTTCTCAACAAAGGCCTTAAAGGCCAAGAACATGTTAAAAACTTCACTCTTGAGTTTTAAGAAGTATACCCAAGTGCGTCTGGAAAAATCATCAATGGAATTTACGAAGTACTTGCAACCAGAGAAAGAAACAACAGGAAGTGGACCACATAAATCACTGTGCACAAGCTACAAAGGGGTTGAAGCGTGCTAAGAGGCACGTTTATCAAAACTATCCCAATTATTTTTTCCGAGTACAAATCCGGAGCAAACACCATCTCGTCAAGATACCATAGGAAGACCCATCACCATATTTTCCTTACATAGAGTTTGAAGAGAGCGATAGTTTAAGTGACCAAATTTCTCATGCTAAAGTTTACTCACTTCATCATTATGAGCAACAAAAACATAGGGAAGACATGAAGACCCAATGTTGTGAAACTTGTACAACCTTGTGGAATCATCAACAATGCCAGTAGCTAAAATATGTCTAGGATCTTTGAGGTCCTTGATTACAACATCATGAGGTGATAATTCTACTATTTTCCCTTCACCTAAATGAGTTATCTGATAAACAGATAGAAGGTTGCATGACAGGGTAAGAACACATAGTACATCATTAAACTAACCATTATCTAGATGAATGGTTCCGGATCCTACAACACTAAGAGATCTATCATCACCAACATAAATATGTTTGGTGTTACAATCATTTAAAGAAGAAAACATGGCTTTATTTTTGGCCATGTGGTAAGAAGCTCCAAAATCAATGAGCCACTCATGAGAATGAGAAGAAGAAGATACATTGAATATATAACCAGATCTTGATGCTTGACAACCACAAGCAGAAAGTGCCATTCTTGAGGATGAAGGCGAAGAGTGCTCCAAATTGATGTTGTGCTTCTTCATTGCTGCTTCTAAGGCTTCCATTTTCTTAAAACATTTGGACTCTATATTTCCATCATGATTACAAAAGTTTCAATGTCTATCTATCTTCTTCCCTTTGTTTTTATTTTCCTTATCATTTTGGTGAGCTGCTTTTTTCAGTTTGCGGCTGAAATTACTTAGGACCCTTGTTTGGTTTCAAACCATAATTTTTAGGATACTGCTTCTTGGGGTTCTTTTAATATGGTTGTTGTTGGGCTGCTAAGGCTTTCTTATTTCCAAAAGTGATAAGACCAAGGTGTAAGAGTTTTTCTTGTTCTCTTATCAAAGAATCACAAAAGGCATCAAAAGAGGGGTTCTTGTAGGTGGTTCCTGAAGAAATGATGGCTTCTCTAGTGGAATGGAAGGTGGAAAAAAATACAGAGTATGCAGGGCCAAGCTTAGAAAGAATGGAATAGATGAGGCTACCATCTTCCTTTTTTACCTTACAACCTTCTAAAAAAATTCTAAGGGTCTTGAATTTGGACAAAAAATCTTCAATAGAGGAGAAATTATTGGGGTCCAAAGTAAGAAACACATTTTCATCTGGTGCGCCCTGATTTAATTTTGAATGCCAAAAACCATATTTAGCTTTTTCGAGGCTTCATCAGGGATGTCAATTTCAAGGATATGAAATTGAAGATCTTGAGCAATGAAAATTCCCATCAACCCTCGTGCTTAATCTTGTTTATTTTCCCATTTAGCGACTTTATCATCATCAAAAGGTTTAGTTTCTTGTCTTGTGGCTATTATATAAAGACTTTTACTTCTAAATATATCTACCATGTGAGGTATCCATTGGAAATAATTGGTGCTCTTAAGAATAATCGGTCATGCACTTTCCATTTTTTTAAAAACCAAAGCTGAAAAAAGCTGAAACTAACTACTCCAATGGAAATATCTCAAAAAATTAGGCTGATTAAAAAAAATAACGGGCTCGAAAAATGGCTTTCGAATGAAGAATTTATGCCTTTTTGAAAAAACTGAGTTGTAGATGCCGAATAATTACGGGAACGGTTTGAAATTTGATGATGAAGTTCAAATTTCAAAAAGAAATCACGCCCCTTTAACAATTTTTTTTTTTACAAAAGATGCTTGAGAAAGAGACTTGAACCCAAGACCTCTATTCTCATAAACTAACTTTTCACCAAGTGAGATAGTAAAAGGATTCTGTAATTGTTTGAAAGGAGGAAGGGGGGTTTTTATTTTTTATTTTTTAGTCTTCGGTGTGCGTGCTTTTTCCTACACAAAAAAACACAAAAATCCAAGGAAAAAAAAAAGCAAGCCTTACAGAAGAACACTAGATTTTCGGTTTGCCTTACTGACAACTATCTATTTTCTCACTATTTCTGATTTCCCGAGATCGCACGAAGACACGGGGAAAGAGCATATGCAGCAACAAAAATCTCTTCTTCCTGTTTCTGATTTCCTGAGATCGCACACAGCGCAAAGAAAAGAGCATACACAGAGAAGAGGGTATAGATCTAGCAAATAAATAAAACCTAAAAACTGAGGGAACCGAAATAAGCAGAACTATTAACAAATATAACTGCAAAACAAATACTTTATACGTCTAGATCTAAACTGACATAACTTGGGGAACCAGAAACCTTTTCGCATGAAACAAAAGGCGATCCTCACTGTAACAGACACTCCAGACACAACAGAGAAGTTCTCCAGGCCCGAAAATGTTCAGAAATATTATATCTAGAAAACAGAAGTCGCATGCAGTCAAACCGGCTTCGGATTTGGATCAACAACGGATGCAACCCTTAAAATAACTCTGATACCATGTAGGAATTTACAGGGTAAGTTCCTTTGATAAAAAACCAAAGGTCACCACTCAAAAACAAATCAAAAATCAGTACACTAGTATTATCACGTGGTTAAAACCCTCGAAGAGGAACAGTCCACGACCTGAGCCAACGCGGCCACTTCAGGCAATTTATTAATACAAAAGAAGTATTACATATGTTTCTCTCATAAAAAATTACTGGAAAATGAACCTCCATGATCTTTAAATGGAGATCATGGACCAATCAGGTGTTAAGCCACAAATCAAGTGTCGTTAATACCGAGGAGAGAGTGAACCGTCAGATCACTACAAGTAGTGACCGTCGGATTATAAGTTACAAATGTACATAGTAAAGAAACACACTTTACCTAACTCTACACTAGACTAAGTTATTCTTAACTATTTCCTATGTGTCATAATATCCAAACATCCCCCTTAAGAACAACATGGGATAGGATTGAAGGATTTACAAAGGTGACACAAAAGGAGCCTATTTCTTATGTGTTGAAATATCCTAACTTATTGGAGATAATTTGTATTGCATTGGTGTCGAATCTGTCCTCCATTGATTCTTAACTATTGAGGAAGTTGACAAAGTCCTTAATGACTACCACTTTGGGGCTTGTGGTGGTCATATGTCCAGCTATCCTACTACTCAGAAAATCCTTCGAGCAAGGTATTTTTGGTCATATATTTTTAAACATTGTATTGTTCTGTCGACAAATGTCATTATTGCCAGATTTATTCTTAGAAATAACATGTCCCACTCGCTCCCCTGCACATACTTGTGACCGTCAGGCCATTTGCAAAATGGGGCATCAATTTCATGACCTGTAAACCTCACTCAGCTGGAGGGCATATTTATATTATCACTGCCATCAATTATTTTACTAAATAGGCTGAGACAATGCGTACATATGATAATGAAGGTCAAACTGCGACGCAATCTCTTTTTAATCACCTCATAGCTCGGTTTGGTGTCCCAAAATCCATTATCACTGAAAATGGCTCTGAATTTCACAATCATATGATGGCAGAGCCTAATACTCAACTAGGGATGTGCCACGATAGCTCCACTCCATATTACCTATAGGTCAATGGCCAATTCGAAGGCATCAACAAAGTTTTGGTAATGATGCTTAAACTAACCATTGGGAGACATAAAAGACATTGTAACCTCATGTTCTTCTCAACTCTGTGGGCTTACCGAACTTCAGCTAAGACTACTACTAGATTCACACCATTTCATCTGGTGTATGGTCTGGAAGCTACACTCCCAATCGAGTGTGAAATCCATTCTTTGAAGCTAGCTATCAAATTGCTTCTTGGTACTTCTACAGAAGAGGAACACCTACTTTATCTCGAACATCTCAATGAGACTTGATGATCCAGGTGGATATTGGTTTTCACCTGCCTATTCCACTTGGGGCTCCACCATTGTCTATTTTAGTTTTTCAGTTTCGGCACAGTTTACTATTTTTAGCAGTTTTTCGGGTCCTAAACTTCCGGAGCCGTTTTGAGGCCCTAAACGACGTTTTTTGGGAAAACGGAGAGCAACATTGGTCCATGGATCGATGTTGCTCGTTCCAAATTTGTATTCCTCAGATAAATCTTTCTAACGAGGTATGGTACGCGTCAAACGGAGATCGTATGCCAAAGTTACGCCCCTGGGAAGTTGAAACACCAATTTACCCAAACGGGGCCCATAGTTTTGACGCTTCATCTCCTAGGGTTAGGGTTTTGGCTGTTTAGGATTTCCCATTGTTTCTAAATAATAAATAGGCCCTCGAGCCTCATTGTAACTCAGTTCAGAGGCCTGTAGCCGCCACATCTCTTCTCAGAGATAGCTACCGGCGCCCTAGCTAGTTTTATTTCCATTCTGTCTGTAAGCAAATTTCAGTTCTTTGATATTAATGAAATGAAGTGTTATTTCCGCTGCATCTCTGTATTTATGTTTATATGTTTATTCTGTTGCGTTCCTGCATAAATCCAGATCAGTGGGATCAGTGGTATCAGAGCAGTCTGCTTTTTCTCGATCCTTCTTTGCATGTCCCCAACGAGGTCGGGGTATAAGGAGCTAGGGCTCGATCTGGTGGAACCTTTGCAAGATCAGCCTCGCAAACCTCAACGGACGCCCATGGGGGACGAAAAGAAAGATGAGGGAGTAGGAGATCCTATCAAAATATTGCTCTAGGAGGCCCTCGAAAGACAAAGTAACGTGATGATGGATAACTTTGCTCAGATCCTTCAACGGCTACCCACCGGCGGCGCATCTGCATCTAGCAGCCACTTTGGAGGCGCGACTCCTTTTAAGGTACAAGTAAATTTTGACATTCCCATATTTGAGGGTAAAATAGACGCAGATGCCATAGATAGATGGTTGAATCTGTTAGAAGGATATTTCTCGGTTCATGACTTTTCAGACCGGGAGAAGATTATTTTTGCACTCCTCAAAGCTAACCCCCATGTTAAGGACTAGTGGGAAACCTACTGTGAGAACAAGGACCAGATAGAACCCTCTCTGTTCTCGGCCGTACCAACTTGGAATACTTTCCGAGACGCCGTCAAGGAATAGTACTATCCCGTGGGGAGCTATGAGGACAAGTACATACAATGGACCACGGTGCGAAAACAAAGGGATCAAGATGTGCATGAGCTGACGAATCTATTCCATACCCTGCGCACAAAATTGGGTATCAAAGATTCAGAGAAACATCTGGTGCTAAAGTATCATAACTGTCTGCACAAATACATTCAGGAGGAAATGGAGTTCCTTGACATCTCCTCGCTTGGTACGGCATACCGGTATGCTGCCAAGATTGAGCAGAAATTCAAGCAGAAGAAGCGAGACTTTGGATCTGCGAATCAAAAGCAAGGGAAAGGTGCTTCCAAACTGCAGAACAAAGGACCAAGCCAAGGCATGGCGGCTAAAGACAACTCATCGAAGCCACAAGAAAAGAACAGCACCGCAAAGCCAAAGAAGGACACGGGAAAGTGGTGTGAATTCCATAAGAGCTCCACTCACAACACAAGTGAGTGTCGGGCCAAGCAGTCGCTAGTGGCCGAGATGAGGGCTTCTGAGTCAGATGCATGCTCTGACTCCGAATCAGAACTTGAAAAGGTGAATGAAAAAGGGAAACAGATTATTGATGCGGAGCCCAACGCCACTGTTGCCACTGCAAAGATCCAAAAGGAGGAACCGGAAGATCCAGAGGAGGAGGAACGTCTCTTCCACTCCCGGATGTGGGTAAAGGGCTCCCCGGTACAGTTCATTGTCGACAATGGGAGCCAAAAGAACCTCATTTCAGCAGACGCCGTGAAGCGGTTGGGCTTGCCGACCACGGCTCACCCACATCCATACACCATCGGGTGGCTTCACCAAGGACGAGATCTCCGCGTCAGCCAGCAGTGTCGCCTTCCCTATAGCATCAAGCCCTTCACGGATGAGGTATTATGTGGCGTTGCTCCTATTGATGTTTCTGATGTATTATTAGGACAACCATACTTGTGGAAGCGTCATGCTGTGTATGAGTCTCGGCCTCGTGCTGTTATTGTTACTTTGGAAAATAAGTTGTACAGGATACCAGAGGTACCACCTCCTGCCGCTATCTCTTTGGTTTACCGCAAACACGTGTAAGCTCATTTCCAAAACCAAGTTATGTACCTCCGTTTTCCCAAGGATCCGCCCTGGGCAAGAAGAAGATCGTGGCCACGACCTTCCGCACAGTGCTCCCTTCCGTACAACAACAAATGGGAGAAGGGGTTGTGGAGGAGTACGGGGACATATTCACCTCATCCAAGGTGGGTTCCTCGCTGATCGTCGAAATAAGCACCGATTGATTCGACCCTTGCGCTCGCTACCCAATGGACCGATCTATCGGCGCTCTGTTCTAGAGAATGATGAAATCAAGAGGCATTCAGAGTCGTTGCGCAAAGGTCACATCGACCAAGTTCATCGCCCCGTGGGAGCCCGATCGTGCTGGTACAAGAAGGATGGGACGGGAGAATCTGTATTGACTATCGGCGCCGAACAAGATCGTTCTGGACAGGGTACCCAATCCCACAGACTGATGACCTTCTAGACCAATTCAAAGGTGCAAAATATTTCAGCAAGATCGACCTGAAGTCTGGGTATCACCAGGTACCAATTGAACCCTCCGATGTGTGGAAGACTGCCTTCAAAGCCAAGGAAGGCCTTTTCGAATGGCTGGTCATGCCTTTCGGGTTGACGAATGCTCCCGCTACCTTCATGAGGATGATGGATGACATCTTGCAGCCATTCACCAACTCATTTGTAGTGGTGTACTTGGATGACATTCTGATCTTCAGCCAGACTTGGGAAGAGCACCTTCACCACATCCGACAAGTCCTCCAAACACTGCGGCAACACAAGTTGTGTGCCAATTTGGAGAAGTGAACTTTTGGCATGACCCAGGTTCAATATCTGGGATACATTATTGATGAAAGGGGGGTGCATGTGGATCCGACCAAGATCCAAGTCATTCGGGATTGGCCAGCCCCAACCACTATAACAGAGCTTCGCAGCTTTCTGGGTCTTGCTAATTTCTACCGTAGATTCGCGTTGGGATTCTCTCATATCACTTGGCCCTTGAGTGAAGTCACCAAGGGAGGAGCGAGAGCAAAATTTTTTTGGTCGGAACCTCAACAGAAGGCGTTCACAGAACTGAAAAACCGCCTCTGTTCTGCCCCGGTGCTCACTTTACCAGACTTGCAACAGCCATTTGAGATCGAGACAGATGCCTCTGACTATGCTATTGGGGCAGTTCTTACTCAACAGGGACATCCAGTGGCATTTCACAGTGAGACATTGGGGAAGGAAACAATCATCCACACAGACCACAGGCCCCTGCAGTTCATACAGACATAAGGGAAGTTGCAGAATGATCGCCATCAGAAGTGGTCTACATATCTGCAACAGTTTCATTTGAACATCAAGTATAAGAAGGGTAGCACCAATCATGTTGCAGAATGCGTCAGCCGACCATCGATCGTGGCGCTCACCACTGTGCTAAACTCTTGTGGGCGCGAGACTTCTAATTGGCCGCTTCTTTATGAGAGTGACCCAGAATTCGGCCAAACTTACAAGGCACTCTTGGGGGGTACGCAAGTTCCAAATTTTCACCTCCAAGATGCACTTTTATGTCACATGGGACACCTTTGTGTTCCTTCAAGCGAGCGTGCCAAGATGATATGGGAAGCACACTACAGTCGAGTCGCTGGGCATTTCGGGGTCGAGAAAACATTAGCAATCCTGCAGAAGTATTTCTATTGGCCGAACCTTCGAAAGGATGTCGAGAAGCACATCAGATCCTGCACTGCTTGTGCCATTGCCAAACCGACCATCAAGAAGCAAGGCCTATATACTCCTCTATCTACCCCTAGTCGACCTTGGGAATCCATCTCCATGGATTACATGTCGGGCCTGCCTTCTACTAAGCATGGAAATGACTGTGTTTTTGTGTTCGTCGACAGATTCTCGAAGATGGCCATTATGGCGGCCTGCAAGAAGAATATCACAGCAGAAGCCACTGCTAAACTCTTCTTTGAACGAGTGTGGGTGCACTTTGGGATCCCACAGTCTATCATATCAGATCGGGATAGCAGGTTCCTCGGCACATTTTGGTCCAGCCTCTAGTCGATGTTGGATACCAAGCTCACCAAGTCCACAGCTTTCCATCCCCAAACAGATGGCCAGACAGAGGTCGTCAACAGAATGATTGTACACATTCTGCGCATGTACAATTCAAAGCATCCACGCACATGGGATGAGAGCCTCCCTTATGTACAACATAGTTATAATCGGGCTCTCCACAGTTCAATTGGCCATAGCCCCTTTCAGGTGGGCTTGGGATTCAGCCACTATGTCCCATTGACGTAGCCATGCCATTTGCAACTGCTCAGGCCAATTCAGCTCATGTCCAGTCTGAACTTGACAAAGCCAATAGCTTCATCGAGCACATTCAACACATCCGCAAATAGGTTCATGATATATTGGACAGAGCCAATGCCAAGTACAAGCAACGCCATGATCAACACCGGGTGCCACACAACTTCCAGGTGGGTGAAAAAGTATGGCTACATTTGCAGAAGGAGCGCCTCACTGGACCCCACCGCAAGCTTCGCCCGCTCTGATACGGGCCGTACACCATCACCAAGGCTGTAGGGAACAATGCATTCGAGCTAAGTATTCCACCATTCCTTGGTCTGCACCCAGTCTTCAATGTGGATCGCCTTCGTCCTTACTTCCCACCTCTACTGGACACCTCGGACATTGCAGAACAACTCACACCAACTGAGTTAAATCCAGACTGCATGGAACAGGCCACCACAGATTGCATCATGGACATGCAAATCAAAAACACTCGCCAGCAGAAGATCCAACTATATCGGGTTGTCAAAGCTGGCCAACTCCTGCACCAAGGAAAGTGGTTCACCAGGGACCAAGTTCAGCAGAAATTTCCTCATCTCATGGAGGAACTTAACGCAATGGGGACCATTGCTTCCTAAGGGGGGAGGAATCATCCAGGTGGATATTGGTGGTCACCTACCTATTCCACTTGGGGCTCCACCATTTTCTATTTCAGTTTTTCAGTTTCGGCACAGTTTACTATTTTTAGCAGTTTTTCGGGTCCTAAACTTCCGGAGCCGTTTTGAGGCCCTAAACGACGTTTTTTGGGAAAATGGAGAGCAACATGGGTCCATGGATTGATGTTGCTCGTTCCAAATTTGTAGTCCTCAGATAGATCTTTCTAATGAGGTATGGTACGCGTCAAACATAGATCGTATGCCAAAGTTACGCCCATGGGAAGTTGAAACACCAATTTACCCAAACGGGGCCCATAGTTTTGGCGCTTCATCTCCTAGGGTTAGGGTTTTGGCTGTTTAGGATTTCCCATTGTTTCTAAATGATAAATAGGCCCTCGAGACTCATTGTAACTCAGTTCAGAGGCCTGTAGCCGCCACATCTCTTCTCAGAGATAGCTACCAGTGCCCTAGCTAGTTTTATTTCCATTCTGTCTGTAAGCAAATTTCAGTTCTTTGATATTAATGAAATGAAGTGTTATTTCCGCTGCATCTCTGTATTTATGTTTATATGTTTATTCTGTTGCGTTCCTGCATAAATCCAGATCACTTGACGAATCACTACTTCAGTCGTTGAAGCTCCAAAGAAATGGGTTAAATCTCAACATTATAAGTCTATCCATCCTCAGGTTTTCTCTGAAGGTGACTTGGTCTTGCTTTATGATCAAGCCCCTGACAAATTAGGGGTTAGAAAGCTCAAGCCAATGTGGCATGGGCCTTACATCGTTCAACATGTATTAGATAAAGGCACCTATGATTTAGTCGATTATGAGGGTAACCAGTTGGATGAGCCCCAGAACGAGCTCTATCTCAAGAATTATTATGCTTGATCACAAGTAAAATAATTTGTACATTAGTGTGTGCTTCATTTGTGTGATTTTAGATTTTTTGGTGTGGTTTTTTTCTTTACAAACATGTTTCCTCTGCTTACCTCATGTTCCACTTGGTTTGTAGATGTTATCGAACCATTATGTTAGTTTTGCTGATGGTGCTTGCCATAGAACACAAAACTTATCTTCCCAACATGGGCACTTTTTTCCCCCAATGGCGAGTTGGTTAATATACAAGGTATTTTTATGGGTCAAACAACTAATAATATTGCTGAATATAGTGTGGTCATCGAACTATTATCAATTGTAATTTCTCTCGGTATCAAAGAATTGGTTATCAAGCTAGACTCACAACTCGTTATGTTACAGTTAAATGGTCATTACTCAGTGAGAAACCCTCAGATTTTGCGTATGTATTTATGTGTTCGATTACTGGAAAGAAATTTTGTTTATATTACATATCAGCACATTCCAAAAAATTGGAATACATTAACAGATACATTGGCAAATTATGTATTAGATTGACATTTGCATCATATGTAAAAAACCAAACACATCATTATGACATAAGAACACTTAGTGACAATAGAAACATGCATATGTATACATATGTATATCAGGTCTATAATTTTTTTTTGCATCAAAATATAAAAAAATATGTGTTTCGTGACACAATGGCTCCATGAGCCTATATCAGTGCAAAAAAGTAAAACTAAAGGCAACTATCTGGCCACATGGTGCTCATGATAGCAAGTGAAAACTCGAACGACTCAAGATAGTAATCGGTGAAGTCTATTTGGGACTCCTAAAATATGCATCTGATAGCACAACAGTATGTCATCAAAAGTCGCATACTCTGGAATGTCTCTAGTCAGGCCCTCTAGGTTGCGGTCAACTTCCAAGATTGGGTCTACCCCCTCCTCGTAAGGATCATCCTGAATCTGTCGTTCTACCCTCCTCACGATAAGGGACATCCCTGTTGGTCTCTCTAGTCCAACGCATGAAAAATAATCATAAGTTTAAATATTGGAATACATAACTAAAAACATCAAAAAATAAAAATTCTAAAAACAAGTTTTTACATGCATTGGTCCACTGTGCACCAGGTGGAAGGGGAAGATCTGGGTCTGATTGGAAATCCATACTAGCATATGCATAGTCATCCACTACAATCAACTCACGACGTAACCTACATAAAAATGTTGAAGGGAAATGCATCTGCTGGCCATCTTTGTGGCGAGGAATGATCTCACACAATCTGAGCAGTCTCAGGTCTCTCGCGGCATGATAATCAACATCAATACATTGGTATCGAAACAATGGCACACGCTCCAAGAAGAGTGTGACCAATATGGATCCATATCCAAACTAATTCAGACACCCTGTTTTTCATTTTGTGAGTTGGATTTTCATATTAGCCAACAATCCTTTTGATCCAATTGGATATCGGAGGCCACCCACCCATTCCATTTGGACCCACACCATCAATTCTTGCAGCTTTTCGCTTTCAGCACAACTTACTATTTTTAGTAGGTTTTCGGGTGCTGCACTCTTGGAGCCATTTTGGGACCGTAATGATCCAGGTGGATATTGGTGGCCGCCCAAATATTCCATTTGAAATGCTACCATCAATTCTTTCAGTTTTTCAGTTTCAGCACAACTTACTTTTTTTTGCATTTTTTCAGGTCCTGAACTTCCGGAGCCGTTTTGAGGCCCTAAACGACATTTTTTGGGAAAACCAGGAGCAACATCGGTCCATGGAGAAATGTTTCTCACACCAAAAGTTGTACTCAGATAGATCTTTTTAATGAGGTATGGTGCGCGTCAAACAGAGATCATATGCCAAAGTTACGTCCTCGGGAACTTGAAACACCAATTTACCCAAATGAAGCCCATAGTTTTGGCACTTCATCTCCTAGGGTTAGGTTTTTGGACTTTTAGAATTTTCCATTGTTTATCAATAATAAATAGGCCTTCGAGCCTCATTGTAACACAGTTAAGAGGCCTGTAGCCTCCACATCTCTTCTCAGAGATAAGCTACCAACGCCCTAGCTAGTTTATTTCCATTCTGTGTGTAAGCATATTTCTGTTATTTGATATTAATGAAATGAAGCATTATTTCCATTGCATCTCTGTGTTTATGTATATTTCTGTATTTTATTGCGTTCCTGCATAAATCTGGTTCACCTTCGCACTAGTTGAACATGACGGGAGTAAGGCAGTTAATGACGTACTGAAACTGAGAATTCGTTGCCTCATGCAATGGATGACCCCCAACTACATGGGCCATAGTGTGTAAGATAGTCCTCAGAGGCATATTGGTAATAGTTTTGATGTTTATCTTTCCGATTGTGGTCTTCTCCACACCAGGACAATGTCTATTATTGAGCATACTCGTGCTCACCCCTAGTAGGAGCTCTAGAGAGTTGAATTCTCTCTCCACTCTTGGACAATCCAGTAATGAAATAGATGTCCGATATATATTTTTCAAGCTCTTGGTCAACGATAATAAAAATGTGAAGATCCATATTCCTTAGTCCAATGAGATATTACAATAGCTCGAGTTGATCTTTGAATCTAGAAGTCTAAAAGAACTTAAGCAATCCACAATTTCTCAAAGCATCGATACAATGTGGATATTGGGTAGCTTGATGATCTTCTGCCTCATGGCCTCTCTCTTTCCATTTGATGGTCATCTTCATCGTAATCACCTACAAAACATCAATAAATGACATTTTTGGAGTTTTCAATGGATCAAATCCGAAAATAAACCCTTAAGAATGGTGATTTTTTGTTTTTAAACTCTTTCTCTATGCTCAACATGACTGTCAGAATTAAATCCGTGTCGAAATTACGTTGGCCTAATGGGCTATGGGTGATCGACGCAGGTCCAATAGGTCAAACCCGTGCTGATCGACTGCTATATAAAATTTGAAAATATCCTCTTAAACCACAAAATTTCCAAATTAAATGGCTTGAAAATGACATAAAAATGATGAGAAGAGATAGAGCTCTTACCTGTAACCGACGGATCGTCGATTGGAGTCCTGGATTTTCCGCACCACTTGCCTAAAAATTAGAATAAAATGGGGTAAAACAGAGTTCTCCAATTTACCTAAAATGAAATGGTATTTTTTTTTTTTTTTTTTGCATATTTATAAGTTTTAAACATATTTTTTCCGATATTTTATTATTTTTCTTGATATCAGTGATGTGTGGTTATATTTATGCAGTAACATGATCTTTCATATGGTGACTGTGATAATTTTTGACTGATGCAACGAGTTTTGTTTTACCTCTTTTTCAGACTCGTTCAAAATAAACTAAAAAGGAACCCCCTGGATTAATCTTTAAGGTCTTTTATGACTCTCTAAAAATTAAAATATCGTGTAGTACTTGTCATTTCGAACTCGTTAAATTAAACGAATTGACGTCATCTCAGAATACGCTTACCCATTTTTGGGCTGAGATTGACTATTTACGAAAAAGGAGTAGCTTGATCGAACATGGTCAAGAGGTTCTCTTGGATATCTTTTCAGATTCGAGGGATGATTTACGAAAAGGGACCTGATGGAGTTTTCTTTTGTCTCTTTTTCAAACTCCCTAAACATGAAAAAGACACCAAGTTACTCTTCCGTTGGACTCAGAAAACTTAAACGACGAAAGACTTGTCACCATGACAAGACCGAGTTACTCCTTCCTATGGCTTGTTAAACTTACTAGATGGATTCATTCGAAGAGTGAACTTATACACTATGCATATGCTATCCTCTTCACGCTTGCTATAAAAAATAAAGAGGTACTTGTTAGCAATAACGGGGAAAAATTGAAAGTGAAACATCCCATGTGTTTTGAGGTAGCATGTCACTCTTGAACATGAAACTCGTATGCATTTCGTGTCAGGTTGGGGATATCCTTCATTTTTCACTTGCCTTCTTGGGTTTGGGAAATCCATTTGCCTCTCATTTGATCATTATTTTCCATCACCCTGACATTTGATCCAATTTTTGAGTCAAATGCTGCCACACTCTAGAGTCGTGTCACCAATATGTTCAAGAGAAGTCCTTTTTGTAAAATTCAAACATCCTTTGCTTGATTGACCCTCTCTACAATAGTCCTAAATCACTCCTATCATCTTGAGAAATCCTTTGTTTCATGTTGATGATGTTGGAATCGTTATGGCCCTCCTTCGGTAGATCATTTCCTGTCGACTTCAGCTCATTATCTAGGAAGATGATTTAGAGACTCCTTTTCAGTACCCTGGAGCTTGCATGCCTCAATGGTAAATTCTTCACGTTCAATGACAGGTTCACATCACTGGCCTTTGATCAGATGATTCTGCAGGTGTTAAACTTCAACTCATTCATTCACACTTGTATATTGGGCTATCGTACCTTGAGGGCCATCATCATCATTGGTGGTTTATCTCGTGCATGTTAATAGTTTACATTATTGACTGGTAATCAAGTGGTTTTTACCATGTTCTACATGAGTACATATATTCACATGGTTATATTCATACAATGGGTAGATC
This sequence comes from Pinus albicaulis, assembly GCA_034641835.2. Classification (NCBI taxonomy): domain Eukaryota; kingdom Viridiplantae; phylum Streptophyta; class Pinopsida; order Pinales; family Pinaceae; genus Pinus; species Pinus albicaulis. The sequence continues at coordinate 3,874,498 of CM076583.1, read as the reverse complement.
AAATATGTTATTATCCCGATTATGTTGAGTTATTGAGTATTAAGGATTTTACACATGATCCTTTATGTACAGATGGTTGTGACCATACTATGGATCCATTTCCATGATATATTTTAGATGGATGGCTGCAACCATGCCGTGGGTTCATGTGTTATTTGATACCTATTCAAAGACATGCTATTAGGAATGTTTATATCAGATATGTCACATATTGTATTATGCTTGATTTGGCATGTATCCTGGTGGTATTCCGAGTCCTTGCCTTGTTTCGTAAATCATTTCACCCTGTTAGTGTCAGTATTTGCATACTTCCACCAGGGATCAAAACACATTTGCATGTGCATCTTAGCTGTCCCACTCTGAAGAAATTCTCCATCATTCCATTAGATCATGATATAAAATTTTTGCACTGGTGGTTATCCTTGTCAATAAGCTTCATTCTCCCTCAGAAGATCATATTGGCTGACTCATTTTCATGTCTCCTTGAGCATAACAACACCTATGGAAATGCTCTTTTCACTTGGAAGTCTTTTAAGTCAAAATATCATTCATGAAAGTCAGGTCTAAAGTAGTCCCATTAGGTCATTAGGTTTTTTATATTTATCAAAGTTACTTCTTCATTTCAGATGAGGTCAACACATATATGAGAGGGACTAAATAAGATCATCATGATGTAATTTTCATACTTTCAAAGTTGTAATTTTTGAGTTTAATAACTTTTATATCAAAATGTCATTTTGATATAAAAGTCAAATATGTAATTTATTTATGTTTATGTTTTTCCAAATCTAATTTTATGTTCTCATACGTAATATCTTCAATCCCAAGCTGTCAATGCAATCATTTGGCCTAAGTGGAGAAAATAAAACCAAAATCCATGACTTGATCAACCTGTAATGTCAAAAAGTCAGAAAGATAAAGAGTATCAGTGCCAAAGTCCAAAGGGAAAAGTGAACATTAGAAAAGTGGGTGATTCAAATTAAAATTTCAAATCCACTATGCTATAAAGCCTTTCAAAACACCTCAAATCAAGTCATTGCATTAATTTATCCATCAAAAGTTTCTAGCAGAGGAGAAAATTTCAAGTTTTTTTGAGCATTTTGAGAAAAATTCAAGGTCGCTTCACGTTTGCACTCAAGCACTGCGTGTTTTCCTAGGTGCTACGCATTTACCCGGAGGTGCTGCGTGTTTTCCTGATAACTACAGACCAAACAACACAGGCGCTGCGCATTTACCTGTGGTCACAGAGCATTATCCTGGGCACTGCGCATTCCTCCAGAATGTTGTGCATTTGCTCAGGGAGGGTTTCAAAGCTTTTCACCACCTCCAGAAAGCTTCATTTCCTCACCAATTTATTCAAAAGGCTTTAAGTCAGTAAGTAGACCCTAAAGACACCTCTCCTTTATTAAATTTGGTGTTCCATAAGAATATTTGAAGTGCTTGTTGCTATGAAAACCTGGTTTCTATTTCCTTCCCATTTTCATCCACTAAATCCATATTCATGTCCCTAAAACACATATTAGTCATAATATTGTTAAATCCTAAGGTTTTCATAGACCTAGGTTTTCATTTACATTCATTCCCTCCATTTTCCTAAGCTAGTCATTTCATCTCTCACTCCCTTCATTTCATTCCATTTACCCTAGGGTTTCCAAAGCCTTCAAATTCAAAATGTCTGAGGAGGAGGACATAAGTGTCAGTGAGGAACAAACACCAAAGAAGAGCAGGAAAGGAGGGAAAGGATGGAAAATCATCAGATATGAACCAGTAACCACAAAGGAGCTCATGAATTCTCCTCTCACTGTGTCATGTTTTAAACATGTTGGTTGTTTTGAGTTTTGTGAGAAAGTGCAGCAGAATCAGTATCACCCTATGTTGACAAGGTTGTTCATTACAAATCTTCATGATAAGCAGGTCACCCTTTTCTGGGGTCACTTTTAAAATGTCCACTAATGCCATTTCAATTGCTACAGGGATCCCTAATGTGGGAGAGAAATGGTTTTAACAAGGAAACCTTGGTCAGAGCTACTATGAACCATATCTCAAACCTAGATACAAGGATGAAAAAAAGACCATTTTCCCCTTCTCTCATCTCCTTGATCGATATGTCCCTATGATGAAAATAATCATGAAATACTTCACCTACGAGGGTGGGTTTTCTTGACTCTATTCATATAATATCCGACTCCTCATGCACTTCACTAGAGTCAGAATGCTTCACATACCCTACTATCTCTCCCGAAGCATTGACAAGATGTCATACATAGTACAAAAGAGGGATTATAATAATCAAATGAAGAGTCTTTTTTACCACTCCCTCATCAATATGACAGTCGTGCATCATCTTGAGAAAAATAAAATCCCATGGGACACATTCATAGAAAATGAAGTCTTCACCACCCCACCTAGTCAGCATGAGCAGAGTATCCCTTCATCATCTCATCCTCCCATATCCACTCCTCCATATCAGCCTGCTGCTCATAAATCATCACCTAGTCGGATGCATTCACCTCATGTTGATCCTACTTCTTCACCTTCCCATAACCCTTCATCATCACATCATGATACTGAGTCATCAAGTAGTGAGCAGGACATTGAGGTAACTTGGGATAATGTGACTGATGTTGATCCATTTCCCAAGACCTATCAGAGAGGCTACAGACATGTGTTTTCTTCACTTGGAGTGAAAGGGGCCATGCCTTCATCATCAACAAAATAGGTGGACAAAGGCAAGGAAAAGGCTAAAGAGCCAATCATTGAGGAGAAGGAGGATAAACATGAAACATAACAGGAATTTTAGTTGATTGAACTTGATGAGGAAGATGAGTAAAAAATCACTAGTGCATCAATCAAAGGCAAAAAAGGAAGATTAGTGAACTTCAAGCTAATCTTGATAGAGCAAAGTATGTGATTGATTTTCTTAAGCAAGAAAATCAACAGCTGAAGACCAAGCATATTATCAATGAGGTCAGACCATCAAAGCACAAATAGAGGCAGAAAAGGCCAAGGCCTTGTTTAATGATACCTTGGAAATATTTGGTGAGATTGATGATGAGTAGGATCAACCTCCAAGATAGAAACCAAAGACTATATGGCTGAAAAGAGCTCTAGCCCTTGAGAGAAAGAGATAAGATGAGTTGGCAGAGCAGCTCACTCCAAGTGAGCTGCTTTCCCTAGATATTAGCCAGGATAAAGAGTCATGGCTTGATAGATCCAATTTGCATCTAGAGAGGTTGCTAGAGAAGGCCAAAAAATACAATGACATTAAGAGGAAACTGGCAAAGCACTACGCCATGAGGAACAAAATTGCAAGGGCCAAGCTCAAACGAGCCCTTGCAAAAATTCAAACTTTGACCAAGAAAAAGGAGAAGGAGAGGTTAGAAATACTTTCTGAGGTGTCTCTTCATGCTTCAAGCACTTGATAAGCAAGTAACCTCACAATTTTGGCAATTAGGCACTTTAGTGCATTTTTGGTTTTTTGAGTAATTTTGGTACACAAAAATTTTGCCAAACGCACAGCGCCCTGAATGCTGCGCTATTTTTTGGGGCATCAAAATGAAATTTTTTCACCACCATAATGTTTATAATGATGAATAAATCAACCTTAGCAATTTTCAAAAAATTTGGAAAAGAACTGGTCCCTCAAAGGTGTAAAAAACTACCAAATTTTCATATTTCTGCCTACTTTTTGACCTGGTCACTGCACATTTAATAGTCTTGGGAGATTCATTTTTTGACAGGGAAAATGGGCACCATTTTGGAAAATAGAGGTATATTTGGAAACTAGACTTAGAGATATTTCCAATGAGCTATATTGGAGCTAATTTGGACACTGGGAAGGCCTCCAAAAATTTATTGAGAAAGAGGCTATTTTTCCTGTTAGGGCACTGTGCATTTGCAAGGAAAATTGCATTTTCACCATCTTCAGCAAATTTTGAAGTTTCACTCCAATTTGAATTTTTACTTGGGAAAATGAAGAAATTACTGATTTGAATGTTTGTGGTGAATGTAAATGTCATGTTTTGACTTTCAACTAAGGTAGATACATTAGGTGAGTCCTCTAGAGGTCAAATGAATCAATTTCCTCTCTTTTAGAGGCAAATTGTTGGGTCTTCCTAGCCTTTAGTTTCTTGTTTGGCAGTAGGTGAAAATGATTCCTATCTCATGGATTCGTTTCCCTGAGGCTAGGGAGAGTGGTTTTGAGGTCTATATGATGTAGTTTCTCAGTCATTGTAATGGTTGGACTCTTTTGGAGGTTTGGCTTCTAAAGGACACAATTTTGTATCAATTTTGGCCTAGACATTAATCAAATTTGCAGCTATTTTTATGGGATCCATGTGGTATTGTGTTTAGTTTTAGTTTCTTCTTTTTTGATCATATGTTATAATGTTTTGTGTATTTCATCCATCATTTCATTGCTATTGAGTGAATGTTTTCAAGGTAGAATCCATAAATTCTATGCTCTGTTTTGGGTAAACATTCATAATTTGTAATTTCTTCAGTTTAGAAAGAAACGATGAATTCACCATGCTCTTTCTATATCCTCACTTGTCTTGATCATCCCACTCATTGAAACCCTAAATTTCTAAACGTTGTACCTACCTTTCCCCATAGAACACCTTGCAAATTTGGACCTAATTTCCTTGCGCTAGCTGTTTGACTCCTCCTGATCTAGCAAAAACCCTACACAATCAAATAAAAACCCTGAGCTACTATACCTAGCCTAATATTTTCTTTCCATAGTCATCTTGGTTGTGATCCTTACGGAGAGAGCCCTGTCCTGGCCTAGTAGGGCTAGCTACTTAGCTAAGCGTGGTTTGAGGTTACCTCAGAATTGCCTTTTTCAACATGAGGTTCAATCCGAGTGATAACACACCCATCACTCCCTGTTCTGCTTTCATGCTTTAGGGGGTAGATGTTACACATTGATTTGTCACCCCGTTCACTTCCCATCCCTAATACCTAAGTTCCCTAAGATGACAACTATGTATTATATCCACCATGGAGAATACATCAAGATATCCCTTGAGGACCAACATAAAGATGATTTCAATATTTTCTTAAGAAGCTCAACTTAAAACCTAAATTTCTGGGAAAATGCTCTTTGTTAGTTTCCTTCCCGTGCTGATGGCATGTTGACACTTTTACCTAGCCCCGCCATCACACTTTTGATAAGAAAAAGCACACCAAACCTCTTCTAGCGGTGTTTCCTCAAATGGAGAAGAAGCTTCGTGCACTAGAAGCTTCTAGAATGACGAGCTGGATGTGGTTTGATTTAGATATGCACAAGCTTTCTCATTTGGAGCTCTTGATATTATCATTAGGGATTTTTCCCTTGAGAAGTGGGCCTTCATCCTTCTTTTATGGATCCCTAACTCTCTCTGCCTACATATAAATTGAATCCCATCCTTCCACTATTGGTTGGTATTTCCTGATCATTGATCCTTTGCATCCGGATATTGTGATCATGACTGAATTTCCACTTGGGAGAAATATTGCTTGAAGATCCTAGGTTTGGACTTGGACATCACCAAAGGGAGGTCTCCAACATCAAGGCCATGGTTGTATGCTTCCTCTTTCTATAATTAATAATACATCTGATGTTTCACTTTCCATTTTTGTCTATATATCTATGCAAGAAGCCTAATACTCGTTGATCTGTTAGGTAGTTTGTATTTGATGTATAATATGTATATTGTCATTTTTCTTGTTGTTGTCTCTTGATTTATTATAGCTATTTGAATACCATGAATAGTGAGGAGCGAGCTTGAAGGATTGTATAATCATGGTCTTCCCCAAAGGAATGGACGATAGCATCAAGAAGATGGTTCAGTATTTGGTCTTGTGCATTGCTAGACCCACTCTAGGGCTAGAGAGAGCAATTTCAAGGGAGTTTCTTAACAAATAGACTGAAATAGGAGCCCACATGCATCAACAAGGTGAAGCATTGCTTGAGTGACCTGCTTATGTATGCATGGGTCTTTGACTTTGGGTAACTTCCTCACATCACAATGTAAGCACTGCTGAATGAGGTACTTAGTAATGCGTGGGTCTTCGACTAAATGGCAGCACTGCAGTCGCCATTAAGTATGATACCACAGTGATATGAGATCTAGAGTTGGTGTTGAATGCCAAGAGGATCGATGACATCAGTGGGAAATGGTGATTCCCATTATGCCACCCAAGGATGTTCCTTAAAGGAGGAACACATCTGAGGTACAACCTCAATCATGTGATATGAATGGTGAAGTCAATAGGAAAGAATCATCAACCGTTTGAAAAGTGTTGATCTGGGGAATTAAGAAATTAGGTGAAATTAAATTGTAATATTGTGGGTCAGCAAGGCATGATAACGAAAGATGGCGATAGTAATGGATATGGACAATTGGCTCGAGGTCGTAGCTTTAACGTAAGTGGTGACAATTAAAACATTTTTTCTGTCAGGGATGGCCCTGGAGTTGGAAAGACATCTAGGGTATGTGTAAGTATGTTCTGATTGGCGTGATGGGGGTAAGTGGTTAATGTGCGAGCTCCTACCAAGGGTGACTAGAAACTGTCATCGAGTATAAGATATGAAAATATGGGTGGGAATATTTTTTCCTAAAAAATATTTGTACACTTGCCAAAAGAATCTAAAGGTGGTTTGGATATATAAACACAGATATGGGTGCCCCAAAAACATGTTTTCCTACATAATGATGTAGGGAAGATGTTGGATGTTTAGAGTGCGGGCCCCATTGGCTGGTCTCGGTGTGTGGTTTATGAGGTGGATGAAGTGACACAAATGGGATATGTAAATGGAGGGACGATAGGCCAAATGTGGAATGCGGTAGTGCGTCCTGTTTGATCCGTCGTAAAATACAAGGGGTGGCCCGAGAATGGGGTTGGTAAGAAATGAGTGAAGAATAATGAGGTTGATCTTCAGGAAATGCAAGTGAAGTGGTTCCCAAGCCTGAGTAGATGGTCATGGATCAATAATATGTGGGGGTCTATAGTATGAGGTGATCCATGAGTGGGGGTCTCTATCGACCAACATGGGTGTTTACCATATGTAAGGCGAGGTTGTGATAAACATGGTCAATATGATGGAACTTATGGTGCATTTAGGAGAAATGATGTTAGGATATGCAAATATTTATAGGAAGCATATCATGCTGAGTGGTGAATGATACCTACTCTATTACTTGTCCACTCGAGTGTTGATCATGGCAAGGTGTTTGTGATGTACCTACAATTTCCATGGCCAATAACCCAAGTGAAAGCATATGTTTTAAAAATATGAATATGTTGAAGCCCCTAAAATCCTAGCTTCAACATTGGGGAAAACCACCCGGTCCGGACCTTAGTACAACTCCTTTTCTGTTTGGGATGGTGGCTCTGACTGGATAATATGGGACTAGTTTCCCAATGATATATGGGTTGATGATTGGTTGTTTGTATAACAGATAATGGAAATGATAATTGATATAATCTATAACTTAATAAATACAAATAACTCTACTTTAACCCGGGTATCCTCTGATAAATGCAATTTTGGATTTGTTACAATTAGATGAATAATCATATAAATGGCTTATTCATCCAAAAGAAAGATGCATTCACATATAATAATTACTTTGTTTAAGAAATTAAACAAATTAATGACGATAACATATCGCATTCATATATATATATATATATATATATATATATATATATATATATATATATATATATATATATATATATATATATCGCTCACATATATTTTGAAAGATAACAATTCTAAGTTTTCAGAAATGATATAACAAAGGATTGTTTCACAGGCATACATATGTAAACAATAGCAATTTTCAAAAAGAATGTTTCATTGCATAAGGAAAATTAAACAATATGATAATGATAGAAATACCAGATAAATTTGTAACCTCCTGATGAAAATAACACTTCAATCCCACTTTCTTACTTAAAACAGCTTCCAAGAAAAACTAAAGTGCAAATTCTTGAAAACAATTTCTTCATAAAATTGCAGAATCGTGATCCACCATTAATAAAAATAATATATTCGGAAGTACAGGAGTGTAACTTCCCAAGTCAAATATTAATACAAATTGAGGAGCCCTTTCTAAATACATGAAAGGGGTTTAAATAATAATAAAACTAAAACAAACTATCTAAAACATCGCTTGAATGCTTTTGGAAATGCCAAAACATGATAATCGGAGATCCGATCTCATAAAAATAGAATTGTGATCTCCATAAGAACAGGTTCATTGTATCTCTTTCATATCTGGTATGCGCAACTGGAAAATTGATAAAATTTCTTTCACTTTGGGAGGATGACTCAATTGGGAATGTAGCTGGCTAGTATATGTGGCATCCGAAAGCTCTGGAATCATATAACTGATGGAATAGGAGAGGCATTTTGTAGTCATCTTCCGGCTGTGTGGTTTAACCAAATAGAACCAGAATGCATCCCATGTGAGTCCTTGCATTGCATTGATCTGTTGGTCCTTGTTGGATAAATCCTGCTTCCATTATTTCTCTAATTCTTTGACTTTTGGGAGTTTCCCTGGGATGCAATCAGAAATTAAGTTGGCTGTATACAAAATGTCATTGATTAATTCCACTAAACTGTTCATTACAACTCTTGCCTTGGAGGTAGCCTGTTCTTCCTTAATTAACTATGTTTCCCATTCTGCAAACAAAATTTCCTTGTGTGATTCTTGGATCTTGGGAAGATTGGCAGCTATGCCTTGGTTTGTGTCTTGACATGTGAGGAACCTCGAAATTTTCTCATCAGCATCTTCAAATTTGAGCCTTGTGTTTACTGCCTTTTCTATGAGTGATGTAGCTATCACATATAGAGGGTCATCCAGTTATATTTTACTACTTAAAATATCAAGCTGTCGTGACAATGCTTTACTTAATTCTAGAGCCTCCATTTTGAACTGATCAAGCTCAGGATACTCCTTAAATTTTTGTATCTATGCTTGTAACAAGGCACCCTGTTCTTCTTTGGCCATCTTCTCCTGTTGAAGCATTACCTGCAATTTGTTCATCTCTTGAGACATTTGCTATTGCTTGTGTAGAGCTTGCTGGTCAAGCTTTTGTTTCTCAAGATTCAGCTGTTCTTTAAGCTGCTCAATCTGTTGTCTTTCTTCAATTAGCTACTGTTCTAGTTGTGCTATTTTTTGATGATCCACTGTTGTCTTTTCTTCCAACAACGCTATTTTTTGATCTTTTTCTTTTATCGATTGGTTGACTTCGAACGCTTTGTCCATTTTCGCTGCTGTATAAGCCCCTACATATTGAGATAATTTAGTTAAATCCTTTGAAGGATTAACTTCACAGTCCTTCCAGACAAAATTCATTAATTCGACTTGAGGAGATGAAAATAGACCCCAATTGATTTTCCTTTTCTTCCTTTGTTTTCTAACTACAACCCTATGTTTTGGACTGTAGAAGACATCCAAGGGAAGTATATCTTCAACCTTCAACACAATTTCCTCAAAACGATTTTCTGGGATGATCTCAACATATTGGGTATTAGCATTGTCGACTGCTCCTTCAACTGTAACACAGGTTACCATGGGCTGTTGTGTTGCGGGTGATTGCGTTGTAGCCACATTCTGAGAATCGTTCTGGCCCTTGATTTGCTGATCAAACTGCTCCCATTCCTTTAATATATTTTAATTATATGTATATCAGTGTCGGAGGAATCTCCATGCTTTTTACCCGTCTTTTCATGTTCTGGTTGAGTATCATCCTTATTTCCTGTATTCTTTTCTTCACTGTGTTCTTCCTGTTGCAGTAGGGGGGTAGTTCTCAACTAATCAAGAGGTATTGTTAGTAGTCTCTTGGTCCTGAATTGCAGGAAATTTTCCATGTCACTTGCTCCAAATTTTAATTTTTCCAGATGTTTAACTTGTGAAAATACCTCGGCTGAGGCGAATAGATCGTCGAAATCAACATCTTCATGTTCGAATTTAGCGACCTGTACCATAGATGTAAAGTTATAGGCAAATTTATTTGGATCATACTGTCTTTTGGGAATGGATACTAATCTGAGCTCTTTTATTTTTTTTGGCTTCTTTCTCTGCATGTTTAAAATCATGTAGAGAAAAAGATCCACATCGGAGGGGAAATGTAGGCCATATCTACTTCTTTGAATTTTTCAGGTTTCTAGACATCCCTTTCTCTGTTATTTGATAGGATATTTCTTGGGCTAACAATTTATCGGGAATGTACAAGGGTAGAACATGAGGATTAGTGATGCTTCCAAATAGCCATATATAGGTGAATTTTTCTTCTCCAAACCAGCTTCCGATTGAGGTTAGCTCAATGCTGGCCTTCTCGGATAACCTTGGAGTGAGTTTGTTGAATATAGCTCGGTGAACTGGCAAGATAAACCCATGAAAAATTCTATATATATGGTCTTTGTAATAGGCCTTCCACAGATATTTGTGATAAATGTGGATAGGAGTAGGGTTTTGAGGAGTCCACTTCTAGCCTAAAATAGGGAATTCAGAGTTGAAACATATGGTATCAATAATATAAGCGCTCATGTAAAATGGGGGTATTACCTGGGTAGACACATACCTGTTTCTCTTATAATCGAGGATTTTGTTTGCCATTTTATCAGATAAAATGGTTGGCCAATTGATGATGTAGGAGTCAACAATGGCTTCAATTAAAGGTACCATCTCAATAGAAATTTTTTCCGAGTTGATGGTTCCAAACAATCTACACATCATAGCTGCAGCATAGCAATAAGGAGATACCAATGATTCTACAGAGTACATACCCAAAGATTCGTGCTTGTGTTTTTCTGGAAAATGCCTCCATTCTTTGATAGGATCTGACTCCACTTCATTTTCTTTGGCAAAGTCTTCCAAAAATGCTTTATTGAAGATTTTCTGAGGGTCTGGTAGGGGATACATCTTCTTGGTGTCTTCTGCTTTGAAAGACCCGAACATCCTTCCATCTGACGTGAAGAACGCCTTGTCTGTTATATATATAAGTTCTATCACCCATATCACCAAGTCATTATATGGGAACACATTCGCGCGAGCTGCTATTTTGTGAAGATAGGAGATCGCCAATTTCTTCAGAGTGCTTTCTGATTTTTTATCTGAATCTGCTATCGCTTCTTCTTCTTAAATTACAGTTGGATCTTCTACCTCCAGTAGATTGTAAACTCCTTCCCATGAAGTTTTTCCAAGACCCAGACAAGTAGTATCAGTTACTAATACCAATTTAGCCAGTTTCTCTTTTGGAACGACGAGGACCTTCGCTTTCTTGGATTTCTTAGACATTTTCCTGACTCGTAGTTGTTTCTCAGGTCTACATAATGAAACAAATGAGAATAATGATGGAAAAATTCTTTTAAGAATGAATACAAAGCGGAGAGGAGCAATGACATTTAATCATAATAAAGATGATAGATTAAATAAATATTATTCCATCGAAGATGAAATCCACGAAGGATTTCAACCATAATTATATTTTAATGATTTCCTCGTATAATGTGAGATTTTAATGCCATTATGGGATGTCTCATCGCACATTCATAATGATCCAGTTATAGCGTTAATACCATAACTTTTCAGATCTCCGATCAATGATGATTGCATATCGAATATCGGAAGTCTCAAAGCTTAGGCTTAAGTATTTCCATTTAATATCTACGATTGCGATTATTACTGAGCTGGCATGGAGGGCGTGATACTTTTAAATCATATCAGATTAATGAGATTTTCTTTATAAATGATCTATTTGATAAAATATGTGTATATTTAATACTTCATGTTTATTTATGGGAAGCACGCTTTTGTAATAATGATATCGCATCGCAAGCTTTTAGAGGAGCGTCTTTGGATATGAGTCATGTGTTTTAGCGATGAGCGATCACGATTTGACATATCGCATCGGAGAACTTTTAAAGGGTGCATAAGGATATAGTATGAATTCACCGATTTGTGATTGCGATTGGGTTTATTGCATCAGAGTTTTCAAAATGGAAAGGTTTTAGACTCTTGCTCATGTGATATGTGCTTTTGTGATTGCTTTATCGCATCGGGATTAAATGATAGCACATTTGAGTTTTTTATTTTATACTTTGAATATGCGAAATGCGATAAAGGCCTTTATGTTTTTTTATTTTTCGTTAATAAATCCTATTTCGTTGGGGTTTGATTCTATTTTATGATGGATCAAATTTCCTTAAAACGTTTTCATGGGTGTAAAAGATTTCTTTATCTGCGATAAGCGATGCTAAGGAAATTTTTATATGTCCTTTTATAAATCTTTCTTTTTTCAAAACATTTTATTGATTCTATAAATATTCAAAGAAAAGGGGACCCATTTCTTATCTAAAAATTAACACAAAAATTTGAAATGGGGAGGGTTGTTTGTACAACACAATAATTAGTGATTCACTGGGAGAAAAAATTATCTCTAAAAATAAAAATAAAGCGATAACTAAATATTTTGTAAGTAGAAAGATTTGAGGACAAAGAAAATTATCCCAGAATAATTAGATAAAATATAACTCTGAATAAAATAATAATTACATGTAATTTATTTTTAATCCCTTTAAAAATAAAAACATTTTTGGTCTCATCAAGCTTTGATTGGTTGATAAAGATAAAGTAGGGGGCTTCTCCAACTTAGCTTTGAAATTTACTCTTTTGCCATAGGTAGTGCCTCTTTTTCTAGCAAATGTCTATAGTCTTGACAGGGTTACCTTTTAACCATTAATCATCCATTATCCCATCCATCTAAGAGTATAACTTTTAAAAGGTATATATATTTTATTTTTTTATTCTTTTAATTGTTTTAAGATAAAACCCATTGTCCTGGTTTGGGAGCCAGCTGATAACAATGCCATTCACCGGTTGTAATTGAACTAAAAAAGATGGCTCGTGATGAGACCCCTTGTCTTATGATTATAAGCCATTACCCTATTTTGATATGCAGTATTAGTAATGTCAGTTTAGTTACTTTCCTATGATCATGGTAAGCAGGCTCATGATGAGACCTCTTATCTTTTATGTCAGATGTATTTTTTAATTACACTCTAAAAGTCATAAACTTAGTGGATGGGGTGAATGATTCTCTCCTCAAGAGTTAATGAATGACCTTTTAGATTTTTAGGTGCCAAGTTTTGGAAAAAGTCTTTACTCTTTATGAATAACATTTCTCTACTTTATAAAATTAGAATGATTTACAATATTTTCAAGGTTTTGGAAGATTTTACAAACTTTAAATAAGTTCTCAGAGTTTCATATTTTATTTAACTCTCCAAAATTGTAATCACTTCCTTAAAAATTTCTATCTACATAAGCAAGTATTCACAATATTTTCTCAAATATCTTTTCAATAGTAAAAAACCAATGGAAGACTATTAAAAAAATTATTTCTAGGGCAAACAAACTTGCATAATGAATAAATATAGATAAGAAGGGGTTACCTCCTTAGGAATTTTTTTTTTTCAAAATAAGCCCATTCACAGGAAGAGACTCTCTCTTTCCTGCTAGATCTTGCAATATGAATGTTGATGAGCCTATCTTTTCAATGATTTGAAATGGTCCAAGCCACATCTTTTGAAATTTGGTATGTTTACCTTTATCTTCATGTGATTTGTCCCATTTCAAAAAAAGATCACTAATTTGTAATGTTTTAGATCCAGTAGAACTTGCATCAAAATAAGATTTTATAAGTTGTTGATGTTTAGCATGAACGATTTTTGATTTCTGCCTTTCTTCATCTAATTTGAGGATTTTTTCATATCTTAATTGGATAGAGGATGAAGGATTTTCTTCAATAAATTGTACTAGGGCTAGAGATGGGAGTGCTAGGTTTGAAGGTATTACAGCTTCTTTCCCAAATACTAGATTAAAAGGTGAAGTACCTATTGAAGACTTCTGAGTTATACGATCGACCCATAGTGCAAAGATCAAAGACTTATGCCAATTATTTTGATTTTGATCAATAGTTCTTTTAATGATTTTGATGAGATTCTTATTAGTTGATTCAGCCAAACCATTACCTTAGGGATAATAATTTGTAGAATATTTTAATTTAAAACCTCTTTTGAGTGCAAATTCCATTATACTATTTCCAGAAAAATAAGGTGCATTATAAAAAACAAGGGCATTAGGTACACCAAACCTGGTAATGATGAATTGATAAATGAATTCAATGATTGCATCAGAATTGGTTACCTTTAAAGGAATTGCTTCTACCCACTTTGTGAAGTAATCTGTGGCTGTAAGGATGTATCTATGTTGCTTGGAAGAATGCGGAACAATACATCCTATAATATCAAGTCCCCATTGTTCAAATGGTTGCTCAATGTTTACTGGTTGTAAAGGAAAAGCTGGTTTCCATTGTCTTCCACTGGCAGTCTGGCACGTCTTACGTTTCCTTACATAGTCATGGGCATATTTAAAAAAATTAGGCCAATAATATCCAGCATGAATTATCTTGTGAGCTATAGTGTCTCCTCCAAAATTTCCACCTGTTGGTCCATCATGTAATTCCTGCAAAACCTTGTGTGCTTCAGTTTTTTCCAGGCATTTTAGAAAAATGGAATCATAATTTCTTCTGAATAGCACATGATCAATGATCTCAAAGTTTTTAGCTTTTAATCTCAAAGCACGCTTTCTTTTATAACTGAGATTAGGAGGAGCATACCCATTTTTTAAGTAAAAGATTAGATCAACATATTGAGATTCAGAATTTATGATACTTATCTCATTCACTTGAAAAGTATTATCTTGATCTTGATGTTCTGGAATATTGGAAGCTCCTACTAATAACCTGCAAAAACCTTGTCCTCTAAAAATTTTAGTTGGTTTAATATCGATATCATATTCTTGTAAGGCTGTTACCCAATTGGCTCTTTTTTCTCCTACTTCCCTTTGTACTGGCAATTGTCTTACTGCAGAAAATGGGACAATGATTTTTCTATGTGTTTTTAGGAGGAATGGCCTAAAGTGTTTGATAGATTTAAACAAAACAAAAGATTTTTTGTCTACTTCTGAGTAGTTAAGTTAAGCTCCCTGCAGATTTGAACTAAAGAAGGAGATAGGTGCTTCAATATGCTGATCATTGAGTTGTGTCAAAACAACAACATAAGATGTTTCAGTGGCTAGAGTGTACAAAATAAAATGATTAGAAAAATTAGGAGTATTTAATGCTGGAGCATTAATAATTTCCTGTTTAATTGAATCAAAGGCTTCCTTTTCTTTATGTCCCCATTTGAAAACTGAATTCTTCTTAATCATAGTTTGTAAAGGTAAGACTATATGAGAAAAATCAGGAACAAATATTTTTACAAAATTTATCTGTCCTAAAAATGACTGCATGGATTTCTTATTATGTGGCAAAGGGATATCAGAAATCTCTTTTACTCTGTCAGGGTCAATATATATGCCATCTTTAGATACAAAAAATCCTTAGAGTTTCCCTTCGTTAAGAGCAAAGAATGATTTTTTGGATTTAAAGAAATGCCATACCTTCTACATCATTCAAAGATCTGTTTTTAATCATGTAGATGGTTGGATCTTTTATTTGAAAAGACAGTTATGTCATCTAGATAAACAACAACTGATCTATTAATCAAACCTTTGAAAGCTATATCCATGGCTCTTTGGAAAGTAGCTCCGACATTTATCAAACCGAAAGGCATTTTTTGGTAGGCATATGTTCCCCATTTGGTTCTGAATGTAGTTTTAAGTCTATCATCTGGATGCACCAGTATCTAATTATATCCTGAAAAACCATCAAGAAAAGACATTAATTCAGAACCAGCTATTGCTTGAAGTATCCGTTCCATTGTTGGTAGTGGGAAATTATATTTTTTAACATGCCTTGTTGAGATTTCTAAAATCTATACAAATCCTAATGTCTCCATTCTTTTTCCTAACAGGTACCAGATTTGAAACCCAATTCGAATGTCTAACAGGGAAAATAATTTTAGCTTTCAAGAGTTTATTTAACTCTGTTTTAATTTGACTTTCCAAGTTGGGATGAATTTTCCTTAACTTTTGTTGCATCGGTTTCTCATTAGAGATCATCAGAATTGTATGCTGAATTATAGAAGTATCATAAGTTCTTAAATCTTCGTAATTCCAAGCAATTTTTTTTTTGTATTTGTTTAGAAGTTTGATGAAAGAAAACCTTTCTTCTGGTGTTAGCTCGAGTCCTAGATTGACATTTTGTGTTTTAGATTCAGTGCTAAGGTTTACTAATTCAAACTTTAAAGTAGAACTTTGAAGTTTGGCATTAGTGACTTTTTTGAATCTATATTTGATATCATAGAGATCTTCAAGCTTAACCACAGATTTCGGGATGGAATTTTCACTATTTTTTGATTTTATTTGGAGATCATGATCACTTTCACCAACTATTTGATCATCATAAGGTTTCTCCGAAGTTAAGAAGTTTAGGATGTATTCATCATGATTAAACACTCGCCAATTGGTGGCATTGTCAGGGATAGATGGTCGAAAAATTAATTCAACTGAAAGCCTATCTAGAATATAATCCTCAGCTGGAAGGAGCTTAGAAGCAACATTAGCTAATAAATTAGCTGCTGCATTCTGAGATCTAGGGATAGGGGAAATATTGAATGCTAGAAAGTGAGTTGTAAGATTTTGAACAAGGGCTTGGTAATGTTTAATATGACTTGAAAGACAATGAATAGTATTCCTAACTTGCCTGATGACAATTTTAGAATCACCATATACCTTCATATATTTGACATTCAAGCCTATTGATTTGTAAAGTCCTTGAATCAAAGCTTCATATTCTGTAGGGTTATTTGTACATTCAAATTCTAGTCTGCATGACAACATAGTTTTTTCCTTTTCCAGACTAATTAAAATAAATCCTGCTCCTTAACCATCATTGGACTTTGCTCCATCAAAGTACAAAGACCAAAATAAAGATTTATCTACAGATTTATTTACAAATTGATCGGCAATATTAACAAATCTTGAAGTATCGTTATGTGAGAAGTTTTCAACTTGTGATGTGAAGGTATTTACAAGGAAAGGTGATTGTTGGGCATTCAAATTTCCAAAGAATGATTCAGATGAGTAATTTCCAAGAATATTATTATTGAAAGCTATAGGTTGGTTTTCTTGTTCAAAATCTGTTACTGTATGGGTCATGTGCTTCTCCCAATCAATCTTAATTTGATTTGGTTTCCATTTATAGGGAAGCCACATGTGAGACCAATCAGTAGAAATATAACCATGGAGTTTTCTAGACCAATCCCTGCTTAAAATTAAACCATAAAACTCAGGGATTTCAACAATCAATATATCAATTCTCTGAATTACTCTAGGATCAATTGATAGCCTAATAGTGATTGTATTAATATATCCTAAAACTTGCACTTTAGTCTGATCTAATTGGACAATATGAACTACATATTTCTGGGGTTCAATGTTTAATTTAGAGCACACTGAGGCTGACATTATGTTTGATGATGCCCTTGAATCTATCAAGCAGTTATGTAAATTCCTATTATAGATCTCGTAAGTTAAGAGAAAAGGAGGTGTATGTGAATTAGATCTATCTCAAATCAAAACAACATCAGTAGCATCTACTTTCTCGAATGGTGGCTTACCTGATCCTTTAGCTGCCTTGGATAATACACTAGTTGGAAGAGGAGAAGCAGGCACTGCATTCAATTCCTTTAACAACAACTTCTGTTGATGCTTGAGCTTGCTGAGTTCATGTAAAGAAATATTTGCTGTGGTCTTCTTCATGTCTTCTATAATGTTATAATCCATAGAATCAGACACTACTAGTGTTTTAGATGTTGATGGAGGATTAGAAGATGATGGTTGATTTTGGGTAGGCAAAGGAGAATTTTTCCTTATGGGAGCTTTATCTTTAGTAACATGAGTTGAATTTTTCTTCTTGGGGGATGTTTGAATAGGTTTTTCTACACTCTTACTTCTTGTGTTCACTGGAAGAGCTTCCTATTCATTTTCATTATCTGAGTTAGACAAAATAAAATCCCACATCCCATGGCATTCAACTAATTCGTCTTCTTCGTTTTCTTCTGATGATAGAAGTGTATCTTCCTCTTCATCTTCCTCTAAATCTAATTCTGCATTAGATATTGCATTAGGTGGTTTAGGTTCAGTTGGCTGATTTCTTTTGAAGTTCCTAAACGACCTTTTAGTGGAAGTTTCAGCTACTTGTTTTTTAATTTCTACCATTTCATTGGACATAGTTTTCAGGACTTTTTTTAATCCTTCCATATCATATGGATATTTAGGTGATTTCTTCTTTGAATCATCCTTGAAACTAACCTTTTTGGATTTTCTCTCTTCACTAGCATTCTTTTTCTATAAAGCAATGATACGCTTTTCTACAATAGCTTCCTTCATGTTTTCGGCTAGTGTAGGTTTAGAAGCTCTATCTACAAAGATAGCTATATTTGAAGGTAAAGCGGATATATACCATTCACTTCAGACTTCTTCAATAGGCTTTGATGTTGCAGGAATTTTATTCAACAACTTGTTAAATCGGGAGTTGAAGTCTTTGATGGGTTCTTTAGATTCCGATTTCAAATTAGAGAGATCATTAATCAAAGTTGCTATTGATCTATCATCTCTGAACTTGGTTAGGAATTGTTCCTGAAATACATCTCAGCTATCAATGGATCCTGGTGGTAATGAAAAATACCAAGATCTTGCTGCTCCTTGTAAATTATATGGAAATAGTCTGACAACAACATCTTCTTGTGTTACTCCATTTAAGTTTACAGACAACATGAAGTTGTTAATGTGTTCTTCAGCTAATATGCTGATATCAGGACTAAAATTTGGTAACCATTTTTTAGGATGAGCTAGTAATTGACTCAAAGGTGCAGGCATTGTAACAGCTCCTGGATTGGTCCATGGTCTTGGTTGAGGCTGAGCCATCGTTGTACTAACAATAGAGGAAGGTGAAGGGATAGTTGAAAGCGATTGAGTAGATGCTGTTGAAACAACTGTACCCTTCTGGATCGTGACTTGAAGTTGGGAAACATATGACTGAGTTTTCAATTGTGTGAAAGATGTTGATGTTAATGATGAAAGAGTCTCACTGCCTGACTATACAGGTGTTTTTATATCTCTTTTTCGACTTGGCAGAGGAAATTTAGTTGGTAAAATACCAAGATTTTCGCTCTGCAGTCTAGTAAGAGGTTGGGAAGGTATGTATTGTGAAGTCACACTGCCTTGGAATAGCTTAAACTCTTCTTGCGATAATGAAAAACCTTGGAGTTTATGAATTAGAGATTGTACTTCAGGAGATTCAAAAGATGAATCATCCGATATGTCTAAGGTTTTGGCAGTGGGTGTAGTAATTTTCTTTTCAACTTCTTCCCTAGAAATTTGAGATGAAGGAGAAGTTGAAGGAGATGATGAGGGTGAATTTCTCTTGGAATGGCCTGTGGATTTGGAATTAATCACCATTCACAGCATAGGCCCTCCTTTTAGTGCCAAAAATGTTGAAGCCCTAAAATCCTAGCTTCAACATTGGGGAAAACCAATCGGTCCGGACTTTAGTACAACTCCTTTTCCGTTTGGGATGGTGGCTCTGACTGGATAATATGGGACCAGTTTCCCAATGATATATGGGTTGATGATTGATTGTTTGTATAATGGATAATGGAAATGATAATTGATCTAATCTGTAACTTAATAAATACAAGTAACTCTACTTTAACCCGGGTATCCTCTGATAAATGTGATTTTGGATTTGTTCCAATTAGATGAATAATCATATAGATGGCTTATTCATCCAAAAGAAAGATGCATTCACATATAATAATTAATTTGTTTAAAAAATTAAACAAAGTAATGATGATAACATATCGCATTCATATATATGTATTTATATCGCTCACATATATTTTGAAAGATGATAATTCTAAGTTTTCAGAAATGATATAACAAAGGATTGTTTCATAGGCATACATATGTAAACAATAACAATTTTCAAAGAGAATGTTTCATTGCATAAGGAAAATTAAACAACATGATAACGATAGAAATACCAGATACATTTGTAACCTCCTGATGAAAATAGCACTCCGATCTAGCTTTCTTACTTAAAACAGCTTCCAGGAAAAACTAAAGTGCAAATTCTTGAAAACAATTTCTTCATAAAATTGCAGAATCGTGATCCACCATTAATAAAAATAATATATTCGGAAGTACAGGAGTGTAACTTCCCAACTCAAAAATTAATACAAATTGAGGACCCCTTTCTAAATACATGAAAGGGGTTTAAATAATAATAAAACTCAAACAAACTATCTAAAACATCGCTTGAATGCTTTTGGAACTGCCAAAACACGATAATCGGAGATTCGATTTCATAAAAATAGAATTTTGATCTCCATAAGAATAGGTTCATGGTATCTCTTTCATATCTGGTACACGTAGCTGGAAAATCGATATCATTTCTTTCACTTCGGGAGGATGACTCAATCGGGAATGTAGCTGGCTAGTATATGTGGCATCCGAAAGCTCTGGAATCATATAACTGATGTCATGGGAGAGGCATTTGTAGTCATCTGCTAGCTATGTGGTTTAACCAAATAGAACCAGAATGCATCCCATGTGAGTCCTTGCATTGCACTGATATTTTGGTCCTTGTTGGCTAAATCCCGCTTCCATTGTTTCTCTAATTATTTGACTTTTGGGAGTTTCCCTGGGATGCAATTGGAAATTAAGTTGGCCATATAGAAATTGTCGTTGATTAATTCCACTAAAATGTTCATTACAGCTCTTTCCCTGGAGGTAGCCCGTTCTTCCTTAACTAACTGCGTTTCCGATTCTGCAAACAAAATTTCCTTGTGTGATTCTTGGATCTTGGGAAGATTGGCAGCTATTGCTTGGTCTATGTCTTGCCATGTGAGGAACCTCGAAATTTTCTCATCGACATCTTCAAATTCGAGCCTTGTGTTTACTGCTTTTTCTATGAGTGATGCAGCTATCACATATAGAGGGTTGGCCAGTGATATTTTACTACTTAAAATATCAATCTGTCATGACAATGCTTTACTTAATTCGAGAGCCTCCATTTTGAACTGATCAAGCTCAGGATACTCCTTAAATTTTTGTATCTGTGCTTGTAATAAGGCACTCTGTTCTTCTTTGGCCATCTTCTCCTGTTGAAGCATTACCTGCAATTTGTTTAGCTCTTGAGACAACTGCTGTTGCTTGTGTAGAGCTTGCTGGTCAAGCTTTTTTTTCTCAAGATTCAGCTACTCTTTAAGCTGCTCAATCTGTTGCCTTTCTTCAATTAGCTGCTGTTCTAGCTGTGCTATTTTTTGATGATCCACTGTTGGCTTTTCTTCCAGTAGTGCTATTTTTTGATATTTTTCTTTTATCAATTGGCTGACTTCGGACGCTTTTTCCATTGTCGCTACTGTATAAGCCCCTACATATTGAAATAATTTAGTTAAATCCTCTGAAGGATTAACTTCACAGTCCTTCTAGACAACATTCATTAATTCGACTTGAGGAGATGAAAATAGACCCCGATTGATTTTCCTTCTCTTCCTTTGTTTTCTAACTATAGGCCTATGCTTTGGAATGTAGAAGACATCCAAGGGAAGTATATCTTCAAAATTCAATACAATTTCCTTAGAAGGATTTTCTGGGATGATCTCAACATCTTGGGTATTAGCATTGCTGACTGCTCCTTCAACTGTAACACTGGTTACCATGGGCTGTTGTGTTACGGGTGATTGTGTTGTAGCCACATTCTGGGAATCGTTCTAGCCCTTGATTTTCTGATCAAACTTCTCCCATTCCTTTAACAGATTTGAATTAACATGTATATCGATGTCGAAGGAATCGCCATGCTTTTTACCTATATTTTCCTGTTCTGGTTGAGTATCAACATTATTTCATGTATTCTTTTCTTCACTGTGTTCTTCTTGTTGCAGTAGGGGGGTAGTTCTCAACTGATCAAGAGGTATTGTTAGTAGTCTCTTGGTCATGAACTGCAGGAACTTTTCCATGTCACTTTCTCCATATTTTAAATTTTCCAGATGTAAAGTTATAGGAAACTTTCTTTGGATCATATTGTCTTTTGGGAATGGATGCTAATATGATCTCTTTTATTTTTTTTGGCTTCTTTCTCTGCATGTTTAAAATCATGTAGAGAAAAATATCCACATCGGAGGGGAAATATAGGCCACATCTGCTTCTTTGAAATTTTTAGGTTTCTAGACATCCCTTTCTGTGTTATTTGATAGGCTATTTCTTGGGCTAACAATTTATCGGGTATGTACAAGGGTAGAACATGGGGAAAAATGATGCTTCCGAATAGCCTGATATAGGTGAATTTTTCTTCTCCAAACCAGCTTCTGATTGAGGTTAGGTCAATGTTGGCCTCGTCGGATAACCTTGGAGCGGATTTTTTGAATATATCTCAGTGAACTGGCAAGATAAACCCATGAAAAATTCTATATATATGGTCTTTGTAATAGGCCTTCCACAGATATTTGTGATAAATGTAGACAGGAGTAGGGTTTTTAGGAGTCCACTTCCAGCCTAAAATAGGGAATTCAGAGTTGAAACATATGGTATCAATAATATAAGCGCTCATGTAAAATGGGGGTATTACCTGGGTAGATACGTACCTGCGTCTCCTATAATTGAGGATTTTGTTTGCCATTTTATTAGATAAAATGGTTGGCCAATCCATGATGTAGGAGTTAACAGTGGCTTCAATTAAAGGTACCATCTTAATAGAAATTTTTTCCGAGTTGACGGTTCCAAACAATCTACACATCATAGCTGCAACATAGCAATAAGGAGACGCCAAGGATTCTACAGAGTACATACCCGAAGATTCGTACTTGTGTTTTTCTAGAAAATGCCTCCATTCTTTGATAGGATTTGACTCCACTTCATTTTCTTTGGCGAAGTCTTCCAAAATGCTTTATTGTAGATTTTATGAGGGTCTGGTAGGTGATACATCTTCTTGATGTCTTCTGCTTTGTAAGACCCGAACATCCTTCTGTCTGACGTGAAGAACACCTTGTCTGTTATATTTATACTTTCTATCACCCATCTCACCAAGTCATTATACAGGAACACATTTGTGCGAGCTGCTATTTTGTGAAGATAGGAGCTCGCCAATTCCTTTAGAGTGCTTTTTGATTTTTTATCTGAATCTGCTGTCGCTTCTTCTTCTTGAATTACAGCTGGATATTCTACCTCCAGTAAACTCCTTCCCTTGAATTTTTGGCAAGAACAAGGTAAGTAGTATCGGTTACTAATACCAATTTAGCCAGTTGCTCTTTTGGAACGACGGGGACCTTCACTTTCCTGGATTTCTTAGACATTTTCCTGACTAGTAGTTGTTTCTCAGGTTTGCACAATGAAACAAATGAGCAGAATGATGGATAAATTATTTTAAGAATGAATACAGAGTAGAGAGGAGCAATGGAATTTAATAATAATAAAGATGACAGATTAAAGAAATATTATTCCATCGAAGATGAAATCTGCGAAGGATTTCAACCATGATTATCTTTTAATGATTTCATTGTATAATGTGAGATTTTAATGCCATTATGGAATGTCTCGTCGCACATTCATAACAGTCCATTTATAGTGTTAATACCATAACTTTTTAGATCTCTGATCAACGATGATCGCATATCGAAGATCGGAAGTCTCAAAGCTTAGGCTTAAGTATTTCCATTTAATATCTGCGATTGCGATTATTGCTGAGCTGGCATGGAGGGTGCAGTACTTTTAAATCATATCAGATTAATGAGATTTTCTTTATAAACGATCTATTTGATAAAACATGTGTATATTTAATACTTCATGTTTTATTTACGGGAAGCGCACTTTTGTAATAATGATATCACATCGCAAGGTTTTAGAGGAGTGTCTTTGGATATGAGTCATGTGTTTTAGTGATGAGCGATTGCGATTTGACATATCGCATTGGAGAACTTTTAAAGGGTGCATAAGGATGTAGTATGACTTCATCGATTTGCGATTGCGATCGGGTTTATCGCATCGGAATTTTAAAAAATGGAAAGGTTTTGGACTATTGCTCATGTGATATGCGCTTTTGAGATTGCTTTATCGCATCGGGATTAAATGATAACACATTTGAGTTTTTTCTTTTATACTTTGAATATGCGAAATGCGATAAAGGCCTTTATGTTTTTTTATTTTTTGTTAATAAATCCTTTTTCGTTGGGGTTTATTTCTATTTTATGATGGATAGAATTTCCTTAAAACATTTTCATGGGTGTAAAAGATTTCTTCATCCGCGGTAACTGATGCTAAGGAAATTTTTATATATCCTTTTATAAAAATTTCTTTTTTCAAAACATTTGATTGATTCTATAAATATTCAAAGAAAAGGGGACCCATTTCTTATTTAAAAATTAATACAAAAATTTGAAATGGGGAGGGTTGTTTGTACAACACAACAAATTGGCGATTCACTAGAGAAATAGTTATCTCTGAAAAAATTAAGTGATTATTTGTATCCTCACTTTTAAAAATAAGAATAATGAGGCTAATTAATCCCTTCGTGTAAAATATTATTTCATTGGGTTTATAATCCTTTGAGTTTGATTTATTATCTCTTTGAGTTTATAATACCAATAGTTTTAGTTTATTAAATCCAAGAGTTCATATTCTTAGAGTATAATGTTATTCATATGGTTTTTAATATTAATCATTGGGTTTTCAATTTAATTAATTAATAATAATTAATATAAATTCAAAATAACAATATTTATATTA
Organism: Pinus albicaulis; assembly: GCA_034641835.2. Classification (NCBI taxonomy): domain Eukaryota; kingdom Viridiplantae; phylum Streptophyta; class Pinopsida; order Pinales; family Pinaceae; genus Pinus; species Pinus albicaulis. Next base: position 3,849,710 of record CM076583.1, on the reverse strand, counting down.
ATAAAAAAATAAAAATAAAGATATTTGTATTAACAATAATAAAACAATATCAATAAATACTAAATATAAATTCAAAATAACAATATTTGTATTAATAAAAAAAATAAAAACAATATTTATATTAATAATAATAATAAAACAATATCACGGAAGGTGTTTCTTTTTGAAAAGGAGTTGTTTACTTGGGTAATGGAATAGCTCGGAGGGCAGTTTTGCCCGGAAATCCGATCAACTAAAATTCAAAAAATCAGGGAGTTGGAGTGTTTGGAATCCATTTTTGATAGTGAAAATGGATTCAGTACTATCAAAAATCCTTAAAGCGCTCAAAATACTAAATTTTAACAACTGTAAACAAAATTCTGATAAAATCTTTGCCGGATTCTGGGCCATTTCATTCGCTGAATAGACTATGCATTTTGAAAAGGGTTAGGCTAGAAATTGTCAACTCTTTTCATCACTGTTTGACATCTATCCTTCGACTGTTTTACTAACGTATGTTCAAAATTTTTACACATGCTTCCATTTCTCGGTCAGTGAGGTGCCAGACAGTAACAAATGCTGGCAATGGAAAATAACAGATATTTACACCAAGGAGCGACCAGGAAACTACCTGGCCGACAAGTGGGAATGGCAATGAAAAAAATAGTTTTGTAAAACTACGGTGTTGAGTTCTTTTCGCTTAATATCTATCCAACGGAATTTGAACCAGCTACTTGTTGTGCTTCAGCTCATCCTTGCCCTGTTAACTCACTGTGGAAAAATATTTATACTATCAGACTCTGTTAAGGCGTGTAAATCACCCCATCCAATGTTGTTTTTTATGCATACGGGGAACGAGCAGTCAGGTGAGTTATTATTGTCTTGTTTAGAAATGGGGTTTGTTTTAGTCGAATTTTTCTGTGTGTGTGTTTTATTCTCTGAAAAGAGTTTCATTGGGTTTGGGTTTATTGCTTGGTTTGGTTTTTCCTGTATAGAGGATGTTTGTATTGTTTCTGATGGGTTTGAGTGGGTTTCTGATTTTATTTTGTGTTTTTTCCAAATGAGTTTTGTGTTTTACAGGGATTTTGAAATTTTTTGGGTCACAGTATTAAAAGAGAACAAAATCATGATTTTGTGTTAAAGATTTGGTAAAATTAAAATTAAGAATCATTTTATGTCAGATTTGGCCCGCAATTTTTTTATTTAATCATTTCTTGACTTAAAAAAAAACAAATTCGATATTTTTTTCTTTATAAAAAAAATCCCAAATTAATAGCTATTTAACCAGGCTAACCATAAAAACCAAAAATTTGATCCCTAAAACCCTCTCCCGCTTTAAGATACTCCCAAATTTAGCAGCTAAAGGACAAATTAGGTATAGTGCTGTTGCTCACCTCATAATTGTGATTACGCCACAATAATGCTCTGCCACCCTCTTTCAATGCCCGACACCATTCCCAGCTTACATCGTTCTACTGGGCTACAGTTCACTGCCCGGGACGCTGTCCCTTAATTAATTAACAGTCATCGGATCAATGACCTTTCTCATCAGGAATTAAGTCGATCATCATTTCACTAACGAATTAGTAGTTGGGGTTTAATTAGTAGTTGGAATAAGTAACGACGATTCTCTCTACATAATGAGAAAATTCAGTCTCACTTGAATATCAGTCACCATCTTTGCAGGAGTAATTAAATCGATAATAATGATTCTGATTACTCCTGGGGTTATATTGATTTTCATTCACATAAATGAACTAAGTAAATAGGTTCCTCCATGGATTTAGGAAAAAATAATTACAAACCCACATAAATCACAAATCCACTGGGATCTTGCTTTCCTTTGAGCCCAACCCCACCAGTTTTCCATTGTGTCATATGGGTAGTTTACCATTTTATTCTACATAAAATGGGTTTGTCCTTTATAGGGGTTCCGAGTTTTTCACCGGTCATGCAGGTTTATTTTACTGTCGTAAAACATGGAACCTTTTGGGCGTCGTGACATGTGCTTTATATTTGGCGACGGAGGAGTCTTTCGTTCCACGAAACAGGAGCGGTGTGATGGCTC